>JAJOZX010002894.1:35000-60000 GCA_023014485.1 Bathynomus jamesi | reverse complement strand
CTTCTTTATTGCGCAACGTTTCGAGCAATACGCTCATCTTCAGGCTGTTTAATAACAATGTGAAATTAAAATCAATATTGAATGAAAAACAACAGAAATTTCTATAACCTATTCGTAAAGACAAATTTTAAAAGACTGAGAAAAGAGGGTTAAGTTCTGTATAACTTAGAACTTAACCCTCTTTTCTCAGTCTTTTAAAATTTGTCTTTACGAATAGGTTATAGAAATTTCTGTTTGTTTTTCATTCAATATTGATTTTAATTTCACATTGTTATTAAACAGCCTGAAGATGAGCGTATTGCTCGAAACGTTGCGCAATAAAGAAGACTTTTCATGGCATTTACATTTCTCCTTGTCATTGGATTTCTCCTAAATATTATATATATATATATATATATATATATATATATAGGGGTTAGACAAAATAATATGAACACCCGCCGATTTCACCGGTTATCTTTACGGACTGCTCAGACACAAAGTAAACGGTCAAATGACTGGCAAACCTATTTAAATGCGTAACAGAGAGTGTATACGTCATTTTATAACCCTCACGTTGTTTTCACAGATCTGAGTGAATTATGAATTAGCAGTTATGAAAGACCTGTCAGACTTCCAAAGAGGGCAAATTGTCGGATCGCGGATGGCTGGTGCATCGGTGACGAAAACCGCTCAGATGTTCAATGTATCCAGAGGAACTGTCTCTATGGTCATGTCTGCATACCAAAACCATGGAAAGACAAGCACGGACAAATGCAATAGTGGACGCAAGAAGAAGCTGTGTGATCGAGACCGCCGGGTGCTAAAGCGCATTGTGACAAAGAACCATAAGACCACAGCTCCAAAAGTGACTGCAGAGCTTAACCAGCATCTTGCAAGCCCGTATCGACCAGAACTGTACGTCGCGAGCTCCATGGAGCTGGATACCATGGGAGGGCTGCAATTGCCAAACCCTTCCTTTCGCACATCAACATTGAGCGGCGCAGAAAATGGTGTAATGACCATAAGAATTGGTCAATGGACCGGTGGAAGAATGTAGTCTACTCCGACGAATCCTCCTTTACGCTATTTCCATGTTCCGGTCGAGTTTCCGTCTGGAGACAGCCTAAAGATGCTTATGATCCCGACTGCCTGACCCCAACCGTTAAGCATGGAGGCGGATCTGTGATGGTTTGGGCAGCAATATCGTGGAATACTCTTGGCCCAGCTGTAGTACTGCATGGTAGGGTTAACGCCCAGGTCTATCTGTCAATATTGGCTGACCAGGTCCATCCCATGGTCCAAACGCTGTTTCCCAATGGCGGCGCCGTCTTCCAGGATGATAATGCACCAATCCACACCGCTGGGGTCGTTAAAAACTGGTTTGAAGAGCATGATAGTGAAGTAGAACGCTTGGATTGGCCTCCACAATCCCCGGATCTTAACATTATCGAGCATCTGTGGTTTCAGTTGGAGCAGCAGGTCAGAAGCCGATTCCCACCGCCGGCGTCTTTGGAGGAACTGGAGCAGGGTTTGCTCGAAGAATGGTTCAGGATTCCTCTAGCCACTGTCCAAAAGCTGTATGAATCAATTCCCCGACGCATTGCAGCTGTTATTGCCGCTAAACGAGGACCAACTCCATATTAAGAAGAATAAAAACCGCCATTTATCAAGGTGTTCATATTATTTTGTCTAACCCCGTATATATATATATATATATATATATATATATATATATATATATATATATATATATATATATATATATATATGTGTGTGTATATATATAATATGTAAATATATATATATATTTATATGTATATATATATATATTATATATATATATATATATATATATATATATATGTGTGTGTGTGTGTATATATATATATATATATATATATATATATATATATATTATATATATAATATAAATATATGTATATATACTGTATATATAATATATATATACATATATATATACTAGGTGAGGTACCAGGCGTTGCCCGGGTTAATTGAATGCCCGGTTAGGTCATAAGATAGCCCCCAAATACCCCTCACCTCCTTTTATGCAACTTAGGGGCTAACCCCTCCCCATCACCCCCACCCCCTCCCCCACTACCCCCACCCCTCTCCCACACTTACCCCCACCCCCACTCTTCACCCATTACTGCCGGGGATAAATTTCACAAGCAGACAAACAGACAGACTGGCTAAACTACAGAAAAGAACGCAGCCGTGAAAATTTTGAGCTTCACATTGTATCAAGATTTCTGAATATGATCAGATATCCCCCAAAACCCCCCTGACAAAATAATTGAACTCCCAGTTACTGTCGGTTCAATTATTTGGTCAATAAAACTATAGAAAAGAACACAGTCATGAAAATCTTGAGCTTCACATTGCCGCCCGTAATACAAACAGACAAACAGACTGGCTGACCGACTCTGTGTTGACATTCTTCATCCCATAAGAGGTTCCCCTGCCAAATTTGGTAGCTCAAGGTCAAACGGTTTGTGCTTGCATAAAGAACAGATAGACAGACAGACAAAAAGAAAGGCGAAAAAATATAATAGATGTGTGTGTATATATATATATATATATATATATATATATATATATATATATATATATACAGGGCGTCCCAAAAAAATGTATACACACTTTAACAGCTGATAGCTCAATTGATGTTTCTTTCTTTCCAAGTTAAACCCATTAGAATTAATAATGGCAGTCAGACTAAGCTTTGAACAAAGGAAATTCATTCTAAAATGCTACTGGAAGTGTGAAAACGCAGTTGAAGTGCAAAGACAGTTTAGGAGGGAGTTTCAAACAGATCCACCAACGCGACTTACCATCACTCGAATTAGAGATAAGTTTGAAGCCGATGGAACTGTTCAGAATGTCCACAAGAAGCGTTCCGGAAGACCACGGACATCGACAAGCCCCACAAAGCAAGAAAGAGTACTGGAAACGTATCACCAAAGTCCAAGAAAATCGATGCGGCAAGCGAGTCGTGAGGTAGGAATTTCAGAATCGTCTGTCCAACGCATTTTGAAGCGCTGTCAATGGAAAAGTTACATTCCAAGATTAGTCCATGCTATTAATGAAGATGATTCGGACCGAAGAGTGGAGTATTGCGAGTGGTACTTGGCACGATGTGGATGTGGATTGGACGAAGGGTTTCGTAGAATACCCTCCGCGTTCACCAGACCTCACACCACTAGACTTTTTTTATGGGGATACTTAAAAGACAAAGTCTACGCTATAAAACCTGCAACAGTCGCTGAATTGAGAGCAGCCATTGAACGAGAATGCACACAAATACCAAACGAAATGTTTCGTGATGTTTGCGATTCCATTGCTTCGCGTTATCAGCAGTGCCTGGACCAGAACGGACGTCAGTTTGAAAACAGGCGTTGACAAAACAATTAAATAATGTCTGTAGATTCTATTACATTTTGAAAATGAAATGTATTTTAATAAACACTGCCTTTATAAGTATTTAAAGTGTGTATACATTTTTTTGGGACGCCCTGTATATATGTAAATATATATATATATATAAATATATAGGATCAAGTAAAGATAAGCACCCCCAGCCTTCTTTAATTAGCCTTATAAGGCTAACTAACGAAAATATCAAGACCTAACCTAACCAATCGTTAAGTCAACTGTACGCCCTTGACGATTGGTTAGGTTAGGTCGTAATATTTTCGTTAGTTAGCCTTATAAGGCTAATTAAAGAAGGCTGGGGGTGTTTATCTTTACTTGATCCAATATATATATATATATATATATATATATATATAGGGTGGGGCACGGGAATCAAGTGTTTTTTGAATAGCTAGTAATCGGCCATTAGGAATGGGAGGGGCGTGCGGTAGGTAGCATTCCATTCCTGGGTTCATAGCATTTAACTTTAACTAACACTCACCTTTATCTTTCAGGTGCCATCATGGAGCAGTGGACGTTAGAACACCGCATGTTCGCGTATGATCATTTTGTTAGGAGTGGCGAGTCAGTGACAGCAGTTCAGCGTGCGTTTCGCCGCAGATTCAACATTCATCGAAATGACTCTGTTCCCGCTCGTGACACAATCTTACGTTGGGTTAACAATCTTCGAACAGGAGGCTCAATAATGAAAACAAAACCGAAGGGGCCGCAACGCACTGTGCGTACTCCAGAGAACGTTGAAAGGGTCAGACAAGCGATGTTGCAAAGCCCAGGCCGCTCTGCTCGGAGACATTCAGCTGCACTCGGAATCAGCAATCGTACTGTTAGACGGATTTTGCATGAAGAATTACATTTTCACCCATACAAGTTAGCGATGGTGCAGGAATTGAATGTAAACGATTGCCCCCAACGACTGAATTTTGCACAGGAAATGCTTGCACTTTATGAGCAGAATGAAAACATGATGGTGGTAATGAGTGATGAAGCCCATTTCCACCTTAATGGGGCCGTCAACAATCAAAACTGTCGGTATTGGGCTGCTGAAAATCCGCGACAACTCCATGAAAAACCGCTGCATAGCCCTAAGGTTACAGTTTGGTGCGCGGTGGGAAAGTTTGGCGTCATCGGTCCCTATTTCTTCGAACAAAATGGGGTTACCGTTACCATAACATCTGGGCGTTACATTGAGATGGTGAACACCTTTTTCATCCCTGAGTTACGAAGAAGGCGTATTGCTCGTCGACATTTGTGGTTTCAGCAAGATGGGGCCACGCCACACACCGCCAGAGCGTCAATGGCTGTTCTTCGCCCCCCTGTTTCCCAACCATCTCATTTCGAGATTTGGTGACATTGCATGGCCCCCTCGGTCCCCTGACTTGTCCACATGTGACTTCTTTCTATGGGGGTACCTCAAGTCACGTGTCTACGAGGACAAGCCCCGTACATTAGATGCATTGAAGGAAGCGATCCGTCAACAAATCATCCAAATCAACAGAGACCTGCTGGGAAGAGTGGAGGCCAATTTTCGTAAACGCCTTCAACAATGCGTCGACGGCCAAGGACATCATATGCCAGATATAATTTTCGGTACATGATTATTATGACATGAAATGCTATGTTCTTACGAATGTTGTTCTACCAATATATTTTCTTTACAAAAATAAATATCATTTTCCTGATTATTCCAAAAACACTTGGTTCCCGTGCCCCACCCTGTATATATATGTATGGGTGTCCGAAAAAGTGTGACCCTAAAAGAAATATTAATAACTTTTTTATTAAAGGTGCTAGAAGTAAATACTAAAAACTAAAATAACAAGTGAGGATGTAAGTTTTTGATACTGTATAAGTAATTATTATCAAAAACATATCGTTACTTTAAAATGTTAAAAAAATATTCTACAAAATATTCTCATAAAAGAAATCATTTATCATGAAGGGTGGCCTATTCTAACCAAAGGCCTTGTGACGGCGAATCCTACGGACCGGACTAGACTAGCCTAATCATTCACTCGCTCGTTCTAGCAAGTTGGCGGCCAAAAAAACATCTTATGACACAAACTGTACCGAATTTCACCCACCCTCAGATGACGACACCACGAGAAAAAGATGAACTAGTCAGGTATGTTTACGAAAGTAAATCAATCATCACAGCAAAAAGAAGATTTCAAGTTAAACACAATAAACAGGCACCAGGAAAGAAGAGCATAAAAAGATGGGTGAAAACGTTTGAAGAGACTGGATCCGTCCTTAAGAGAAAGAGTTGTGGACGCCCGAGTAAGTCTCTAGAAAGGTCGCAAGCTGTTATGGAAGCATTTCACACGGATCCAAAAACGTCAATAAGGAGAGTTTCAGTTGAGTTAAACATCCCACGATCGTCGGTTTACAGAATCCTTCACAAAAATCTGAAATTAAAATGTTACAAAGTGCAAGTGCATCATCAACTTTTTAAAGAAGATTACGCAGTAAGAATTGGTACTTGCCAGGAACTAATCGAGTTCATTGATTCAGACTCAAACTTCCTGAAAAACGTCATCTTTACTGACGAGGCAACGTTTCATACATTTGGAAAACTTAACCGCCACAATTGTAGAATTTGGGGACCAGAAAATCCACGTGAGACCTTTGAACATGAACGTCATTCGCCCAAAGTGAATGTTTGGTGTGGAATGTCAAGTTCTCGAATTTATGGTCCGTATTTATTTGAAGAACGGACTGTTACAGGTGCCTCGTACTTAAAGATGTTAAAAGATTTCTTTGTGCCACTACTAAAAGAAACTCCTGAATCATTTCAAACCATAATCTTTCAACAAGACGGAGCCCCGCCTCACTATGCTAGAGTCGTTCAAGAATTTCTAAACGAGACTTTTCAAGACGATGGATTGGTAGAGGAGGACCAATAAAATGGCCCGCTCGCTCCCCCGATTTAACACCTTTAGAGTTTTATCTTTGGGGTTATGTTAAGTCTAAAGTTTACCATAACAAACCGAGAAACATTGTGGAATTGAAACAACGTATTCAGGAAACTATCACATCCATCTTCCCATCGGTACTGGAGCGTGCCATTGAAGAATTTGAAGGTAGAATTAGATTGGTTATAGTAAATCATGGAAAACATGTAGAGGTTTACTAGTGCATGGGAATAAAACTTACAGCTTTGCTTGTTATGATATTTTTTAGTATTTACTTCTAGCACCTTTAATAAAAAAGTTATTAATATTTCGTTTAGGGTCACTCTTTTTGGGACACCCTGTATATAGTATATGTTATAATGTAATGTTATAATGTTTCAGACCAACAAAGACCCTAGGATCCACTCATGGCTGGTCTACCTAACTCTGTTCGTAATTGTGTATTGTGCATGTCCTCCGTGGTGGCGGAGGGAACCTACAATTTTACGTGGGTTCCGAAACACAAGGAACAAAGAACATAAGAAATTTTTATAGTGGGCACACTAGGGGCCACGTCGGCCCATCGAGGCGGCTCCACTATGTAAAAACTGCCTGTACATTGGGAACAACCAATTTTTACAAAACTAAATAATTACACCGGTCTGCATGAAAATCGATTTCTTTATTTTGAGTTGTGATTCTGAAGCAGTTCGCTGCGCTGAATTAAAAAATGCTACCAGTTCTTTTCTATCACCCACAGTTTTAAAGTTATTAGCAAAACAATTTTGGGGCGTTTTGTAATTTTTTACCTTTTTTATCTTTAATTAATTTCATTTTTTCATATTTTTCAGATAGATAATTCTAACATTACGTCTTAAAAATTTTAATAATGGCTTCTAGAGGATGTACCCATAGTCCAGACATATTTTGTTATATTTGTGGTCGGTATGTTGTAAAACAAAGGACACATGTAACGACCTTCATTAAGAGAGCTTATCATGCTTATTTTGGAATTAAATTAGATCAAGACAAAAGTTGGGCTCCACACAAGGTTTGTCTTACGTGTGTTGCGGCACTGAGGAATTGGAGCAAAGGTAAAAAGAAAAGTTTGCCATTTGGGATCCCTATCGTATGGCGCGAGCCTAGAAACCATACCGACGACTGCTACTTCTGTTCTTGCAATGTTAAAGGTTATAATGCAAAGAATAAAGAGGGCCTTCAATACCCAAGTCTTCCATCTGCAATAAGGCCGGTACCCCATGGTCCAGAAGTTCCTATTCCCCGCCCACCCGAGAGTCTGGATCAATACAATTCAGATTCTGATTCAGCTCCAAATCCAGACAATGATGATGTTTACGAACAGCCAACAGCTGACCGAGATCCTCTTAAACCATTAACCCAAGCCGAACTAAATGGCTTAGTCAGGGATTTGAATCTGCCCAAGGACTCTGCAGAACTTTTGGGGTCTAGATTGCAGGAGAACAATTTATTGGCATCCGACACATACTTCGCTTGGTACAGAAATCGTGAGAAAGACTTCGTGCCTTTTTTCGAAGAAGACGGTCTCTTGGTATTTTGCAAGAACATCACAGGATTAGTGTGCAAGCTAGGCATCGAATACCAAACCAGTGACTGGAGGTTGTTTATAGATTCCTCTAAAACCAGTCTAAAAAGAGTGTTACTGCACAACGGTAACAAATAAGCATCAATCCCATTGGCCCATTCTACTCATTTAAAGGAGTCCTATGATAACATGAAACTGCTTCTGGAAAAAATTCAGTGTCAAAATCACAGATGGATATTGTGTGGGGATCTCAAAGTCCTTTGCATGTTACTTGGGCAGCAATCAGGATACACTAAGATGCCATGTTTCATCTGCGAATGGGATAGTCGAGCACGTGACCAGCACTGGAAGAGGAAAACTTGGCCTCCTAGAGAGAATCTTACCCCAGGATTAAAGAACATTTTACATGAACATCTAGTTGAACCAAATAAAATCCTCCTACCACCCTTGCACATTAAGTTAGGCTTGATGAAGCAGTATGTCAAAGCATTGAATAGAGAAGGTGTGTTTCAAGTACATTTGTTCAAAATATCCAAACATTAGCTACGAGAAAATAAAGGAAGGTGTTTTTATAGGTCCTCAGATTAGAAAGTTATTGACAGACGATCATTTCCTGAACACAATGACCAATAAAGAAAAAGAAGCATGGCTTGGTTTCAAAGATGTTGTTGAAAACTTCTTGGGAAACTACAAAAGCAAAAATTATGAAAGACTGGTGGAAAATATGCTTAAAAAGTTTTGCGCCTTAGGCTGAAACATGAGCCTGAAAGTTCACTTCTTATTTTCGCATCTTGACCGTTTTCCCGAAAATCTCGGAGATGTCAGTGAGGAGCAAGGGGAACGATTTCACTAGGACATCAAAACCATGGAAAGAAGATATCAAGGAAGATGGCATACAAATATGATGGCGGATTACTGCTGGTGTCCTGAAATGTTTGCAAGTAAAGAAGGTAAATATATTTTGTTTCTTTCAGTTATTTTTTTATTCTTTCATAAACAAGTAATATGCTTGTCCAAGAGCTAGGAGCTATTTAATTCTGCTTTAATTAGGTTTTACTCTATCACCAAAAGATTTCGTGCTACAAGGGGTGTTGTAATACCTCATCTGTCCCCAAATGTTAACCACCCATTGATGGGAGGGGAGAGAGTATTTTGCTGGGAAAGGGACTGGTTGTTATATATATTTACCCTACATTATTATGTAAGCGTTACTGTAGTCTATAACAACAAAATTTATGGTTTAGCATGTGCAATCCAATGTTGGTCTCGATAAGATGGTTCACATTTGGGGATAAATGAGGGATTTATGACACACCCTGTAGTAAGAAAACCATACGTGATAGGGAAAAACTAACTATGTTTTTGAGATCAGCGCACTCAAATTATATAGAATCACTAACTAGTTTGTAAAAATCGATCGACAAGTTTTCAAATGTGTACTGGTGTTATCAATTTAAAACTAATTAATTATCAATTTAAAACTAAAGATAGAATCTCTGGATCCAGAGGATCAAGTCATAATAGACTACTGTCCACAAATATGTTACATTCTACATCTGTTTATAACCGACATGCAAATATATCAGATCCAAAGAATCCAGTCAATTTCATTACGGTATCCATCAATACCAGTACCTTGCCAACCAAAAATAAGTCACGGTCCATATCAATTGCGGACCAAGTCACAATTTACAATCATATACATTACAATATATATAATTAGGAGGAAAAGTGTAGGTGTGGCTGTAAAGACTGTACAGTAATGTAGAAATGTGAATACACCCATTTTGGGTCTCCCATTTAAAGGTGTTTTTGGGGCAAGTGAAGATCATGAGTTTTCAATAACTCACAGTAGTATGGGGGGCACTGCTCGGCAGAGGAATCTCTTTAAATCGGGTGTGTAAGGACAGAGAGTATCCTCTAACCCAAGATGCTGCCTCCCTATATCCCACAACACTTGTAAAACTATCATATTTTTTCCTAAATTTGCTCTACATCTTGGATTAAATAATTTCATACCATGAACTCTAGTCTGGTTATTGTGATCTTTAATGAAAAGAGAATCAAAATCTATCTTATCCACCCTTAATTTTACTACCTTAAACTATTCCCAATCTATCAACATATGCGTCTAATCGATTTTTAAACATGTTTATAGACGTGCTACTAATTACTTCTACCGGCAAACTATTCCAGCTATTTACTATTCTATGCGTAAAAAGTTTTTGCCAATTGCTATCTCGACCCTTCTACTTGTCAACTTACACCCGTTATTTCTAATCCTATTATATTGAGATATTTCGAAAAATCTATCTCTATCTACGTTATCGAACCCATTCATAATTTTGAAAACCTGGATTAGATCACCCCTTAGCCTTCTAGTCTCGATTGTAGTCAATTTTAACTCTTTAAGCCTATCCTCGTACGACTTTGACCTAAGCGACGGAATCATCTTAGTTGCTCGTCTTTGAACTCTTTCGATTTTGTCTATATCTTTGCGCATATGCGGATTCCAAAATTGGATCGCGTACTCCAAATGGGGTCTAACTAATGATTTACAAAGAGGAACTATAATATCGCGCAATTTGTACTCAAAATTCCGAGCTATAAAACCTAACACTTTGTTCGCTTTATTGACCGCTGCTGTACTTTGTTTCGCTACTTTTAAATTACCAGTGACTATAACTCCTAAATCTTTTTCCTGCTCTACGCTTATCAACTCTTTCCCTGACATACTATACGCAAAATTACCGTTACGCGAACCTATATGTAAAATTTTGCACTTATCGACGTTAAATCTCATTTGCCATGTGACTGACCAATCATCGATTTTATTCAGATCATTTTGGATTTTACCTCTATCTTCGTCATTAATCGCCCTACCACCCAGCTTCGTGTCATCCGCAAACTTTGAAACTGTACTGACTAGGCCGACATCTAAATCGTTAATATATATAAGAAAAAGCAAGGGGCCGAATACAGAACCCTGAGGAACGCCACTCGCTACTTTAGCCCAACACGACTCCGCTCCATCAACGACCACCCTCTGTTTCCTACCTCGCAACCACTCTTCTAGCCAATTTATTACTACACCCCTGATTCCATGAGCTTTAGTTTTCTCAATGAGTCTTTTGTACGGTACGGTGTCAAACGCTTTTTGAAAATCTAAATACACTACATCAACTGCCCGATAACTATCCTAAGCATCAACCACGCTTTGAAAAAATTCTATAAGATTAGTTAAGCAAGATTTGTTTCGCCTAAAACCGTGCTGCGTATTTCTAACTAAGTTATGCAATTCTAAGTGTTCGACTATACGATCCCTAATTATTGATTCCAGTAGCTTACCTACAACAGACGTTAAACTGATTGGCGTATAATATCCGCCGCACCTTTATCGCCTTTCTTAAAAATAGGTGTTACATTTGCTAACTTGAAATTATCTGGTACGCACCCCTCAGAAATAGACGCTTAAAAATCTTTGTTAGCGGCACAACAATGCTATCTTTTAATGCTTTTAGTTGTATGGGATATATGGAATCTGGACCCGGTGATTTACGCGTTTTCATTTTATCAATATAGCGCATTACCTTCTTTTCACTAATCACAATATTATCCAAAATATTACCATTATGAAAAGGTATTATGTCTTTGACTGTAGGGATATTCGTTACATCTTCTATAGTAAAAATTGGCGTAAAGAATTCGTTTAGCAAGGTAGCCATTTCCTTGTTTTCAGAAACTAGATCTCCCTTAACATTTTTCAATGGCCTCAAAACACTTTTTACTCGATTTCTATTGTTGACGTATTGAAAGAATCGTTTGGGTTTTCTTTACAGTCACGAGCTATGGAGATTTCAAATTCGCGCTTGGACCTTTTTATTACACTTTTCGCTTCACGCCTTAGAGATATGTAGTTGTTTCGTAACCACAAATTGTCTTTATCGCACTTATGTAGCCTATAAGCCCTCTCTCTACCTTTATAATGTCTCCTACTCTAGAAGTAAACCACAAGGGCTTGTTGTCTACTTTCGCACGCTTAATTTTGTACGGTACACATTCCTCATTTATAGTCCTAAATACCGTTACGAACGATTCCCACATTAGTTTTGCGTTGGAGTTCCCCATTACGTTTTTTCATTTGACGTGTGACAATTTATTTCGAAATTTACAAAAGTTTGCGTGCTGGAAGTTGGGAATTTTTGTCGAGTTAGATGGTTTCGAGCGACTTACTGAGAGGACAAACTCTACCATATTGTGATCGCTAGTGCTTAACGGTTCTATTAATTGAAGATCAGTAATTAGCCTATCATCCGTAGTTATTACTAAATCTAAAATACTGTCCAACCTCGTAGGTTCCCCAACCTTTTGAATAAGAAAGCTATCCTCGAGAAAATTAACTAAGCGATTACCCTCCGCCTCTCCCTGAATTGTATCGTAATTCACGTTGGCGCAATTAAAGTCACCCATAACTAAAGCCTGCTCACTACCTATTATTCTCTTTAGTTCACGATATAACGCTTCGTCCGTATCAGCTGTTTGATTAGGGGGCCTATATATAACTGCAACAACAAGTTTGAAATCGTTCAATTTAAGTTCTGCTATAGTCGAATCGATTGGTTCTGGAATTGTGTGCTTTACTTCTATAACGTTCGCAATATTATCTTTGATATACAACATAACACCGCCTCCTCGCCTACCTATTCTGTTTTTAATAAAATGTCTATAACATCTAATTTCATACTCCCCTACAAAGTCACGTGTTTCAGTGCTAAGCCGCGATTCATTTATCGCAATTAAACCATAGTCTTTACAAGCAATTAAAGAAAAAAATTCGTTTACTTTATTTCGTAAGCTACGAGTATTTAAGGATAGAACCTTCAAATTGTTTTTAATTGCGACACCTTCGCGAGCGCCGGGGAAATTTGTGGAATTTACGCTGGGACCATTCAAGGTACGGCAGCCTGAAAAGAAGACAGTATTATGAAACAGTCTTCCTAAAGGCGCAGCACCAACGTCATTTAGATGAAGTCCATCTCCGAGGAACTAGTCCCTCCTGCCATAGAAATTGTTCCAAAAATTCGCAAAATGCACTCCTTCCTGTTGGCAAAGAGACTTTAGGTTATTGTTAATATAGTTCGCCTTGCTGTAGAAATTGTTACGTTGGATAATTCGAGGAAGTATTCCTGTTAAGACAATCTTATTAGTTTTCTCCTTGAACCAGGGTAGTAGTAACGGTGCCTACGACGAGGGTTTCTCCCACAGAATTCCTCGAGCTGTCCTCGAACAATGGAATCGCCAACGAGTCGTATTTCCGGTTCATCAGCATCTTCGAAACCTAAAACAGAAAACTTGTTGTTTGTTATTACTGGTAGACAAGTCTTAGGTTTTCTCAATGGTGCTCCATTACGCACTCGAACGAAGGGTTAGGAACTAGGGGAAGAGAGAGGGCTATTAGTACTATTTATATTATTAGTAGAAACTGAGGCAGGAGGGGTCTTAATTGGAGTCCCAAGGGATTCTAATTTTGCCGTCAGGAGCATCACGTTTTCTTCAAGCCTTACTCTCGCCTCCCTCTCACGTTGTAACTCGTTCCTTAGGACGTCCATGCTTGAACACCACCTGCAAACTAACTGCTCATTATTATTAGCCATTGTAAACGCGTAAGCGGCAAATTTCCCTCCACAGCGACTGCAAGTACTTGACGGGGGTGCCATGCTTTTAATTAGTTAAAAAACAAAGAAAACAAAAAACAAAAGTAAAACGAGCGTTTGGAAATTAATAAATTACAACTTAGGTCTACCGCTTGCTTATTGTGCCGTCACTTACCCAAACCCGCAAAATGTTCTTGAAATGCAGAAACAGGTTCTTGTAACACAAGTTTATACTAAATGAATATATAATTAAGCTACCGACGAAAGATCTGTTAAAGAATGAGTATTTAATAATACTTATCTGATCGCGATTCGACCTACTTTTTTCCTTTTTTTCCCAAGGTGTGTGACCACACTCTACTTGATCTCCCGAAGGAAGGGAAAATGAACCTTATTTTCTGATAGATTTGAAAAACAAACCAGGGAAAATGAACCTTATGACTCCTCGTTTTCTGATTGATTTGAAAGACAAACAAGGCAAAGGCAAGCCACGTGCACTAGCCTTGGATTAATCAACTAATATAGTACTGAATAAAGTCAATAAATGAAATATATTCGTTAATGAATGATTAGTAACACGAAGTAATTTAGTTAAGAATGCACCAACACTATTTTTTTTAAAGACACCTCAACCAAAACCACTTATTCAATTGATAACACTGGACACTCGATAAAACACGTCTGTTCACAAGGAGAGACTGATCACTACTGAGGAAAGACTGATCACTACTCGGAAAGACTGAGTATATATATATATATATATATATATATATATATATATATATATACACATATATATACACATATATACACACATACAGTACTGGCCAATTATTAGGAATTTTTTTTAAATTTCATTTTTTGGTATAAAATGTTAAATTAAACCAATTTTAAACGTTGAAAAGTTATTTATTTCTACACAAGAATACATAGTCATTATTTAGCAATAGTTTAGTACTTAGTTTGACCCACCTTAGCTGCCATAATGGCTGCGACACGCTTCGGCATGCCATGAATCAATTTTTTGCATAATTCTTTAGTCGAACGAAGCGTGTTTGTTCGTCAGTTGTCGTTTGTTGTCGTGCGATGCGGGTGTGTTTCTCTTTCTTTTACGTGTCATTGTAACTACCGTTTAATTTAAATAGTGTATTTACCCAATTTCGGCAATTATTTGTTACAGTTTTTAAGTGAATTTGAAAATGGGGCGAAAGAATGACTTGAGTCCACAGAAAATTGGGCAAATACAGGTTTTATTAACTCTTCTACATTTAAACAAAAGGAAATCGCTGCCAAACTCCATGTTTCACCACAGTCAGTACTTCGTATTAAGAAAAAAATGGTATTTGGAGAAAATGTAGGCCCCAAAAGGGTTGGAAGATGCGGCAGAAAAAGGGTAACGACTCCAAGAACTGATAGACAGATTGCAATTTTGTCTCTTAGAAATAGAAGAGCTACTTGCAAAAACATTTCCAGTAGTCTAGCGGCTGATGGCATCAATATTTGTCGTAGAACAGTCAACAGGAGTCTTCTAACTGCCGGCTTCAAAGCCTACCGCCCAAGGAAAAAGCCCAGGCTCACTAAGGCTATGAAGAAGGCACGTTTTGCATGGGCAAAGGAACACATTAACTGGACTAGTGAGGATTGGGAACAGGTAAGAATAATATTTAACATTAAATAGAATGTTAATACAGTAAATACAGTATGCATAGAAGTGTATTTACAGTACGTGATAAAACTGCAGTAAAATATCTGTAAAGCAGCAAGTCATACTGTACTTCGTTTAGCTGTACTTCATACGCTATGCACTGACTCTTTCACAGGGCTTTCTTTGATTGCAGGTGGTGTTCTCCGATGAGTCAACGATTGCCGTGCTTGACGATCGTGTTCAAAGTGTAAGAAGGAGGCCTGGAGAAGAATTTTTGCCTGAGTGTCTGATGAAAACGGTGAAATTTCCACAAAAGATCATGGTTTGGGGAGCAATTTCTGTGCATGGAACTAGTCGTTTGAGCATTGTTGAGGGGAATATGAACCAAGTCAAGTATATAGAAGTACTAAGAAGACGTCTACTGCCTCAAATAAGGAATGGTATGGTAATAGACGTTGGATTTTTCAACAAGACTCAGCTCCATGCCACACGGCAAAGTCGGTTAAAAAATGGTGTCATGAAAATAGTGTTCGGTTGCTCCCATGGGCTGGAAATTCTCCAGACATGAACCCAATCGAAAGTTTATGGTGTATTTTAAAGGACGTAATCCATGAAACGCCGATAACAACAAAACACCAACTCATAGAGCGACTTATTCAAGTCTGGTTTCACTCTACACGTATTAAGGAATTATGCAAAAAATTGATTCATGGCATGCCGAAGCGTGTCGCAGCCATTAAAGCAGCTAAGGGGGGTCAACTAAGTACTAAACTATTGCTAAATAATGACCATGTATTCTTGTGTAGAAATAAATAACTTTTCAACGTTTAAAATTGGTTTAATTTAACATTTTATACCAAAAATGAAATTTTTAAAAAATTCCTAATAATTTGGCCAGTACTGTATATATATATATGTGTGTGTATATCAGGGACGACGCCAGACTTTTCACAGGTCAGGCACAAGCATTGTGGGCTTGATATGACTTCAATAGAATTCATATTAATGACTATGTAAATTTTTGTTTTTTAAATAATTTTGCTTTTTTTTCAAAAATTACTTAAAGCCTACTAAATCAATAAATTGTTTAATAATTATAATAACTTACTTTTATTTTATTATGTCCTTAGAGAATGTCTTCATCATATTTAATCTACGAATGAGTCATTTATACATAAAGTCCAACCTCCTCGGTTTCAATGCAAATTCTTCGATGACCTTGTCATGAATCTTTTGCCTCTCCAGGGAAACCACAATTTCTTCCTCTATTGCAATTCTTGCTAAACATACTAGTCTTTCCTGACCAGTTCTGTTCCTTAGATACGTCTTAATTCGATTTAATGTTGAACAACTTCTCTCTCTGGATGCACTGCTCAGTGGTATAGTTAAAATCAATCTAAACAGTTTTGCAGATTCGCTGAAAGCTTTTTCTAAATCTAAGTCAATGCATAATTTTAGCAGTTCTTTGACACTTTTGCAGGCAGTAAAATCAGGATCTTTATAAATGTACTTCAATGTAAATGGGTATCTAAAGTCGAGTAAAAAAAAAAAAAAAAAAAAAAAAACACAAAAGAAAAAAAAATCAAATGCATTGAAACGAATACGATACGGTCCCTGAGGTAACTGACAATGAGGAAAGCCGTGCGAAATTCATAGTTGCCACATACAGTATCTCTATTTTCACTCATAAAGCTTTCTGAGGATGAGATTTGGCATCCAGCGTAATGTTAGGCACTTAGAAATATGCCTGACTTGTAAACTGAAAAACTCGCTTTTCTCTTCTTTGAAAAAATAGATTGACAAAATTATATACTTATCAGATTGTTTTGACAGATGCCATACTAATGTTGATTTTAAATTACATTAAATTTCGTAAAAGTTTCATTTTTTCATAAGTGTGATGCAAGGCATCGGAAATTATGCCTGACCTGGCTTTGTGGCTTATGCGCTCGGTCGCTCAGGCGTCATAAAACAAGTCTGACTTTGCCCAAAGAAGCGGCGCATGGAGAGAAACAAAAAATGCGGCATTCTAAAATTTATATTGCTGTAATAAAGTGACCATAATAAATAGATCTTTGAAATACACAAATTTAGATTTTACATTATGACCAGGAAATTAAATTTATTTTTCTTTTAAAGTTAGGTCAGGCTGAGCCTGACCTGCCTGACCCCCGCTGTCGCCTCTCAATATATATATATATATATATATATATATATATATATATACACACACATATATATATATATATATATACATATATACATATATATATATATATATATATATTATATATATATATATATTTATTTATATATATATGTTAACCCCTACGTCTATGGCCCTGGGTCGGTTTGAATCGACGGGGGTTCTGGTTGGGAGGCAGCAAAGGATATTTCTGGCGATAGTTTTCTTCTATAATATTCTAATTTTTCTCTCATTTCTTTTTCTCTTTTTATAATACTCTGATACTTTCTCTGAAGGTTCGCCGATTTTCTTTTTATAACTTATCGGGAACTATTTTCCCTGCTTTATTTTACTAAGTTCTCTGAAGAGAGCCAAACTCGAAGAGGAAAAAAAAAAGTTTCTCACTGTAATTTACTTCTAAAAATGCACAGGTAGTGCTCTGAATTTACAGGGGTAGAAGTTCGACCTCTTTCGACCATGGCTCAGGCCGGAATCTAAAAATTAAGGAGGCAAGGGGCCTCTGCCCCATCCTCGCAGCGAGGCTGCTAACAAGGGAGTGTTAATCGAAGTAATCGAAGTGAAGTAATGAAGTGAAGTGACTTTTACAACTACATACTTTATACATATAATCTAAATTTGGGGGAATGCAGTTTGAAAGTCAAGTTCCCCCGCTTTTAAACACATGATCAGATGTTTCAAAGATTCCAAATAAAAATTAAAAGATAAAAATAAAAACTAATCGTATTTTTGCCGAGTATACATTTCTGAAGGCGATATAATTTCGTAGAAGTACATAAGTACAATCTAAGTACATCATTGAATACGTTGTAATTTTAGGTTTACAACAATTATGATTATAATTATGGATTAGTTCATAGTCACTTAGTATCGTTTAATTACATTCCATTTAAAGTACATTGCAAGTTATTATCATTAATTACAGTTTCATTAAAGTACATTACTATATTATATATTGAATTATGATCGTTTAATTAAAGTTTCATTAAAGTACATTACTACATTATATATTGAATTATGATCGTTTAATTAAAGTTTCATTAAAGTACATTACTACATTATATATTGAATTATGATCGTTTAATTAAAGTTTCATTAAAGTACATTACGTCGTTTACAATTCTTACAGTGTTTTTATATTTATATATGGTTATTTATGGTTATTACAGTATATATGGTTATTAGTACAACACAAAGTACATGGGCACATACGAGATAATTTATACACAACATGACACACATGACAATACGTTATAAATTTGAAATCAGAGGGACAGGAGGTCTTTCGTTTTCAGATGTTCGATTTATGCTGCGATTAGCGAATTTCGACCACTTGCCTAAGCATTTATGAATATCTTGCGAGGGGTGAACGCACTAAAAAATAATAACCAAAAAAAGTAATACATGCAAACGTATTTCCACGATTTTTAACGAACAGTTATGGAGGCATAAAGTTTCGTACCATTTCGTAGACTGACACGCGTAAAAAATGAATATTTAATAAAAATTGATATAGGGTAATGGTCAAGATAAGATATGGATGTATAGATGAATATGGTTGAATAATAATATTTATACTATATAACACCACAACATATAAATAATGACGTATAGAGAATGAAGGTTTTTTATTATTATTATTAAAGAATTTACCATACATTGAATACGGAAGATGTCCAAATACTAATCACGTGATTCAGTGTTCAAGGTATGGAAACCGTGAAGGAAATTGAAGTTATTTTACGACGTCATATTGTATAAGTCGTTATTGGGAGGATTTAAAAGAAACGAATTAGAGACAAAGAGTGGGTATTAAGGACTAAGAAGTACAACTACGGGTTCCAATCCTGTTATATGCAATGTGTATGCATAATCTAGGGACGAGGGTGAGATGCAACACAACCATAATTAATTATAATAAATTCTATAACAAATGAAAAATGGAAAAATGGATACGACTAAAACATAGAAATGGTAGATCGTAGGGTTGTGACACAAAGAAAAATAGAAAGCAACAAATAAAATTTTTATCCAAAATCGCATCAAGCGACTTTGGCTCCTCATGTAAAAATGAATATGGATTATTCATTGTTCATTTTTACAGTGTTCCTCCCTCTAAAATGGTATTAATTAATACAATAATATAATACAATTAATACAATACAATTGAGAAAATAACATACTGACTAATTCAAGTTAGATGATGACTATGGTTTTTATAATTACAAATTCATATACACAGCTTAAGTCTGGGTGTTTAAGTTACAATGCACAGTAAATAGAAAATCAAATCTAATTTTAGACAACCCTTTAATTTAAACAATCAATGATAGTTTTAAATTTTTAACAAAAATTTTAATTCTGTTTAATTTTTAACAAAAATTTATTTACTGTGTGAAAAATTACATACATAATGAATAGTGGGTAAAAAGGAAAAATATAAATTTTAAAGGTCAGGAATTTTCAAAGCTACCATGATCGTACAATCTATAAACCAGTTTTATTGACTACTGTAGGTAAAAATCGAATTATATAATGGATGATGTATAGACCTGTGGTCAAATGTGTGTTTGTGTTTATTAGATACAGAGTGTAGTGGTTGGTGATATGTCCAAATGGGGAAAAGGGATTTATTACTGAAGTTATACGTAAATGCGCATACGTATGTATACGTGTACGTAGAACATGAGTATTGAGTATGTGGATTATGATTATGTTCGTATATATATTTATATATACACTTTAAGGAACAGATTAGCTTTGGTTAAAATAACTTAATAAATACATGAGCAAAATTTTATATAGTAAGCAAAATGATTAAGATTAAATAGCATAGTTAGCATTTACACGCAGTGAAATAGTTTATTGTGATATCCAATGATTTTAGCATAAAGTTTGTATATATAGTATATATAGTGTGCATACGTGTGTGTGTGTGTAAGGATTCGGGAGGTTTTCGAATTAACAATGTTATATAATAATTTAAATTGAGAGTAGGGTTGTAGAATCTTTTAAGTTTAAGTCAATTATTATTATTATTATATTATTATTATTATTATTATTATAAAATCCTTTGAGTTCAAAGTCGATTATTGTTAAATTCTAAATTTAAGGACAATTACTCACGATTAATTGAACAAAGAAAATGAAAAATACAAATTAAAAATAGAAATCAATTATGCATTTTAATGAGCTAACATAATTTTATAATATTCTTAAAAATAAAAGTAAATTGAGCCATAGATGAATTTCGGCCAAGAATAAAAACAAAGTTATTGAAATGGAAGGAAAGCATTTCGAACAATTTTTTTTAATAATTTCAGGAAAAATTTTACATTAAAAATTATTTTTATATAATAAAAAAAAGTATTAAAAAGGGTTAATATTTTTTCCATGTTAAGTAGAAAAATCATATTCTTTAAAAAAAAACCCACAACTTGTTGGGGTGTTAAAATAAAACAAAACAAAAAGGTTGGAGCACCATATTCGGGGGAATTGAGTGACCAAGAGGGAAGATATGTCTGAAATTGACAATACGTCTTTTCGTGTTCGTGAGTACTTTGCTCTTTACAAAAAAAAAGATTGCGTGTCACCCTACTTAGAACAAAAATAAAAGAGTTCAAACAAAACAGAGGGACGGCATGTTCCTCAGGATAGTAATTTAAAAGGAAGTCATTGGGACATGATCGATTAATTATTACACTATTACTGTCATCATATAATCACAATAATTAAAAAATTTGTTACAAACATTTGTAAAAACGCTTTTGGTTACAATTAATAAAATATATAATTTTACCTATATATTCATATATGCAATTACTGGATGCAAAAAGAAGACAAATCGGTCAATTTCCTTTTTACAAAAAAAAAAGGTTAAAATAAAAAGACACAAACCGGTCAATTCAGGTTGAATTTAATTCTTTTTTACAACAGAAAAAGGTTGAATTAAATTCTTAAATTACATTTTCTTAAACTAAATTCTCTTAAAGTAAATTCTCTTAAAGTAAGTTCTCTTAAACAACAACAAAAAATTTAATTCAATTGACTGCATTGAAATGACTTGGGACTTTAAAACTGACTTGGGACTTCAAAACTGACTTGTGACTTCAAAACTGACTTGCGACTTCAAAACTGACTGAAATTGACTTCAAAACTGACTGGAATTGACTTGAGACATAAAAACTGACTTGGGACTTCAAAACTGACTTGGGACTTCAAATCTGACTTCAAAACTGACTTTAAAACTGACTGAAACTTCGAAACTACTTGAAACTGACTTTAAAACTGACTGAAACTTGAAACTGACTTTAAAACTGACTGAAACTTGAAACTGATTAAGTTGAAACTGACTGAGACTTGAAACTGACTGACTGACTGACTTAAACTAATTTGAACTGACTGACTTAAACTGACTTGCACTGACTGACTTAAAATGACTTGCACTGACTGACTTACACTGACTTGCACTGACTGACTTAAACTGACTTGCACTGACTTGAAATGACTTGAACTGACTTGAACTGCTATCAAATATTTCTACAAATCTCTGGGGCGGTTGTCCCTTTGGATGCAACCTACTGACTTGAACTGACTAAAAACTGAAATTGACTGCACTCGAACTGCTATCAAGTGGAGTCTATTATTCTCTGGGTTTTGGTTGTCCCTCTTGGTCCAACCGACTTACTTGAACTGCTATCAAGTATTTTTATAAATCTCTGGGGCGGTTGTCCCTCTGGATGCAACCTAATGACTTCAACTAACTAAAACTGTCTGAAAACTGAAAATGGAACTTGAAACTGCTTCACCTATCTCTATAACTCTATAAACTCTCTATAAACTCTCTCTTTCTTAATTTGCAAGTCAATTGAATTCAATAATTTGAAAAAATTGCAAACAAAAATAAAAAATGTAAACAACATTTCACTCGAATGTACGCGAAGGTACAGTAATATTATGTTTGATACATAAAATAAAATTATTCTATAATAACTATAATGGTGAAAATAACTCTCTGAAACTAACTCTCTGAAAATAACTCTCTGAAAATAACTCTCTGAAAACAACTCTGTGACAATTAACTCTTTGACAATTAACTCTGTGACAATTAACTGTTTCACTAAAAAAAAATGTATCACTGGTATCTGAAATGTTCACTGTGTTTCTTGTAAATTCTGACTTAATACTAGTTAACTGTTAATAATGCTGTCTTCTCAACTGTTTACAAATTACTTAAAGAAAAAACAAACTCTGTACTTAACAAAATTTCCACGGCGAAATCCTTAGACGGTCCAGAAGACGTCTTGCTGGCTACTTCTTCTAGATAAGACGAGACGTGGATAACTTGGAGTCGTTACACACCGGTTCAAGGATGAATGTGACGAACTGGAAGTCGTGACACGCCGACCAAATGGTGGGTCTTATTATCTTGGTAGTAGGGTCGCTACAATGCTTATCCTGATGCAGGGTAATTTCTATCCTGGCCAAAGGGTGGCCACTTGTTAAAATCCTCTTGTTAAAACTCTGTTTAAGGGTCGCCAAATTTGTTATCCTGGTGCAGGGTCGCTAGTTTTTTCTCCGAAGGTTCGTCGATTTTTTTTTATAACTTATCGGGAACTATTTTCTCTACTTTATTTTACTAAGTTCTCTGAAGAGAGCCAAACTCGAAGGGAAAAATAAAAAGTTTCTCTCACTGTAATTTACTTTTAAAAATGTACAGGTAGTGCTCTGAATTTACAGGGGTAGAGGTTCGACCTCTTTCGACCATGGCTCAGGACGGAATCTAAAAATTAAGGAGGCGAGGGACCTCTGCCCCATCCTCGCAGCGAGGCTGCTAACAAGGGAGTGTTAATCGAAGTAATCGAAGTGAAGTAATGAAGTGAAGTTATTTTTACAATTACATGCTTTATACATACAGTATAATCTAAATTTTGGGGGAAAGCAGTTTGAAGTTTAAGTTACCCCCCTTTTAAACACATGATCAGATGAAAGATTCCAAATAAAAATTTAAAAAACAAAATAAAAACTAATCGTATTTTCGCCGAGTATACATTTCTGAAGGCGATATAATTTCGTAGAAGTACATAAGTACAATCTAAGTACATCATTGAATACGTTGTAATTTTGGGTTTACAACAATTATGATTATAATTATGGATTAGTTCATATTTACTTAGTATCGTTTAATTACACTTCCATTTAAAGTACATTACAAGTTATTATCATTAATTACAGTTTCATTAAAGTACATTAATACATTATATATTAAATTATGATCGTTAATTAAAGTACATTACTACATTATATATTAAATTATGATCGTTTAATTAAAGTTTCATGAAAGTACATTACGTCGTTTACAGTTCTTACAGTGTTTTTATATTTATATATGGTTATTATATATGGTTATTATATATGGTTATTAGTACAACACAAAGTACATGGGCACATACGAGATAATTTATACACAACATGACACACATGACAATAAGTTTTAAATTTAAAATCAGAGGGACAGGAGGGCTTTCGTTTTCAGATGTTCGATTTATGCTGCGATTAGCGAATTTCGACCACTTGCCTAAGCATTTATGAATATCTTGCGAGGGGTGAACGCACTAAAAAAATTAATAATAAAAAAAATAATACATGCAAACGTATTTGCACGATTTTGAACGAACAGGTATGGAGGCATAAAATTTCGTACCATTTCGTAGACTGACACGAGTAAAAAATGAATATTTAATAAAAATTGATATAGGGTTATGGTCAAGATAAGATATGGACGTATAGATGAATATGGTTGAATAATGATATTTATACTACATAACACCACAACATATAAATAATGACGTATAGAGAATGAAGGTTCTTTTTATTATTAGTAGTAAATTTACCATACATTGAATACGGAAGATGTCCAAATACTAAACACGTGATTCAGTGTTCAAGGTATGGAAAACGTGAAGGAAATTGAAGTTATTTTATGACGTCATACTGTATAAGTCATTATTGGGAGGACTTAAAAGAAACGAATTAGAGACAAAGAGTGGGTATTAAGGACTAGGAAGTACAACTACGGGTTCCAATCCTGTTATATGCAATGTGTATGCATAATCTAGGGACGAGGGTGAGATGCAAGACAAACATAATTAATTATAATAAATTCTATAACAAATGAAAAATGGAAAAATGGATACGACTAAACCATAGAAATGGTAGATCGTATGGTTGTGACACAAACAAAAATAGAAAGCAACAAATAAATTTTTTATCCAAAATCGCATCAAGCGACTTTGGCTCCTCATGTAAAAATGAATATCGATTATTCATTGTTCATTTTTACATATATATATATAGTATATATATATATATATAATATATATATATATGTGGTGTGTGTGTGTGTATATATATATATATATATATATATATATATATATATGTGTGGGTGTGTGTGTATATATATATATATATATATTATATATATATGTGTGTGTGTGTGGGTATATATACATATATATATATATATATATATTATATATAGTTACGATAGAAGTGTTCTTCGGGAACCTTGTCCTCAATAGGAATATGAAAACAAGAGATACGACT
>JAJOZX010002894.1:22500-30000 GCA_023014485.1 Bathynomus jamesi | reverse complement strand
AGATGATGCCAAAATGATATATATGTCACAAAGAAATAAAGAAATAAACCAAAAAATAAATTGAAAAATAAATTGTGAGAGGCACACAAATTTATAAGGGGAAAAAAATTACCAAAGGTCTTTTACTTATTGTCTGAATCATACATACTATGGTCACAAACGAATAAAAAAGTACAAGTAAATATAAATTGGAAAACAAAATGATGACTAGATGATATATAAAGAACTATAAAAATATATACAACATATATAAGGTATATATACGAAATATAAGCGCAATATATAAGGAATATATACAGGGTGGTGCAAAAGTCTTGACCCATAGGCAATTTACTATATAAAAAATATCTTTCGATTTTTATAATAGTTTTTATAATTTAATTTTTGTTTATAATTTTACTAAATATTTTTCAGATTGTTACCCTATGGCAGAGAAGTTAACAATAGCAGAAAGAATAGAGCGTGTGCTTTTGTACGCAAAAGAAGGAGCCACCTCACGTTCAGTCGCAGATAATTTTAATGCTAAGCACCCCGATAGGCGACTTGACTCCTTTGGATTATTTCTTATGGGGACACCTTAAATCAGTGGTTTACGTTAACAAACCAAGAACAATACAAACGCTAAAGGATAACATCACAACAGAAATTGAAGCCATAAGAACGAATATTACTATGCTTACAAATGTGCAAAGGTCTTGTGTCAACCGAGTAGAAAAGTGTTTGGAAGAAGATGGACATCAATTCGAACACTTATTGTAAATTCTGAACTAGAACGTTAAATTTAACATAATTTAGTCACTGGTGTATGGTTAATTAAATTTCATTTCATAATAAACTTCCTGCAGGCCACACTTTTTTTCCATATAAACCGCCTATGGGTCCAGACTTTTGCACCACCCTGTATATACACAGAAGGGAAAAATTACCAAAGGTTTTTATAATTATTGTCTGAAAGATCCGTAGGTCACAAAAGAATAAAGAAATAAAAATAAATATAAATTGGAACAATTACAAATAATACAACTACACATGTACACCCGCATAACCAAATATATATACATATACATACATATATACATACTACATATATATATACATACATACACATACATACTATATATATATGAGAAATACGCATACAACAATATATTGAAAAATAAAATTGTAAGAGAAACCTACAAATTTATAAGGAAAAAGAGACAAAAACAAATTTTTACCAAAGGTTTAGCAACCTGCCCTTTTTGTTTAAATCCATTCTGAAGGAATTCAGAGCAACGGGATCGAGTTGAAACAGACCTTTACTCATGTTAAAGTTATTTGTAAGTTGAATTATAGCCGACTCAAGAATATTTCTATTAACAATGTTGCTAGAGTGAAACAAAACTGAAGCATTATTCCAGTCAATACAATGGGACAACTCTGACAAATGGACAAAAAGGGCACTGGACACTGTCCCGTTCTAACGGAATATTGATGCTGTTTTACACGCGTTTGCAAATCCTTTCCCGTCTGACCTATGTAAAACGAATCACATTGCTTACACCCAATTTTATAGATAATGCCTAAATTATTGGTAGGGCTATTTTTTACTATGATGTTTTTCACAATACTGTTATATGAAAAAACTACACTGATATCCAAAAGTTTAAGTACATTAGCAATGCCTAAGAAGCCCGGGATAAATGGAAGTACTAAAATATTCTTTGACAAGGTGCGAATGTTATTAATCACACGATAGAAGGTTCGTTTAGCCTTATTAAGACAAGATTCCATAAACGCAGATGGGTAACACAGCTCACTTCCAATACCGTTGATATTTCCCAATTCGGCATCGATGTATTACGGACTGGCGATCCTAAGGGCGCGGAGAAACACTGAGGAAAATATGGCCTTCTTAATAGGGGTGTCATGTCTAGAGTAAAAGTGAACGTAGGACAAATTGTTTGTTTTTTCCGATAGATACTAAACTTAAAACCTGGGCTATCCCTATGTACACGCACATCCAAAAACGGGATTGAGTTGTCTTGTTCCACTTCTAAAGTAAACTTAATGGAGGGGACTTGGTCATTTAGCCTTTGGTAAAATTTGTTTTTGTCTCGTTTTCCTTATAAATTTGTATGTTTCTCTTACAATTTTATTTTTCAATTTATTGTTGTATGCGTATTTCTTATATATATGTATATGTATGTAGGTGTATGTATGTATATATATGTATATATATGTATGTATGTATGTATGTATATATGTATGTATATGTAAAAATATTTGGTTATGCGGGTGTACATGTGTAGTTGTATGATTTGTAATTGTTCCAATTTATATTTATTTTTATTTCTTTATTCTTTTGTGACCTACGGATCTTTCAGACAATAATTATAAAAACCTTTGGTAATTTTTCCCTTAAGTATATATATATATATTCCTTATATATTGCGTTTATATTTCGTATATATACCTTATATATGTTGTATATATTTTTATAGTTCTTTATATATCATCTAGGCATCATTTTGTTTACCAATTTATATTTACTTGACCTTTTTTATTTGTTTCTGACTATAGTATGTATGATTCAGACAATAACTACAAAACCTTTGGCAATTTTCTTTTCCCTTATAAATTTGTGTGCCTCTCTTACAATTTATTTTTCAATTTATTTTTTGGTTTATTTCTTTATTTCTTTGTGACATATATATCATTTTGGCATCATCTATTAAATTGATTGTAAACTTTCCTTTTGAGCTTCAATTTGTAGACTCCACTTACAATTTGTGTTTTTTTATCTGTTGGTTTATTTCTTTATGTTTATTTCGGCTGTAACGTATATATCACTAAGGCATTATTTTGTAATTTTTTCCAATTTATATTTATTTTTATTTCTTTATTTTTTGTGACCTGTTTACCATTCAGACAATAACTATAAAAATTGGCTGGAAACAAGCTATTTGAATTTATGTTGAATTTCGGGCAAAGTGTTAAAATTGTCATTTTTCCGTACAAATGTGTTTGCTCCTCCCACAATTTTTTCTATACTTACTATATATATATATATATAATATATATATATATATTTATTTTTGTAACCTATATATTTTCTTGAACTATCCTTTCACTCCAGTGTTCCTGAGAATGTCATTAGACGAAAGCGCTTGAGCACCACTTTGTGTTTCTTTTCCCTTCGTGATTTTGTTCATCATACATATATACAGGGCCATTCAAAAAAGACGCAACAGTTTAAATTGCTTATATTTCGTAATATTTTTAATGTACAGGAATGATTTTTTTATTAGTTTACAGCGTACACCTGGAAGTTTTGTTACCGCTTAGGCCTAGTAGCCTAAGGCGCTAGGCGAACGACTCTTGTAGCCTTAAATGAATATTTTGACGATCGCGTCATCTCGAATCGCTTCCCTGAACGTTTTGCCTGTGGATAGTCTTGGCCACCATATTTCCCGGATCTCAACCCATGTGATTATTTTTTATGGGGATATCTGAAAGATAATGTTTACAGAAACAATCCTCTCACAATTAGTGAGCTTCAAGAGGAAATTTCATCTGTTGTCAGTACAATCACTCATGATCTACGCACAGTACTTGCCAACTTTCAACGTCGACTGCAAATGGTTTTGGATGCCGGTGGTTCACACATTGAACATGTTTTTCATTAAATAAAAACTCCAAATTGTACGCTGTAAAATAATACAAAAATCACTCCCGTATGATAACAATATTAGGAAATATAACTAATTTAAACTGTTGCGTCTTTTTAGAATGGCCCTGTATATACACACACACACACACACACACACAAATATATATATATATTATATATATATTATATATGGGAATAACTCAGAATGGTCCCCTGAGTTTTTTATGATACACACAGACAGTGCATGGAAAAAGGAACTCTTCTGGGATAATTAAATCCACTATAGTCCGAATAAGTAATGGTAAATGACAAATACCATAGTTTTTCTTTTTTCATGATGTTAGCCCGACATGGGCCACGGGTCACTCGCAAAGAGGTCCCATAATATAGCTTCCCTCACCAGCTATCTGCAAAGCACACAGGATCCAGCTTTGGGACATGGATTTAGGGTTTAAAGCAGCCTAGCCCTGCTATATTTAGAACCTCAATATAAGCAAAAGACTCGCTGCCTTCACGTCAGATTGAATAAATCACTGTCTGTGTGTATCATAAAAAACTCAGGGGACCATTCTGAGTTCATTCCCATCTTGAAACGGACATGTTATGTGCCTTGAAAAGTGGACGCTCAATTCTGCCAGTTGAGGTTTAAGTTTTGTTTTTTGGCTAAAAATATAAGAGTTACCCCTTTTTCTTTGATTTATTCAATCTGACGTGAAGGCAGCGAGTCTTTTGCTTATTTGAGGTTCTAAATATAGCAGGGCTAGGCTGCTTTAAACCCTAGATCCATGTCCCAAAGCTGGATCCTGTCTGCTTTGCAGATAGCTGGTGAGGGAAGCTATATTTATGGGACCTCTTTGCGAGTGACCCGTTGCCCACGTCGGGCTAGCATCATGAAAAAGAAAAACTATGGTATTTGTCATTTACCATTACTTATTCGGACTATAGTGGATTTAATTATCCCAGAAGAGTTCCTTGTTCCATGGACTGTCCGCGTGTATCATACATATATATATATATATATATATATATATATATATTATACAGGGCGTCCCAAAAAAATGTATACACACTTTAAATACTTATAAAGGCAGTTTATTAAAATACATTTCATTTTCAAAATGTAATAGAATCTACAGACATTATTTAGTTGTTTTGTCAACGCCTGTTTTCAAACTGACGTCCGTTCTGGTCCAGGCACTGCTGATAACGCGAAGCAATGGAATCGCAAACATCACGAAACATTTCGTTTGGTATTTGTGTGCATTCTCGTTCAATGGCTGCTCTCAATTCAGCGACTGTTGCAGGTTTTATAGCGTAGACTTTGTCTTTTAAGTATCCCCATAAAAAAGTCTAGTGGTGTGAGGTCTGGTGAACGCGGAGGGTATTCTACGAAACCCCTTCGTCCAATCCACATCCACATCGTGCCACATCGTACCACTCGCAATACTCCACTCTTCGGTCCGGATCATCTTCATTAATAGCATGGACTAATCTTGGAATGTAACTTTTCCATTGACAGCGCTTCAAAATGCGTTGGACAGACGATTCTGAAATTCCTACCTCACGACTCGCTTGCCGCACAGATTTTCTTGGACTTTGGTGATACGTTTCCAGTACTCTTTCTTGCTTTGTGGGGCTTGTCGATGTCCGTGGTCTTCCGGAACGCTTCTTGTGGACATTCTGAACAGTTCCATCGGCTTCAAACTTATCTCTAATTCGAGTGATGGTAAGTCGCGTTGGTGGATCTGTTTGAAACTCCCTCCTAAACTGTCTTTGCACTTCAACTGCGTTTTCACACTTCCAGTAGCATTTTAGAATGAATTTCCTTTGTTCAAAGCTTAGTCTGACTGCCATTATTAATTCTAATGGGTTTAACTTGGAAAGAAAGAAACATCAATTGAGCTATCAGCTGTTAAAGTGTGTATACATTTTTTTGGGACGCCCTGTATATATATATATGTGTATATATATATATATATATATATATATATATATATATATATATATATATATATATATATATATATATATATATATATATATATATAGTGTGTCCGAGAATTATCAGTACAATTTTTGGCTGTTATTAAAAGTCAACCATGAAGTTTAGAAATTCCAGTGTTGTCCCATTTTACAGAGAATGTCATTAAGTTTTTTCTGATACCACGTTTTGACAAGTTTTTTAGAAATGTACGCGGGTGACAGACATTGATGATTTAAGAGCAAGAATCACAGCTGCTATTGAGCGAATTGATGTGGATATGCTGCAGCGTACATGGCAACATTTGGAGTATCGATTGGATGTTTTGCGAATCACTAATGGTGCACATATCGAATGTTTGTAAGAAAGTTACTTTAATAAAAGAAACTTTTGAAAATACAGATTCTAAATAATCTTGTTTAAGAATTTTACGTGTGTTATCAAGAATTTTATTAAATGATGAAATTGTACAGATAATGTTCGGACACACTGGAATTTCTAAAAAACTTGTCAAAACTTGGTATCAGAAAAAACTTAGAGATTCTCTGTAAAATGGGACAACACTGGAATTTCTACACTTCATGGTTGACTTTTAATAACAGCCAAAAATTGTACAGATAATTCTCGGACACCCTGTATATATAAATATATATATGGTATATATATGTGTTATATATTATATATATATATATATATATATATATATATTATATTATATATATATATATATATAATATATATATATATATATATATATTATATATATATGTATATATATTATTATATATATAGGGGACGGTGGGGTAAGACGGACCCATGGGGTGAGATGGAACCCCCCCTCTAAACCCAAGCAGAAAGGGCGAAGTTCAGAAATTGGTTGCTAGATGTCCTTCACGTCACCAAACAAAAGCATGACACAAAAGAAAAAAGCAAAGCAAGCGAAAGCTGGGCCATCCTGGGCTCATGACAGTGACAGTGAGGATGGAGATTCAACCAAGTGCTTGTATTGCAATGACACGTTTGGTAATTCTGTGCGAGGGGAAGGGTGGGTTTGTTGCGCCATTTTCAAGAGATGGGCACATGAGGAATGTGCAGGGTAGAGGATGATGAGGAAGAGGTTTTTGTGTGTGAGTTGTGCCAGTAAGGATGGACCCCAGGGGTCCATCTTACCCCGTGATTCGTTTTTGGTACAATAAAAATATTGATTTGGTAAAATCTCGTGTTTCAGTCTTTTCCTCTAAAAACCGTGACCAGGGTGTGGACTTTAAATATAACACCCCAAAGCACCACCACAACCCCTAAAAACCCCAAAATTATATAAATGTGGTTTTCTAGACTCATTTTTGTGTTAAGTAGTCCCGTCTTACCCCACCTTCCCCTATATACACATATATATATATAATATATATTATATATATATATACACATATATACTATATATATATAGTATATATATATATATATATATATATATATATATTATATATATATATTATATATATATATGTATGTATGTATATATATATATAGTATACATATATATATATATATCTATATTATATTATATATTATATATATATGATGAATAAAACCACGAAAGGAAAAGAAACACAAAGTGGTGCTCAAGCGCTTTCGTTTAATGACATCCTCAGGATCCTCTAATGACATCCTTCGTGGTTTTATTCATCATAAATATTTTTTACGTGTCACTTTCGTGAAATAATTTTCATATATATATATATATTATATATTAATATGTAATGTTTAATGTTTCAGACCAACAAAGACCCAAGGATCCACTCATGGCTGGTCTACCTAACTGTGTTCGTAATTGTGTAGGTCCTCCGTGGTGGCGGAGGGGACCTAC
>JAJOZX010002894.1:0-17500 GCA_023014485.1 Bathynomus jamesi | reverse complement strand
TATAGCATATTATTTCGTAAAATAAATTATCCCGTAAGTGCCATGTACTTTGTATTATATTTCTAACATCTTAATTGTCTATTAATATGAAACACTGTAAAAACAGACAAAGTTATAGTAACTGTTTAATTGTAATTAACTGTAATACTTTAAATTAACAATAACTTGTAATGTACTTTAATGAAACTGTAATGAACAATAACTTGTAATGTACTTCAGTGAAACTAATTAAATGTAATGATTTAATTTATAATGTAAGAATGTACTTTAATGGAATTGTAATTAAAACAATAATAAGTGAATATGAATTAATTGGTAGTTGTAATCCATAATTGTAATCGTAATTGTAATGAACCAAAATTAATCCGTACTCAGTCATGTACTCAAAATTGTGCTTATGGCTATTACGAAATGATATTGCCGTCAAAAATGTAGAATTGGCGATACTGTTATTTTAATATTTTTATTCTTTTTAGTTGAAATCATGTGTTTAAAAAGGGGGGAAACTTAACCTTCAACTGTCCTCCCCCAAAACATTTAAGCTATATTATGCATGTACTTGTAAAATTAGGACCATCTTCAGATTAGCGCTTCGATTAGAGACTTCATTATAGGACTTCATTTATTGCACTTCTGCATTAGACTTCTGATTAGTACTTCAGATTAGCACCTCATTAGGAGGGGGCAGAGGCCCCTTGCCTCCTTAATATATTTTTAGATTCCGGCCTGAGCCATGGTCGAAAGAGGTCGAACCTCTACCCCTGTAAATTCAGACCAACTGTATATTTTTAAGAAGTAAACCAAAGTAAGAGAAAGTTTTTATTTTCCCCCCTCGAGTTGGGCTATCTTCTATTATTGGAAGAAAAGAATTAACAGAGTGTCGACCCCATAAAGCGAGAGAAAAGAATTAGAAAGAATTATAGAAAAGTATAAAGAAGAAACATCCGTTGCTTGCCTCCGAACCAGAACCCCCCCGTCGAATCCGAACCGACTCAGGGCCATAAAGGGGGGTTAACATATATATATACACATTTTTTTTTTCTGTAACCTATATATAGGCTGTAACTCTTTATGTACTTCAGTGTTCCTAAGGATGTCATCAGACGAAAGCGCTTGAGCACCATTCTGTGTTTCCTATCCTTCGTAGTTTTATTCATCATAAATAGTTTTCACGTGTTACTTTCGTGAAATAATTTTCATATATATATATATATATGTTAACCCCTCCGTCTATGGCCCGTGTTGGTTCGAAGTCGACGGGGGTTCCAGTTAGGTGGCAGCAACGGATGTGTGACTTGAAGTAGTTTTCTTCTATATTACTCTCCGAGTTCTTCTATAGTGGCTCGGAGGACTCTGATAGACTTACTAAAAATGCTGAAGGTTTCGGATTCTTCTTATAGCGTATCCGGAAAGTTTTAACGACTAAGTTCTTCTGAAGAGAGCAAGGCTCGAAGGGGACAATAAAAAGTTTCTCCAACTGTAAATTTACTGCTAAAATATACAGGTAGTGCTCAGCCTCTGAATTAGCTTCTGAATGACAATGGAATAATTTTAGTGGGTTTATATACCCCAAAACTGCTAACATTATTATTATTAAATGCTAAAAAGGCTGTATTATTTTGGCACAATATTTGAAAATAAGTAAATTTTTTAGCTGTGGTAAGGCTGGAACAAGTAAACAAAATATTTGAAGACGAAACCATATTTTTATCTTAAACCGCGACTTTTCAGATCTGATGTTATCATGATCTGCCAAGTTAACTAAAAGTGGAAATCTGACTATGCATCTTTACACTAAAATATGCATATGAGTGAAATTTTAAGGTTTAAGATGTACAATTTTAATGCTTAGGCAAGACATGATCTCATTGTTTATAACGAAAGAGAGTGTATACAAAATGTGAACATTGCAAGCTTAAGCAGGATTCCTTATTAAGCGAAATCTAAAAAAAGATTATGAGATTTTAAAAAACAACAGGTCACCAATTATTTAGCAAAGTAGAAAGCAAATCAAAAATTTTATCCAAACTCGCGTTGGGCGATTTTGGTCCTTTTGTAAAAATGAATACACACACGTACATACATATGAGTATAGGCATTATATAAAGTTAAATATATAAGAATATACAGGATTATATAAATACATGAACCATATAACACATGAATTTTTAAAAATGGATACTTTTCTTACAATGGATACAGAGACTATATAAATGAATACAAGAATTACATGAAGGATAAGATAATATAGGAATATGGGAATTATTTATGGTTCATTTATATATATATTATATATATATATATCTATATATATATATATATATATATCTGTATATATATATAATATATATATATATATATATATATATAATATATATTATATATGTGTATATATATATATATATATATATAATATATATATATATATATATATATATATATATATGATGAATGAAACCACGAAGGAAAGGAAACACAGAATGGTGCTCAAACGCTTTCGTCTAATGACATCCTCAGGAACACTGAAGTACATAAAAAGTTACAGCCTATATATAGGTTACAGAAAAAAAATATATATATATATAAATATATACAATAAACGGAGAAACAAAATTAAAGGATTGTGGGAGGGGCACACAAATTTATAAGGAAAAACTATCGATTTTTAGCACAATATTAAATGAATTGTTTCCAACCAATGTTATAGATAAAAAAAAAAAATATATACAAATTTATATTGGAAATCTGGCCGGGTTTTAGCACTCTGCCCTTTTTGTATAAAAAAATTGAAAAAAAAACGTTATTAGGATGGCATACAAGTTTACCAAAGATTTAGCGTTCTACCTTTCTTATCTAAATCTGTTCTGAAGGAATTCAAAACAACAGGATCGAGTTGAAAAAGACCTTTGCTTATGTTGAAGTTATTTGTAAGTTGGATAATGTTTATAGTGCGGCGAATAGTAATTACGAAGATAACTTTCCTAAACGTTTTCGCAATAGCCTCTCACAATTAAAAAAAGATTTGGAGCTCATATTACTAAAGCGAACAAGGCTAACACCATAGTTATTATGGACAAAGTGGACTACATCAGAAAGATGAACGAGCTTCTCGAGGACCCCGCCACATACAGCGAACTTATTAAGAACCCGCAGGATGACGTCATCAAATCATTTAATAGTGGCTTGAAACGCATTCTCAAAGATCATACGGACTTAATTCCGCTTTTCATGTCCACTTCACCTTCTCTGCCTACCTTTACGGTCTTATTAAAACCCACAAACCTGGCAACCCTATGCGCCCTATTATTAGCTCGGTGGGCTCTATTACTTATAAACTCTCCAAATGGCTTGTCAAAGTCTTGTCCCCCATTCTCGGAACTATCTCTGATTCACATGTAAAAAATTCCATGGATCTTACTGAAAAATTGAATAATGCACGTACTGAAACTAACGATAAATTGATCAGTTTTGACGTTTGTTCATTGTTTACAAAAGTGCCGATTGACGATATGCTTGACTTTCTCTCCCAAGAATTACATAAGTATGACCTGCCACTACCTTCACACATTGTTTTGGAACTTATTAAGCTTTGCATCAAAGACTGTAAATTCACTTTCAATAACGAGTATTATCAACAAGTTTTTGGGATGGCCATGGACAACCCCTTGTCGCCCCTCCTCTCCAATATTTATATGGAGTTTTTCGAAATTACTTACATTCCGAGAATCCTGGGGGTTGGCATCCCTTGGTTGCGGTAAGTCGACGATATTTTGTGTATCTGGCCCATGAATCGTGACCTGGATGACTTCCTCCTTCAGTTAAATGACCAAGTCCCCTCCATTAAATTTACTTTAGAAGTGGAACAAGACAACTCAATCCCGTTTTTGGATGTGCGTGTTCATAGGGATAGCCCGGGTTTTAGGTTTAGTATCTATCGGAAAAAAACAAACAATTTGTCCTACGTATACTTTTACTCGGGACATGACACCCGCACTAAGAAGGCCATTTTTTCTTCAATGTTTCTCCGCGCCCTTAGGATCGCCAGTCCGGAATACATCGATGCTGAATTAGAAAAAATGAACGGTATTGGAAGTTATGTGTTATCCATCTGCCTTTATGGAATCTTGTCTCAACAAGGCAAAACGAACTTTCTATCGTGTGAATAATAACACTCGTACTTTGTCAACAAATATTTTAGTACTTCCATTTTTCCCGGGCTTTTTAGGCATTGCTAATGTACTTAAACTTTTGGATATTAATGTCGTATTTTCATATAACAATATTGTGAAAAATAGCCCTACCAATAATTCAGGCATTATCTATAAAATTGGTTGCAAACAATGTGATTCCTTTTACATAGGTCAGACGGGAAAGGATTTCCACACACGTATAAAACAGCATCAATATTCCGTTAGAACAGGACAGTTGTTCAGTGCCCTTTTTGTCCATTTGTCAGAGTTATCCCACTGTATTGATTGGAATAATGCTTCAACATTGTTAATAGAAATATTCTTGAGTCTGCGATTATCCAACTTACAAATAACCAGCATAAGCAAAGGTCTTTTTCAACTCGATCCTGTTGTTTTGAATTCCTTCAGAACAGATTTAGATAAGAAAGGTAGAACGCTAAATCCTTGGTAAACTTTTATGCCACCCAAATAACGTTTATTTTTCAATTTTTATATACAAAAAGGGCAGAGTGCTAAAACCCGGGCAGATTTCCAGTATAAATTTGTATATATATATTTTTTTTTATCTATAACATTGGTTGGAAACAATTCATTTAATCTATCTTGTGCTAAAAATCGAGTTTTTTCCTTATAAATTTGTGTGCCCCTCCCACAATCCTTTAATTTTGTTTCTCCGTTTATTTTATATATATATATATATATTTTCCTGTAACCTACATATAGGCTGTAACTCTTTATGTACTTCAGTGATCCTGAGGATGTCATTAGACGAAAGCGCTTGAGCACCATTCTGTGTTTCCTTTCCTTCGTGGTTTTATTCATCATAAAAATTTTTCACGTGTTACTTTCGTGAAATAATTTCCATATATATATATATATATATTTTTTTTTTAATATATATATATATATATATATATATTTAATATATATATATATATATAGTATATATATATATATATATATATATATATATATTTAATATATATATAGTTATATATATATAATATATATATATTATGCAAATAACTGCAATGACCGCGCAGTATATAAATGAATAGAAACGACATAAGTATTAAGGAACGTTTCTGCACACGAGAGGAGAGATAACGAAATAATGAAAAATGAGGCGAACCGCCTGGGAAACGAACCCAGGGCCTCATTTTTCATTATTTCGTTATCTCTCCTCCTCGTGTGCAGAAACGTTCCTTAATACTTATGTCGTTTCTATTCATATATATATATATATATATATATTTAATATATTATATATAGTGTATATATATATATATATATGTATATATATATATATATATATATATATATATATATATATATATATATATATTTAATATTATATATATAGTATATATATATATATATATATATATATACTATATATATATATACAGGGCATCCCAAAAAAATGTATACATACTTTAACAGCTGATAGCTCAATTGATGTTTCTTTCTTTCCAAGTTAAACCCATTAGAATTAATAATGGCTGTCAGACTAAGCTTTGAACAAAGGAAATTCATTCTAAAATGCTACTGGAAGTGTGAAAACGCAGTTGAAGTGCGAAGACAGTTTAGGAGGGAGTTTCAAACAGATCTACCAACGCGACTTACCATCACTCGAATTAGAGATAAGTTTGAAGCCGATGGAACTGTTCAGAATGTCCACAAGAAGCGTTCCGGAAGACCACGGACATCGACAAGCCCCACAAAGCAAGAAAGAGTACTGGAAACGTATCACCAAAGTCCAAGAAAATCTGTGCTGCAAGCGAGTCGTGAGGTAGGAATTTTAGAATCGTCTGTCCAACGCATTTTGAAGCGCTGTCAATGGAAAAGTTACATTCCAAGATTAGTCCATGCTATTAATGAAGATGATCCGGACCGAAGAGTGGAGTATTGCGAGTGGTACTTGGCACGATGTGGATGTGGATTGGACGAAGGGGTTTCGTAGAATACCCTCCGCGTTCACCAGACCTCACACCACTAGACTTTTTTTTATGGGGATACTTAAAAGACAAAGTCTACGCTATAAAACCTGCAACAGTCGCTGAATTGAGAGCAGCCATTGAACGAGATGCACACAAATACCAAACGAAATGTTTCGTGATGTTTGCGATTCCATTGCTTCGCGTTATCAGCAGTGCCTGGACCAGACGGACGTCAGTTTGAAAACAGGCGTTGACAAACAATTAAATAATGTCTGTAGATTCTATTACATTTGAAAATGAAATGTATTTTAATAAACACCTCCTTTATAAGTATTTAAAGTGTGTATACATTTTTTTGGGACGCCTGTATATATATATATATTATATATATATATATATATATAGTATATGTACATGTAGGAGAATATGTAGGAGAATTGCAACTTCTGACTGATCGAGGCCCGTGGTGTAGTGGTAGCATATCTGACCGGCAATCGGAAGATCTGGGTTCGATTCCCGGGCGGTCACATCATTTTTCATTTGTTCGTTATTTCTCTTCCTCGTGTGCAGAACACTCCTCTATACTTACGTCGTTTCTATACATATATATATAGTATATATATATTTAATATATATATATATAGTATATATATATAAATATATATATATAGTATATGTATATGTGTATATATATATATATATATATATATATATAGTATATATATATATATATATATAGAGTATATATATATATATATATATATATATATATATATATATATATATATATTATATATATGTATACTAGTTTCTGAAAATAAGGGAATGGCTTCCTTGCTAAACGAATTTTTTACGTCAGTTTTTTACTAGAGAAGATGTAACGAATATCCCTACGGTCATAGACATAATAACTTTTGATAATGGTGATATTTTGGATAATATAGTGGTTATTGAAGGGGAAGTAATGCGCTATATTGATAAAATGAAAACGCGTAAATCACCGGGGACGGATTCCATATATCCTATACAACTAAAAGAATTAAAAGATAGCATTGTTGTGCCGCTAACAAAAATTTTTAATGCGTCTATTTCTAAGGGGTGCGTACCAGATAATTTCAAGTTAGCAAACTTAACACCTATCTTTAAGACAGGCGATAAAGGTGCGGCGGGAAATTATAGGCCAATCAGTTTAACGTCTGTTGTAGGTAAGGTACTGGAATCAATAATTAGGGATCGTATAGTCGAACACTTAGAAGTGCATGAACTAGTTAGAAATAAGCAGCACGGTTTTAAGCGAAACAAATCTTGCTTAACTAATCTTTTAGAATTTTTCCAAAGCGTGGTTGACATTTACGATAGACATCAGGCGGTTGATGTAGTGTATTTAGATTTTCAAAAAGCGTTTCACACCGTGCCGCACAAAAGACTCATTGAAAAAACTAAGGCTCATGGAATCAGGGGTGTAGTAATAAATTGGCTAGAAGAGTGGTTGCGAGGTAGGAAACAGAGGGTGGTCGTTGATGGAGCGGAGTCGTGTTGGGCTAATGTAACGAGTGGCGTTCATCAGGGTTCTGTATTGGGCCCCTTGCTTTTTCTTATATATATTAACGATTTAGATGTCGGCCTAGTCAGTACAGTTTCAAAGTTTGCGGATTACACGAAGCTTCGTGGTAGGGCGATTAATGACGAAGATAGAGGTAAAATCCAGGAAGATCTGAATAAAATCGTTGATTGGTCAGTCACATGGCAAATGAGCTTTAACGTTGGTAAGTGCAAAATTTTGCATATAGGTTCGCGTAACGGTAATTTTGCGTATAGTATGTCAGGGAAAGATTTAACAAGCGTAGAGCAGGAAAAAGATTTAGGAGTTATAGTCACTGGTGATTTAAAGTAACGAATCAAAGTACAGCAGCGGTCAACAAGGCGAACAAAGTGTTAGGTTTTATAGCTCGAAATTTTTAGTACAAATCGCGCGATATTATAGTTCCTCTTTATAAATCATTAGTTAGGTCCTATTTGGATTAAGCAGTCCAGTTTTGGAATCCGCATATGCGCAAAGATATAGACAAAATCGAAAGAGTTCAAAGACGAGCAACTAAGATGCTTCCGATGCATAGGTCAGTCGTACGAGAATAGGCTTAAGGAGTTAAAATTGACAACACTCGAGACTAGGAGGCTAAGGTATGATGAATCCAGGTTTTCAAAATTATGAATGGGTTCGATAACGTAGATAGAGATAGCTTTTTTGAAATATCTCAATACAATAGGACTAGAAATAACGGGTGTAAGTTGACAAGTACAAGGTTCGAGACAGCAGTTGCGAAAAACTTTTTTACGCATAGAATAATAAATAGCTGGAATAGTTTGCCGGCAGAAGTAATTAGTAGCACATCTACAAACATGTTTAAAATCGATTAGACGCATATGTTGATAGATTGGGTATAGTTTAAGGTTGTAAAATTAAGGCTTTGTGGTGATAGATCCCACAGCTCAACACAAGTGTTGTGGGATATAGGGAGGCAGCATCTTGGGTTAGAGGATACTCTCTGTCCTTACACACCCAATTTAAAGAGATTCCTCTGCCGAGCGGTGCCCCCCATAATACTGTGAGGTATTGAAAAACTCATGATGTTCACTTGCTCCACAAACACCTTTAAATGGGAGACCCAAGATGGGTGCACACACATTTCTACATTACTGTACAGTCTTTACAGCCACACCTACACTTTTCCTTCTAAGTATACATATTGTAATGTATATGGTGGTAAATTTTGAGTTGGTCCTGAATCGATATGGACCGTGACTTATTTTTCGTTTGCAAGGTACAAGTATTGATGGATACCGTAATGAAATTGACTGGATTCTTTGGACCTGATATATTTGCATGTCGTTTATAAATAGATATAGAGTGTAACATATTTGTGGAGAGTAGTCTATTATGACTTGATCCTCTGGATCCAGAGATTCTATCTTTAGTTTTAAATCGATAATTAATTAGTTTTTAATTGATATTTATTTAGTTTTGCAAAAATTGGTCGTTGCGAATGTACAGGCAGTTGTTACATAAATTTCTTATGTTCTTGTGGTTCGGAACCCACGTAAAATTGTAGGTCCCCTCCGCCACCACGGAGTACATACACAATACACAATTACGAACACAGTTAGGTACACCAGCCATGAGTGGATCCTAGGGTCTTTGTTGGTCTGAAACATTATAGCATTATAACATTATAACATATGTATAAATATATATATATATATATATATATATTATATATTATATATATATATATATAGTATATACATATACATATATGTACAGGGTGGGCGGAAAGTAGCTCCCTAATTTAAATTACATATAAATTATGTATAAATTGTGATTGTATTGTTATATTGTTATGGTGTGTTCTCTAAAGTGGTACAATTGTAACGTTCAATTTTTTTTTTCCATTTCAGATTGAAGGGTAACATGGCTGAGCGTTTAACACTGCAGGAGCGTGCCCAGTTGGCGGCACGGTACGAAGTTTGGCAATCTGTCGTTCGAGTTCAAAGATAGTGGCGGGCCATTCACGGACCACGTGCCCAAGTGGACCCGAAAACAATCAAGAACTGCCACTCGAAGCTCATGACCACTGGGTCTGTGGCAGATGTTCGAAGATGTGGTCGCCCTTCGACATCCAGGGCCCAGGAGACGGTGCAGGCAGTTCAGGAAATGTTCGCACGGAGTCCACGAAAGTCAACTCGCCAGGCAGCTCGGGAAAGTGGACTCTCCCGCTACTCAGTGCGAACTGTGCTGAAGAAGGAGCTGAACTGGCGTGCGTGGAAGCCGCATTACTGCCAATTTCTCTCGGACGAGGACTGCGACATTCGCATGGAGTTCGGGGAAATCATGCTGGCTTGGCATGAAGACTGGCCCATCTCTTCCGCAACATCCTCTGGAGCGACGAGGCGGTGTTCCACGTCGGAGGCTTTGTCAACCGCCACAATTGCCACTACTGGGCAGGAGAGGATCCCATGGTTACCGCTGAAAAACGGCAGAATCGGTTCAGTGTAACTGTGTGGTGTGGTATGACCTCAGATCAGGTTGTGGGCCCGTTCCTTCTGCGCAACACCATGAATGCTGAGCGGTACCTTGCTATGTTGCGAAACGAGGTCTGGCCGGTTGTCAGCACATGGGAGAACATCGACGATCTGATATTTATGCAAGATGGCGCCCCTCCGCACTTCGCTCTTGTTGTCCGTGAGTGGCTGGATGCCCACTTCCCTGGGCGTTGGATGGGTCGTCGTGGTCCACATGAATGGCCAGCCAGGAGCCCCGACTTGACACCGTGCGACTTCTTTCTTTGGGGGTGGGTAAAGGAAGAAGTCTACCGCACCAAACTGAGGACATTGGAAGAACTGGAGGACCGAATTCGGGAAGTCATGTCCTCCAGCCCGCCGGAGTTCCTGCTAAAGTCAGTGGACGCCATTCCTGGGCGGCTCCAGAAGCTGGTGGAAAGAGTTGGAGCCCACTTTTCATATTATTTCTTCTGAAATAAATGGATAATATACGTATTTTTTTACCAATCCAAAATAGGGAGCTACTTTCCGCCCACCCTGTACTATATATATATATATATATATATATATATATATATATATATATATATATATATATATATATAATATATATATATATATATATATATATATATATATACTGTATATATATATATATATATATATTTAGGAGAAATCCAATGACAAGGAGGAATGTAAATGCCATGAAAAGTCTTCTTTAATGCGCAACGTTTCGAGCAATACGCTCATCATCATGCTAGATAATAACAATATGAAATTAGAATCAATAAATAAATGTGAACAAGACAAAATAATTTCTATAAAAAGACTAAAAGAAGAGGGTTAAATTCAGTTATAAAAATTTACATATAAAATTACAAGAAATTTAAAAGCTATTTTTAAATTACATATAGTAAATTTGAAATTAGTCCACTGGAATAATTAACACTAATACAATGGAATAACACTAGGCAACAAAGATTTTGTTACAGAAGACCAAATAGGTGCTCCTAGCTAATTTTGGTATGCTGATTTCAAATCTATAATTAGATTTTTTCTATCACGTCTAGATTTTGTGTAAAATGCAAATCACTTTTAGTAAAATTTTCTACCACGTCCAGATTTTGGTTTTAATCGGCTTAATGCCAGTAATATGAAACTTGCTTTTCAAGGTTAAAGCAATTTTTTTTGCCAACTATATACAAATTCGAACAATTTTGATAAATAAAATTTATCCCGAGTTGGCAACACTGAGTCAAGAGCATAGTAACGGGCAACGGCCCAACGGTCAGTCGCTACGTGACAGTCAAGCAGAACGGTTGTTGAAGCTCTCTGCTGATGAGCAAGTGACAGGTTGTGGTGACTTGTGTGTTTTTATAGCATTTGTTTTGTACTACGGTGTGTATTTCTTTTTATTTTGCACATCGTAATAATTACTTTCTACGTTTTTTCAGATATTGTATGGTAATTCAAAATGGCATCAAATAGACGTGCTTGTGTAAATCACCCAGACAACTTCTGCTTTGTCTGTGGACAATATACACCTAAGCCACAACGTAGAAACATAACAACAAAGATTAAACTTGCCTACAAGTGTTATTTTTGACTGTAAGTTAGGAGACCAACAGAGGGACTGGGCACCACATATTTGCTGTGCACAGTGCAATGCAATGTTAATAGCTTGGATGAATGGTAAAAGAAAAGCTATGCCGTTCTCAGTCCCCATGGTTTGGCGTGAGCCGAAAAATCACTTCAATGATTGTTATTTTTGTTTGACAAAGATTGCTGGTTTCACAAAGAAAAACAAATCAAAAATCACGTACCCAAACTGCGAATCAGCAATGAAACCAGTACCACATGATGAACACAAATCCACCACCAGTTCCACCAGCAACGATAACAGACAGCAGTTCATCTGAAGATTCTGCTAGTGATATAGAAACAGGGAAAGATGGCATATATGTTCCAGATGCAAATATTTCCCCACATTTGTTAAGTCAAGCGGAGTTAAATGACTTAGTGCGCGATTTGGAATTACCAAAGAAAAGGCAGAGTTGCTTGGTTCAAGACTTCAAGAATTTAATCTTCTCCAACCAAACACCAAAGTTTCCCATTTCCGCCATCGCCATTTGCAGTTTTCATCATTTTACTTACAGGAAGAAAACGTTTGTTTCTGCCACGATATCAGTGGTCTGATGCAAGGGATTGGCTGTCGCTATGATCCAAAAGAATGGAGACTGTTCATTGACTCTAGTAAAGCTAGCCTTAAAGCTGTATTACTGCACAACGGCAATGAAAAACCTTCAATACCTGTAGCACATGCCACTGGCCTTAATGAGACTTATGAATCGATGAAACTACTGCTAAGACTCATCAAATATAAGGACCACACATGGAATATTTATGGCGACCTTAAAGTTGTATCATTACTTCTTGGGTTACAGTTGGGCTACACAAAGCATATGTGCTTTTTGTCTATGGAACAGCAGAGATGACAAGAACCACTACAAAAACATGATTGGCCATCTAGAACTGAACATGTTGTTGGTAAATACAATGTGAAACACCCAGCACTTATTGACCCTCAGAAAGTACATCTTCCACCACTTCACATTAAACTTGGCCTTATGAAAAATTTCGTGATGGGTATGGATCATCAAGGTAGTGGTTTCCAATATTTAAAGGATAAATTCAAAGGAATATTGACAGATGCTAAGCTAGAAGCTGGAGTTTTCACTGGACCACAGATCCGCAGTGTCATCCACGACTCATCGTTTCCATCTAACCTAAATGAGAATGAACTAGGAGCATGGACATCTTTCGTTGAAGTTGTCAAAAATTTTCTTGGAAACCACAAAGCTGAAAACCACCGTAAACTCGTAGAAAACATGCTTAAATCTTATGAAATAATGGGATGCAGAATGTCTTTGAAAATTCATTTTTTACATTATCATCTTGACTTCTTCCCGGCCAACCTTGGGGCTGTAAGTGACGAGCATGGTGAGCGCTTCCACCAACAGATCTCAGTTATGGAAAACAGATACCAAGGTAATTTCAACCCAAATATGATGGGAGATTATTGTTGGTTCCTGCAGAAGGAGAGCTCGTCATCCTACAAGCGACAAAGGAAGAGGACACACCAAAAGTTTCACTTAAGAACAGGAATTTGCCTTTCAGTAGTAACAACAAAATACTAACGCGCTTTGGGTGGATGGTTGGGCGCAGGGGTGGTAACTCCGCCAGCGGAATTCCGCTGTCTGTCTTAAGCCAGAATAAAGGAGGAAAGACATCCCTGTTCACTAATTATTTAAGTATACTTAACATAAAACGTGGCACGGAAAAGTAGCTTAGACGGCTTTCGTAATAGAAGCGGATGAGAAAAAAATGAAAAATAGGGGTTTTCGGTTACACAAAATCTGAACGTGATAGAGAAATTTTGATATCAGATCTGAAATCAGCATCAGCGCTTTAGTAGGAATCAGTAGTTCACGTGTCTGTAACAAAAAAAAAGTTGAAATTTGTTGCCTAGTGTAATTAACACTAATACAATGGAATAATTAACACTACGAACCTTTCAATGCTGGTTCCGAGGCACGAGTAATTTAAAACAAAACAAAACAGGAAACAAGCTATGGGTTGGGCGGTTGGAGTTATAAGTTAGGGGAGGGGGATTATAAAAATTGGGGAGGGGGAGGGGGGTTTATAAAAAATTTAGAGGGACAGCTGAGGAATCCACGTTTAGAGAAGGGGTCAATGTTTAATATAAAGCGATTCCAAAATTCTAAGTGAGTTAGGACAAGAATTACAACCGAGAATTTTAAATTATCTAAAGTGACATCAGTTTACATTTTATACTGTGTTCCCGAATACTGGAGGCTTCTTTTTTATTTAAAATTTTACCTGTTCGGCAACTTATTCCCATATGCGAATAAAATCTAGTCCTGAGGGAGCGCACGGTGCTGCCAATGTAAGTACCAAGGAGACACCTTGGGCAGGTAAATAAATATACAACACCGCTACGCAACGAATCAGGAGTTCGATCCTTCGCTGAGAAAAAGCTACCTAAAGACATTTTGTTAATAAATATAATGCGAAAATCAGTATGATAAAAAAATTTCTTAACAACTTTGTAAATTTAAGTTTAAATTCTTTATTCATGGGACCCTTTCAGGTACCAGGAAATATTTTATATCTTTAGGCACTGAAATACAGGAAAGTTGAGGGCTATAAACATTATTTAAGAAAGATCTTATTAGTTTATCTACATATTGAACAGGAAAACTATTATTGGTAAAATATGATCTTAAATTATTAAATTCATCGTTTAGTAAGGTAAAACTAGAGGTCAAATTATATCCTCTGAACAAAGAGTTTTAATACACGACATCTTATAGTTAAAATCAGTAAAACTAAAGAAATTCATGCCCAAACCAATAAAAGTGGGTTTCCTGTAAACTGATGTAGTAATAGAATCACCTTTTTTCGAAATTAAAAGATCTAAAAAGGGAAGGGAGCCATTTTCTCAGTTTCCATTGTATAAGTTATATTGGGGTGCAGAGAATTTAAGAAGTTAAAAAATTGTTGCGCTTGTACAGCATTATCAAAAACAGCTATGGAGTCATCAACGAAGCGTCGATAGAAAATTGGTTTACAATGGGTGGGAGATTGTCTAAAAATTACACTTTCTAAATGAGTCATAAAAAAAATCAGCTAATAGAGGTCCGACGGGTGATCCCATCCCAACACCATCAATTTGTTGGTAAATCTTATTATTGAAAGTAAAATAACATTGCTTAAAAACCAATTCTAAAAGTTCCTTAAAATAAGAACATGAAAAACCATGAAAACTATCATCAGAGCTTTTACTGGTTTGGGCATGAATTTCTTTAGTTTTACTGATTTTAACTATAAGATGTCGTGTATTAAAACTCTCTTGTTCAGAGGATATAATTTGACCTCTAGTTTTACCTTACTAAACGATGAATTTAATAATTTAAGATCATATTTTACCAATAATAGTTTTCCTGTTCAATGTGTAGATAAACTAATAAGATCTTTCTTAAATAATGTTTATAGCCCTCAACTTTCCTGTATTTCAGTGCCTAAAGATATAAAATATTTCCTGGTACCTGAAATGGGTCCCATGAATAAAGAATTTAAACTTAAATTTACAAAGTTGTTAAGAAAATTTTTTTATCATACTGATTTTCGCATTATATTTATTAACAAAATGTCTTTAGGTAGCTTTTTCTCAGCGAAGGATCGAACTCCTGATTCGTTGCGTAGCGGTGTTGTATATTTATTTACCTGCCCAAGGTGTCTCCTTGGTACTTACATTGGCAGCACCGTGCGCTCCCTCAGGACTAGATTTTATTCGCATATGGGAATAAGTTGCCGAACAGGTAAAATTTTAAATAAAAAAGAAGCCTCCAGTATTCGGGAACACAGTATAAAATGTAAAACTAATGTCACTTTAGATAATTTTAAAATTCTCGGTTGTAATTCTTGTCCTAACTCAATTAGAATTTTGGAATCTCTTTATATTAAAACATTGACCCCTTCTCTAAACGTGGATTCCTCAGCTGTCCCTCTAAATTTTTTATAAACCCCCCTCCCCAACTCCCCTCCCCCCTCCCCAATTTTTTATAATTCCCCCTCCCCTAACTTATAACTCCAACCGCCCAACCCATAGCTTGTTTCCTGTTTTGTTTTGTTTTAAATTACTCGTGCCTCGGAACCAGCATTGAAAGGTTCGTAGTGTTAATTATTCCATTGTATTAGTGTTAATTATTCCATTGTATTAGTGTTAATTATTCCAGTGTACTAATTTCAAATTTACTATATGTAATTTAAAAATAGCTTTTAAATTTCTTGTAATTTTATATGTAAATTTTTATAACTTTGAATTTAACCCTCTTCTTTTATTCTTTTTATAGAAATTATTTTGTCTTGTTCACATTTATTTATTGATTCTAATTTCATATTGTTATTATCTAGCCTGATGATGAGCGTATTGCTCGAAACGTTGCGCATTAAAGAAGACTTTTCATGGCATTTACATTCCTCCTTGTCATTGGATTTCTCCTAAATATTAAATTGAAGCTTTGTAGAAGCAAACCGCATGACTATATATATATATATATACGGTGTCCCAAAAAAACTATATACTCTTTATAGCATCATATATTTTATAATTTAAAAAAAAAACCAAACATATATTGTTATAGCAATTGCCAATGAAAGGTACATTAGTAGTCTAAGTGTTCAAAATGTTATAGCGAGTTGTTTGCATATAAAATTTAATTAACTACGCCAAGTGCTCAAAATGTTCTCCGGCGGCATGAATGCACTCTTGAATGCGTCGACTAACTGATTCGCAGACATGGACTAATGTGAATGCTGTGATGGTCCCGCACTTTTCCCTAATTGCCTCCTTAAGGTGTTCGATTGTTGCAGGTCTTGTACCATAAACTGCATCCTTCAGGTAGCCCCACAAGTAAAATCAAGTGGAGTCATGTCCGGTGAACGTGGAGGATACTCAACGCTTCCTCTTCGTCCTATCCAACGGTTAGGCAACGTTTCATCGAGGTACCTTCTGACATCGCAATGATAATGAGGGGGGCTCCATCTTGTTGAAAGTAAAAGTCGTCGTTTCCAAACAACTTCCGAACTGCAGGTATAATTTCTGTCCGCAGCATGTCGAGATATGCGGCACCGGTAACTGTCCCATTAAAGAAAAATGGTCCAACCAAACCCCTGGATGATAAACCACACCATGCTGTTAATCCTGGTAAATTAACATGTTTATCCACATAAACGTGTGGATTATCAAGTGACCAGTACTTGCAGTTGTGTCGATTTACTGTGCCATTCAGCTTAAAGGTAGCTTCATCAGACCACACGATTTTGTTGTATTGAAAGTGCATTCATGCCGCCGGAGAACATTTTGAGCACTTGGCGTAGTTAATTAAATTTTATATACAAACAACTCGCTAATACATTTTGATCACTTAGATTACTAATTTACCTTTCATTGGCAATTGCTATAACAATATATTGTTTGGGTTTTTTAAAATTCTAAAATATATGATGCTATAAAGAGTATATAGTTTTTTGGGACACCCCATATATATATATATATATATATATATATATATATATGCGCCTCGGTGGTGTAGTGGTTAGCGTCGCAGAATACGAATCCATCGGCCCCGGGTTCGAGACCCGACGGCAGCCGGCGCGCAGCAAACTCAGCTGTTCCCTTCCACACAATAAAGAAAGTGGTTGGTAGATAAACGGGCACCCTAGGTG
>JAJOZX010002893.1:555000-586085 GCA_023014485.1 Bathynomus jamesi | reverse complement strand
AATGCGGGTGTCTTGTAAAGTTTTACCCATTCAATTAACTTAACTGGTTAACCCCTTCCATACAATGATGCCACTGTTGGCATCATGGGAAGTCTTGATTATCCCTGCAATGATGCCAAGGTTGGAGTCATCACGCTTAAGTTTATTTATTCAAAGAAAAACATCTCGTAATGCTTATCAGAGCATTCCTGAGTGTCTCGTAATGCTCTTCGATGTGTGACGTCATTTTTATCAACCAATCAAATGCTTTTCAATGAGTGATGTCATTTTTTTAACCAATTACTGGAACAATTGGTGGTGGTGTCACTTGTCATTGAGTTTTGATTGAGGAAGATAGTGATTAGTGATTATTTTGCATACATTTACAATTGATTTGTGTAAAATAATATAAAAAAAATGTCAAGTGAGGAGGGCATGAGTGACAGTGGTAGTGAATATGTACCAGATGGAAGTGATATGGAGTTTGATAGCAGTGATTATTCAGATGACAGTGCCACTTTTGAATTTGAAGACCTGCCAAAACGTAAGGAAACAAGAAAGTGTTGCATTGGATGCCCTGAAAAACCAGGCTTATGCAGTATAGATCACTTCAAAAAATGGCATAATAAGGATTCTTCTAATTAGGTAAGTTTACTTCAATAAATTTATATATACAGGGTGTCCCATAAGTCCGACATCATAGGTGAAATTCATATTTTTCTATTTCTACAAACCATAATTTATATGCTCGGGATGCCAATTTCCTGTCCACCATTCTGTTCAGTGATGAGGCTGTTTTTTATGGAAATGGTGAGGTAAATTGACAGAACACCTGCTACTGGTCTCAAAACAACCCTCACTGGTATACCTCTTCAAAGGAACAAGGTGCATTTCGGGTGATGGTATGGTGTGACATTTGGAAGGATCGCATCATAGGCCCCTCTTTTTTGATGAACATGTCACTGGAGGCACCTACCTACGTATGCTCAAGGAAGAAGCATTTCCCAGTGTCTTGAATGAAGAAGGAAATTTCTCAACATGGTTCCAGCAAGACGGCGCTCTTGCACATTACAGCACCCAAGTAAGGGAGTACCTGTACCAACAATTCCTTGGTCATTGGATAGGATGTCGAGGGCCTGTGGAATGGCCAGCTAGAAGCCCAGATCTCGCGCCACTAGATTTTTATCTCTGGGGCCACTTGAAAGTGCGTTTCGCAGAGAAAATTAGGAGTGTTGAACATTTGCAGCAGCGCATTATTGGGGCATGTAACACCATTACTCCTGACATCATTCACTGTGTGCTTGCTGATTGGGTATCACATCTGAATTTGTGTATTGAAAACAATGGTGGACATATATTGAGCACGTTCTGTAAATAAAAGCTTTTGTTTTGTTTTTTATTATTATTTTTTCCTATGATGCCGGACTTATGGGACACCCTGTATATTGATATTTTCATATATTTTTAAAAAGACACATGTTATATCAGTAATATGTTTATAAATATGTTTAATATAACGCATACTTTTTTTCCCTCCAAAATACTCCAAAAATCACCCTGCATTAAAATTAACTCGTTAAAATTGTACATGTGAAGTGAGGTAGGAGGTATATTTTTTCCTTAATTTTTATTTTCCTAAATTTTCTCTTCAAAATTAGGGTGTGCGTTATACACCAGGAAATACGGTACTTTATTGGGAGTAAAAAAAGTTTTGTGCTACACGCGGCAATTTTTGTCATTTGAATGGAAGGGGTTAATGTTGGTTATTTCACCTAAATATATCTGATCTTTTTGTATTAGGCACTCTGTCACATTTTGGGCAAGTTAAGGATGAGAGAATAATGCCGTGATTGATAAAAACATCCAATGCTTTGTCTTCATCTCGGCCTACATGGCAAATCAGGTCCTCAAAGTAAAAATCACACGAATGGCACATCATAATTCTATCACAAACATGACCAAACTGAATCCAATTAGAATTAAAAAAAACTACCTAAAACTTGAAATAGTACTAGCCCGAAATAAGAAAAAAGTGACAAATTGACCAAAATAGTGCATACATACATACATATAAATGCCAAAAAAATAGCCAAATCAGGAAAAATATTTTATGAAAAAAAGTACTCTATATTATAGGTAGCTAAAACAGGAAATATATTTTATTAAAAAAAGTATATTTGAATAAATTTGCACAAGATAAGATACCTATATATTTTTTTTAGTCAGTTTTTAATGTCAATTCAATATATAGTACTATACTTGTTCAACTGCTTGTGACTGGGAGTAAAATCCAATATTAACCCAAAAATCTACTATTTTGTGACTGAAGTTCTAAGTATTTCTGTAGATAGGCCTAAGTCTACAAGTCCGTTTTCTAAGTTTCTCATTATGCTCTTGGGTTATTCCATCACTCTAATGAGAAAAAGTTACATCTGAATTATTCAAACTTAAAGACATTTTGAATATCTGTAGCTATTACAGCTCCCTAGAAGAAGCTGCTGTGGTTAGGGAAATTGAGTAATATTGGGATCAATAAGGAATATAAGATTAAAACCATGTTGAGATTAAAGAAAATGAGAGAAGTAGATCAGGCAAGACCAGAAATGCCCAGAATGCTTAAGGTGGTATTTGAAAAAGAGGAAATGAAATGGGAGATCCTGAAACATAGTGGAAAACTTAAATCATTAGATAGCCCTGCAATAAAAGATGTTTGGATCAAGCCTGACAAACATGTAAGGAGAGGAAAGGGTAAAATCATATTTTAATATAGTAAATTAAAAAATGATTCCAATATATATACCTTATGAACCTTATGTTGTTTCGTGTGTTGGTCTCTCTTCACACGGAGGTCAAGCTGGTGGCCCCGCCTCTAGGTCTGGCCTGGTGGAGGAGCGAGTTACTTTCTTGCGCTCTCCACTAGGGTGGTCCATAAAATTGAAGTTTTGATTTTTTGTTATTGCTGGGTGGTAACTTGTGAGGATGAATGAGAAAACACCTCTGGCCAATTTTTTCCGAAATCAATCACTTTTTAGGGGTAGCACACAGTACTTCATTTTTGCACTTTTGCACTACCTAGTAGATTTACTTGTATATTATGTTCCAGTTCCAGTAATACATCTTTTCCTTGACAGATTATTGGTGTAGTGTTCATTGGTTGTGTTTAGTGGTTGGATATATGATGACTCAAGTTCGAAGCTCTTGCTTTTATCTCCTTGAAGGAGATAAAGTGAAGGACAAGCTTCTTGGAAGCAAATTACCATCACGTGGAGAAGTATTGTCATGCTTCCTTCATCACCACACTAATCTCAAGAGGAGTTGAAGGAAAGTGCTCAAGTAGTGTGGGGTCAACTTGAAATATTTTGGAACAAAGCTCGAATCCCGACAAGGGAAAAATACAAAGGAATCCAAAAGATCTTAGACCTTCACCAAGATTGGATCAAAATTAAAAAAGGACGAATGAGGAGGAGCCAGAAGCAGGTGAGTTGGATGATCAATGATAAATAAAATAGTTTCTCGAGAGTATGACATATTATACTGTACAATAGTCAATACATTTATCATATATAATTATATATATTTATTATTTATATTTAGGTGTACAATGAAGAGGGATTCAAGGAGACACTTCGGAACCTATTTGATATGGCACATGCTGATGCCTTGTCTCTAATCAAAAACCCAGAAGACAAGGCCTTCTTGCTGGCCCAGCGAGAGCCTGGAAGACGGGGATGCATGGTGGGAGTAGACAGAAAAACAGCAGAAAAAGAAAAACAAGCTGCCCACAGGAAGATGGAGGAGGAGATGCGAAAGAGAAAGGTGAGATTGTTCTTCAAATTCCTACTTTCATTTGATTGCAATGATTAGGTTGTTCGTTAACACTAATTGTCCATTTTCTTCGATTGTATTGCAGGCAGTCAATGAAGGTGCATCAACGTCGGGTACAGCAGTATTGGTGTCCTCAACAGAATCCTCAGTCACTGACGAGTCATCCTCCACCGAAGATGAATGGGCAAAACAGGTGAGAGTCAAGAATGTGATAACATCAAATCTAGTTGCTGCCCTAGATTGGACACACACTATGGACAGGATGGCAACCTACATAATAGCAGAGACTGCATTGAGCCTTGGCCACAGCCCAATGAATTTTAACATCACCCGGACCTCTATCAAACGGCAGAAAGAACGACATCGGATCATGATCTGCAGTAGCCTAAAAGCTTCCTTTCAGTCTGGTCCTGCAATCATCCACTGGGATGGAAAACTTATTCCAGACCACCTCAACACCAGAGACCATGCGCATGTGGATCGGCTGCCTGTGCTCATTTCCTCCTTTTCGGGTCAATCTCAGCTCCTTGGAGTCCCCAAAATACCAACTGGATCAGGAGAACACCAAGCCAGTGCAGTTTTTGAATTATTGACTGATTGGGGCCTCGAAGAATCTGTCATGGGGATGTGCTTCGACACCACTGCCTCCAATGCTGGTCGTTTGAATGGAGCGTGTGTGTTGTTGGAGCAGAAGTTGAAGAAAGACCTTCTCCATTTTGCCTGCCGTCATCACATCATGGAAGTGATGATCGGTGGAGTTTTCAATGCTTGCTATGGCCCAATGAGTGGACCTGATGTTCCATTGTTCAGTAGGTTTCAGAGCAAATGGACCTTCATCGACACAGGAACATACGGCACCGGATGGGATGATGAAGAGGTGCATCGACTCTTGGCCCCCATTAGCGATTGGATTCTCCGCTTTGCTGAGGAAAAACACTCCTCAAAATCCTTTCGAGATGACTATCAGGAATTCCTCGATCTGTCCATCATTTTCTTGGGGGGGAGCATTGACAACTACACCTTCAAGCGACCTGGCCCCATGCACCAAGCCAGATGGTTATCTAAGGTGATCTATTCATTGAAGATGTGGCTGTTCAGGGGACAAATCCCAGCCCTCACTCCACGAGAGCAAAAGTGTCTTAAGGATGTCAGTGTCTTCGCTGTTTCCATCTACCTGCAGGCATGGATGACAGCGCCAATAGCTGCTGCTGCGCCTCGCAGCGACCTCAGTCTTCTGCAGAGTCTTCGGGAATACCATGACTCCAAAATTTCGGAAGTGGCATTAAAAAACTCAGCTGTCATCTTTGGTATCTTTCGGAGGAGATGGTGGGCCTTGCGATTTTTGATCCTGAGGTGTCTGAAGAGACTAAAACAGCAATGGTGAAGGCGATGGAGGAAGTTGAAGGAAAGCCTGATTGCCAGAAGAGAAGGAAAGGTGTTGCTGAGGGGGCTTCACGAGTCACTAGCAACAGCAAACTCAAAAAGACTGCTGTTGTCTCTGGGGTCAGGTGTGGGATACCTGAGGAAGGAGGTGCAGGATTGGGACAGTGATCCTGATTACCAAATAGCGAAGAAATCAGTGGCAAACCTCTCTGTCGTGAACGATCATGCAGAGAGGGGGGTTGCTCTCATTAATGAATACAACGGCTGCCACACCAGGAATGAGGAACAACTGCAGTATCTCCTGCAAGTTGTTGCTAACTACAGGAAGCAGTTTCCTCAACCACTGAAGTCAGCCTGGCAACTAGAGAAAACAAAGATCAAATGAGGTGCAGAGGGAATTGTTAGTCAATTCATTTCAGAATTGTTAGTTACCCTAATAGTCATGTACTGTCACCAAGATTAACTTTGATGTGATTTTCAGATTATACCAAAACTTCGTGTCATGTGCTACCCCTACAAATTAACTGATTCAAATAAAACTTTCCCAGAGGTATTTTCTCATCCATCCTCATAAGTTACAACCCAGCAATAAAAACAAATCACAAAAAAAAATTCCACCCCTATAAGAGTGGACCACCCTACTCTCCACTGTACATAGCCAGGCACGCCCGGCTCATCTGGTACTGTCCTGAGCCAGGCATCCAGTCTTTTCTTGAAGACTTCAACTTTGACCCCCGTTACGTTTCTGAGGTCCTTAGGAAGCTGGTTGAAAAGTCTTGGTCCCCTGACAACCAAGCTATTTTCCTTCAGGGTTGAGGAGGTCCCTGTGCTTTTAATTTGGGAACACTACACATTCTGCCTTTCCTATTTTCCAGTGTTGTTTGAATGGTAATTGGGTTTAGTTTTAGGTTTGGTACCAGTTTTTCGATCATTTTCCATATGTAGATTATGATGTACCTCTCTCTTCTTCTTTCCAGTGAGTACAGATTTAGTTTACGTAGTCTTTCCCAGTAGTTGAGTTCTTTGCAGCCATCAATCTTGGCTGTGAAATGCCTTTGCGTTTCTTCTAGTTTATTAGTTTCTTCCTTTTTATATGGGGACGTCAAAACTGAGCAGTATTCAAGTTTTGGTATAATCAGTGTTTTTAGCAGGGGAATCATTACTGTCCTGTCCCTTCTCTTGAACGTTCTTAGAACCTGTCCGGCGACTCTTTTTGCTTTATTTATCGCTATCTGATTTTGTGTTTCGAATTTCGCATCATCTGTCATTATTATCCCGAGATCAATCGCTTTCATGCTTCTCTGAATTTCCTGTCTATCTGGAGCATAATATGCAGTCTGTTTAAGTTCTTCTTTTCTACCATATCTCAAGAGCTGAAATTTCTCGGCGTTGAATGACATGTTGTTGTCTTCTGACCATTTGTATATTTTGTTCGTGTCCCTCTGCAAGGCCTCCACGTCATGTACATCGCTGATTTTTCTGCTGATCTTTGTATCGTCTGCAAAGGATGTTACTATACTATTGCTGTTTACTCCGCTGTCTATGTCTGTTAGCATGATAATGAACAGGAGTGGGGCCAGTACTGTCCCTTGTGGTACTGAGCTGCGTACTTCCGATTCTGATGATGATATACCTTGAATTTTGACGACCTGCAGACGATCACTAAGGAAGTTGTAGATCCATTTTCCCACTTTGCCTGTTATTCCCATGTCTTTAATTTTATGTGCTATTATACCATGGTCACATTTATCGAAAGCTTTAGCAAAATCTGTGTATATAACATCGTAGTTGTCATTGCCTTCCAATGCATCTAGGATATTGTTGTAGTGCTCTATTAGTTGTGATAGGCATGATCTACCTGATCGGAATCCATGCTGATTTTCGTTGAATCTTTCCCGTGTCTCCAGGAAATCATAAATTTTCTCTCTAACTATTCTTTCAAATACTTTGGTGAGGTGGGACGTCAATGACACTGGTCTATAGTTCTTTGCTTGAGATCTGTCCCCTCCTTTATATATAGGGACAATGTTTGCTCTTTTCAAGATGCTCGGTATTTCCCCAGTGTCTAGGGATCTTCTCCATATCCAGTATAAAGGTGTAGCTATTTCATTTTTACAGTTTTTAATCAATAATGCGTTCCAATTGTCCGGACCTGCAGCTGAATGTAGTTTCATTTGTTCTATAGCTCTCGCTACATCTTCTGGTGTAAACTCAAAGTCTGTTATATACTCTCCTTGCAATTCCTCTTCAAAGAATGCATTTATGTCAGGTATCGCTTTGTCACTTTTTGGGGTACTGAAAACTGATTCATATTGAGCTCTCAATGTATCAGATATTTCTTTTGGATCGTCGGTTAGTTCATTATTTCCCGTCCTTAAGGGCCCAATAGCGGCGCGCGTTTTTGTTTTCCTTTTTGCATAGCTATAGAAGTATTTTGGATTTTCCTTTATTGCTTCTACCGCCTTTTCCTCTTCCCTCTCTGTATGGTCCTTAATCAGGGCTTGTATTTCCCTATCGATACCCTCCAGTTTTTCTTTTATTATTTTCCTGCCATTATCTCCGCAGTTTCCTAACTTCGCCTCCACTCTCTTTCTTTTGCGGAATAGTCTTCTCTTTTGCCTTTCTAGCCAGCTCCTCTTTCCTTTTGGCTGTGATTTCGGAGCATATTTTTCTAAAATTCTCAGCGTTTTTTCCTCCAAAGTTGTTAGCATTTCTTCAGTTGTTTTATTCTGAAAATTGTTCTCCATTCTATTTGGGCCATATGCGATCTGATTGCTTCCCAATTTATAGTCTTCGAGTTTAAGTTAAAGGCCCCGAATTTACTTCTTTCCACAATATGTGTATTGTCTTCTAATGCTGCCATCATATTTGTTGATATCTCGATTAAGTTGTGGTCTGAGATAATGGTTGGGGTTATTTTTATATCAGCAATCAAGTTTGTGTTATTCGTGAATACCAGATCCAGGCAGTTATTTTTTCTGGTATTTTCTATTATCTCCTGTGTCAGCATAAACTCGTTTGTGAGAGCCATCAACATTTTTGCTTGTTCCTGATCTTCTCCTGTGCCCCCCTTGTCCTGGTGAATATATATATTCCTATTCACCTTTTTGTATTTTATAAATGGGAAGTTAAAGTCTCCGCAGATCATTATATTGGGGGATGGAGGGTTTATGGCCTTTATTAGCTTTCTAATGTCATCAATGGCCTCCGAGAATTTTTCGGTTGGGGTGCTTGGAGGTCTATAGATGACTATTACTATCAAGTTTAGTTTTTCTATTTTCACTGCTAGGAGTTCCACATAGCTGTTTGATTTACTTATTATCGTCTCTGTCATATGACCTTCCTGTACATATATAGCACAGCCACCTTTCCGTCTCGTCGTTCTATCCGCTCTTAGTAAGTTGAAGCCCTCTATATTTATCTCTTTCTTATCAATACAATGTTCGCAGTTTTCACAATTTCCTTGGCAATCTTTAAGATGAGTTTCTGTGAGGCATGCGATGTCCGCCCTTGTTTCGTCCATAAATCCTTTCAGGTACGAAACCTTATTGAGTGATTGGTTTGGTCTTATTCCTTGAATATTAGCCAGGACAATTTTTATGTTCTCTGTTTTTCGTTGCCCCTTGTGCACTTCAAGTTCGTTTTCCTTCGATATCACTTGATTCGTTGCTCTATGATCCTCCGAAAGAGATCCGTTTCCTCCTACTTGTATTGGTAGCTTCTTGCCCGGTAGCGATTTGGCTCGGGGGTTTCCAGCTGTGTCAACTGCATGTGGATGACATTTAGCATTCGTAAGGTGTCGTGAGATGTTGAAAAAATTTTCTTGTTCGCTTATTGTGTTCCGATTGTTGTTCCTATTGTTATTTTTATTCCTATTGTCATTTAAACTTTTTCCTTTGTTCGTTGAGTCTGTCGGGAGATGTTGATAGTAGCATTTATTCCCGAATTTGCAGGTTCCGTATTTTGCATAAGTTCTGCAAATGTCTGGGTGGTAGAATTTACATCCGTCTCCAAATTTACAATGACCATTATTATAGAAGAAATTGCATGTTGGGGGATGTTCATATATACATTGTCCTCTTTTAAATCTGCAATTTTCTTTTATATAATACCTGCATATAATTCCTTCCCCATATTTACTCTTGGCTTTTGTTTTTTCCTCCTTATTGGGGGACAGTTTTACTTCGTTTACTTGACTGCCCTCTTGTCTTGTCCTATTTGTGCTAGTTGTGTTTGTGTCCTTCGTTGCCCTTATGCTGTGTGTTGTCTTTATACTCTTTGTCGCCTGTGTGTTTTCGGCCTCATTTTGTGACGGTATTTGAATTCTTTCTATTTTGCCTTTCTCCATTTCTTCAGTTTTCCACTGTTCTTTGTTTCCACTTTCCTCTTTCATTCTCTTCTCGTAGTCTCTTTCTGCTTTAAATACCGTAAAAGAGTTTAATTCGGTCAAGCAGTTCTCGCAGAAAAATTTTATTCCATTAAACTGCTTTGCGTTCGTTATAAGGGAGATTTTTTCATCTCCCCATTCTAGGCATTTAAAATCAAAAAGTAGCTGACAAAAATCGCACCTGATCGCCTCTGTCTCAGCTGTTGCAGTTGTACAAATTCCACAGAGTTGCATGTATGCATTAATTTCCATGTTGGTGAAGTGACTCAAAAAGGGGGTATTATGGGAGGTATTGGGTGGGGGATGACTCAAGCTGTGTGAGGGAAAGAATTTTCCGTTACTGCAGGGTAGGGGATGTGGCACGCTGTATACTTCTCACTGATTGGTCCTCTCGACCATGGCTGCGGGGGATAATGGGGGGATATTTGCGGGCATTTCACAAAACAAAACTTTCCTCACAAAGAGACTCGGAAAAATATCAAAAACAAATGCTGTATATATTAATTCACTTTGATTTTATGAACTTTTTTGGTATACGCTGCGATTTTTACTTTTTTAAAAAGAAATACCGCTATGCACTATCAATTAACTCACAATATCGGCACCGTTTAAAACTGATTAACTGCAGGATTTTTACTGTAATATCGCTTTTATTCGGACTTCGATCGAAACACGTGTAACCGCCACAACAGCAAAACACACACACACATATATATATATATAATATATATATATATATATATATATATAATATATATACACATATATATATATATAAAATTAATTAATTGAGGGGTTGCATGTCTTAAGGTACCTAAGTGCCACCACAGGCAAAAAAAGTGTTTTTGATGGATATCACTATTTTCACCCTTCCTTTATCACGTGGTTTGGGTTATAATGACCTTACGACACTAGAAGTATAGTTGAAAACCTTATGATGCGAACTACTTTTTTCACCTCTATCGCCAGCTGGGCTCTGCTGCCCAGATGTGATGTGCGTCTTAAGGCCCCAATATCCCATTCAACTGGTGGGAGGTGATGGGGGTAGGGGTGCGATGCTTGGTCTCTGGGTGGTGGGAATAGCAGGAGGAGCACGAGCCAATGAAAACATGGCAGCCACGCCACTGCTTTCTGATTGGCCACCTGCTGAGAGGGACATGACACAAACATCCTGCCAGTACCTTAAGACTCGTGTTGCTGTTAGCAGGCATCCTGTGTTCGTGCTCATATTGCTGAATATTGTGTGGGTTATTCTATTCACCCGCTTCTAACTATTATCAATTATTTTCAATTATCGACACAGCAATGTCTCACTGTGCTAGTGATAGTGATGAAAAATCAGTGGAATCATTCTATGCCAGAAATCACACCCAATGTTCGGCATAATAAGAAAAAAATAAAAATAAAATATGTATATAAAATATGAAAATCTATTCCAAAAACTCATTAACATCTTCATTAGCATACTTAGAACTCTAATTTAGCCAAAAATTAACATTGTAGCTCAATTAATAAGAGATAAGATACTATTGCCAGAATATTGCTGAACTTTGGAGGTGATTTCTGGCACTTAGGTACCGTACCTTAAGACGCGGGACCCCTCTATTATTATATATATATTAGGGTGGTCCTCAAAGTCGAAAGTTGGAATTATTCAGCTCCCAGGGCCTCAATCTGTGAGGTTACCCATAAAAACACTGTGGTTAAAATTTCATTGAGAAATAATAATATTTACCCTGTGCTCATGAAGGTTGAAGTTTATAGGGTATACCAGCCTCCGGGTCCCCCCCCATTTAAGGGTATTAGCCGCTCAGGGGCCGGGGTCTCATGGGTGCTGATGCCACTCATTGTCGCCTGGTTCACTGCATGGCCTTCCGAGCGTCCGGGAATTTCTTCCGGTGCTCTGCAACACCCAGGAGCATGTACTGCAGCTGGTCCTCCTTCTTCGTGTGGCACCTGTTGTATTCTTGTGCCAACGCCACGGCCCGCTTGGCATGGTCGTTGGTCACCGACAGGTTCTGGACCACCTCAGCAGCCGCTTGGAATTGCTCGCTGTCCGGCCATTTCGACACATCCTGTTCCAGGGATCCACGTCGCAATTGGAGTTGGTCGAAGAACTGGCGAGTCCTCCCTGTCACGAATGTCTCTAATGACAGGGAAGAGCATGCCAGGACCGACGCTCTCTTGGGCGGGTCATCCTCCTCCGTTGGCTCCTCCAACATCGCAGCAGTCATCGCCTTCTTCGTTTCCGGAGGAACATCATCATCGAAGAGAGCCAGGGCCACCAACTCCTCGGACAAGTACCACAGGTGGTTGGCGAATTTCGACTTGGCTGCTTTTGCCACCTCCTTGTCTTCGTATTTTTCCAGAGCCTGGAGGAGCCAGAGATCTCTCAGGGGGGCCTCCATCCATGCCTTTGTGTAGAACTTCACAGCGAACACGCTCAGGCGCCAAACTCCGGCCTCTTCCTTGGCTGTGAGCCGTAACTGCTGCCGGAACATCCATACCTTCAGGGCGTACAACACCTTCGACATCCAGCGGGCCTGGTGCATCGCACCGGGCACTCGGAACCGAATCCCACGGGGGGCACTCTGAGGAAGATGATGGTGAGTTCCAAGAGCTCCAAATAATCATCCCCCAGGTGACCTTTCTGCAAGGCCTTCTTGCAGAACTCAATGATAGAGTCTGCATCCTCCTCGATGATTTGACGAGCGTTGGCATCACTCATGATGTGGTCGTAATCTTCTTGGTTCACAAACTCCCATTGCGCCTTGAATCGCTTGAAGAGCTGAACCTTCGGGTGCCAACGACGGTCCAAGGACTTCCGTGAAAACTGCACTGACAAGAAGCTCCAGGACATGGTGACGACATGCCAGATAGAGGAGGCTTCTCCCAAGTTCCTGCTCGATCAGCATGCATGCCCCTGTGTTCTTTCCCGTGTTTGAAGCCGTAGTGTCGAACGAGAGGGCACCAACTTTGTCATCCAATCCCCAGTCTCGCAGAGCTTCCACCACAGCTTTGGCACAGTTTGCACCAGTACCGGAACCGAGCTTGGCGACCTGGAGGAGCTGCACCTCACCGCCACAAGAGACCAGGATCGGGAGTCGATCAACCTGTTCCTTGGACGTCAGATCCGCCATCAGCTTCCCATCCCAGTGAACAACGAGCATAGCTTCTCGAAATTTAGGCCGGGCTGAAACTATAATTTTTGTTTGATTTTAATTTATCAGAGTGACCAACAGTTGGCTTTTGATATAAAAATAAGATTCCTGAAAAAGATAATTGGTGGCCACCAATGTGTGTCCGGCCACCCCCGTTTTTGTAAAAACATCTAATGCCGCACTAGCAAAATCAGGAAAATGGCAATATCTCTTCTTCTGAACATGCTAGAGAGATGGTTTGCATACCAACAGATGCAGAATTTGATTTAGAACAAATTATTAAGAGTGGTATTTTTTCATAAAACCTTTAGTTTTTGAGTTATTTTAGAAAAACTAATTTTTTGGGCCCATAGACCCCTTTAACTGAATGTCAACACAATAAAACATTCTCAAGCTGCAAATTGACATGTATTAGTGGTTTTCAATCAGCAATCAAAATCAATCAAAATCAGCTATTTTAAATTCATTGAAAATGCTTTTTGACATTCCAAAACGCCAAACATTAAATTATACAATTAACAAATTGTCATTTTGTCATATTTTAGCATGATAAATAATAATCTAGAACTTAAGCTATTTTTTAGACACAAAATCTTTCATTAATTTACGTGATCTAATTTTGTTTCTAATAAGACCATCTCTACGGCCTACGCTCATGACCTACAACAGCCAAGGATGCTTCAGTGACAAGCTTGATGTGCCTTTCAACATTCTGACTGTGGCACTCGTGATCCAGTTTCAATGCGGTATTAATGATATCACGCAGTTCATCATTACTGAATTCTTTTAATACAGGTGGAACAGTTTCCCATTGGGACATAGCAGACAGCTTGTGGTATGCAGAAGCTTTGAAATTGATGATTGGCTTTCTAAAGACCCTAACATTCTCATCTATAGCAGGATATTCATCAGTACCACCTTCATGATCCTCTTCATTCTCATTATCACTTTCAATTATTCCACCTCTGCAAAATCATTGCTACTACCAGATTCATCATCAAAATCCTCTATAACTCCCCTCAGACACAGAACTTTATTGACAGCACACCACCTCACCTCTTCATCTTCATCAGCCAGCATTCCAACTAAAATATTTTCACCATGAGCAAAATAGCTGTTGTTGTTTAATACATCATAACAAATTTCTCTAATTTTCCTGTCAGGGAATTTATTTACTCTTTGGATCATATTGAATAGGTTTCTTGACCCATCACTTAGCCTCTTATTAGCCTTGATATTGAACCAACTGTGAAAGTATACTTTGATGATGAATTCTACTGATTTTGAGGTTCTTACTGGGTCTTTTTTGTGAAACATAAAAGCGAAGAATTCTACAGGCTAAGGTGAGCCATCGAGAGTGATTTAGCAGGCCAACTTCTAAGAGTGCAAGGTCTTCATCCACTTCACCAGTAATAATTGCCCAGCAGATGCAGTATCCATAGTATTGGTCTGTTGATAAATTATTGACCACCTCATTTGGTAGCAGCACAAATGCAGGATAAGGTATAGATTTGAAGTCCACAACATTCAATTCTGACACATCCCCATTGAGCTGAGAACCAATAGGGCCAGAAAATTTGTCTGGACTTTTTGTTGTCCCATCTAAAGTTATGAAGATGTGTCTAAGTGGCAATTCATTTAGATGCAGAAGACAAATATCCCACCGAAGAGGTTGCCCTAAAAACATTTCCAAATAGTATCTGATTGACCCATGCATATGTCCTGTGTTAGTATTTGTCCCATCTGCTTTAACTAAGTTTAATTTGGCCTCAAGTTTGTCCCTTTAATGATCTCTTAGTACAGCATCTGTTTTATAGTCTCCGAAACACAAACACCTTTCAATAACTTGCTTCAACGTAGGCAATTTCCCTAAAGGAAACTGTTCTGCTGGCATAAAACGTATATCACCAAGTACTTTAGCAACTGTTTTCCTTGTAGAAGTCATACTTTATATTGCAAATGTTGAATTCAATGACAAATTGCAGTTGGAAACTTATAACAAAGGCACCTAAAAAAAAAAAGTTTTCAATTTATTACGTTTAAAAAAAGTTCATGAAGCAGCCCCACCCTCTATTCTTTAATCAAGCATAATGGATGCAAGATAACAAGGAAAAGTCATATCATGTGATCACTATGTCCATGTCAACATCCTTTTAGGGCAATGTTAGTAATCAAAAAGCCAAATCATGCTTATTTTAGAATTTCTTTTGTCACTAAGGTCCGTTGAAAGGGGGTCTATGGGCCCCAAAAATTAGTTTTTCTAAAATAACTAAAAAACTAAAGGTTTTATGAAAAAATACACCACTCAATAATCTGTTCTAAATCAAATTCTGCATCTTTTGGTATGCAAACCATCTCTCTAGCATGTTCAGAAGAAGAGATATTGCCATTTTCCTGATTTTGCTAGTGTGACATTAGATGTTTTTACAAAAATGGGGGTGGCTGGACACACGTTGGTGGCCACCAATTATTTTTTTCAGGAATCTTATTTTTGTATCAAAAGCCAACTGTTAATGACTGATTAATTCTATCTTGAGTTTCAGCCCGGCCTACGGCGTAGCTGATCAGGCTAAAAACTGAATGGACTCCTGGATCTTGCTAAATACTAAGATAAATTGAACTTCACCCTTTGGAAATGATCTGTTGATGCTTTAATAAAATAATCACCATGAAGTAAAATCTGCAGAATTAATAATTGTATGGGGGTTGTGTAACCTCTTTTGCAGCATCTAAGGTGGAGGTGGTTGCCATCTGCCTCTTGGTAGAGAAACTATATACTCTGCTTGAATCTGACCAATAAGGTTATATGCCTTCTCTTTAATAGTAAAGCTACTTTGAAGTTCGTGCTAGGAAGGTTTGGAGAGAGAGTCAGGGGAAAATAGGATAATACTTGTGTGGGTCCTGGGACATACCAGGCTTCCCTGGTAATAAATGGGCTGACAGAGTTTGAAAAGCTGGTGCAGCTTTAAAAACTGCAGCATCTGAGCCAGTATGGTAATTCTTGTCTCTTACCAAACCTGTTGGACAAGAGAGAGAGCTGGGTGGTGAAAGAACAAACTATCAGGTCATCCCATAAGTAATGTTGTTTTTTAGATCGGAATTTGAAGGACAAAAAAAAACTTGACAATCTTTTTAATTTAGTATATATTTTCCATTGGAATCAGTGACACACTGCCAATGTCCTACAAGCTTTTCAATGCCATGTTTATAAAATTCAGGTGGTTTCGAGGCAAAAAACGTACAAAGACTGGTGTGCAGGTCATCTAAAGAAGTATACTGTTTCTCGTCAAGATAGTTTTGCAGACTCTTGAAGAGATGATAATCTGAAGGTGCAAGGTCTGGAGGATGTGGAAGTTTTTCCCACCCAAGCTCCTCAATTTTTGCAGAAGTGATCCGAGTGGTATGAGGATGTGCGTTGTTGTGGTGGAACACTATTCCTTTCCGATTAACCAAAGAAGGTCTCTCTTCTTTTAATGCAGTGTTCAATTGATCCAATTGTTGACAGTAGACTTCAGCGGTGATTGTTTGGTTGTGTGGTAAGGTTTCAAAGTGTATTACACCACCTTTATCCCACCAAACACTAAGCAACACCTTCCGAGGGTGAAGATTTGGTTTTGGCTGTGGTGTCGCTGGTTTTCCGGCACAAACCCACTGTTGATGGTACTTAACATTCTGGTACAGTATCCACTTTGCATCACCAGTCACTAAATGGTGGAAAAATGGATCTTGGAGTTCACGGGAATGAAGAGCTGTGCTAATGTTTACCGGCACCCTCAGATTGTCGACTGACAATTCATGTGGCACCCATTTTCCTAACTTAGGCACTTTCCTGAGTTGTTGCAAATGTTGGTGGATGGGGATGAATTGAGTTTCTGGGCCAATTCTTCGACAGTTGTTGAACAGTCTTCTTCAAGTGCAGCTAACAGCAGGTCATCATCAAACTCAGTAGGGTGTCCAGTGTGTGCTGCATCTGTCAAACAGCAGTCACCATTCCTAAACTTTTGAAACTATCTTTGACATTTCCTCACATGCAGAATATCATTGCCATAAACATCCTGAATGTTTCACGTTGCTTCAGTAGCACTATTCCCTTTTTTGAACTCATAAAGCATTATATGCCTGATATGCTCTTCTGATACTGCCATGTTTATGAGGGGTTCACATAAAGCAAAACACATGTCTTCACTGGTCAAGGTCTGTAAAGTACCGTATGTAGTGAAACATGATAATCTCTTAGATATAACCTTTGGAAAATTTATGCTTAAACCGAGTAGGACTAGTTTAAACTTAATCTATCGTAAAAAACGACATTACTTATGGGATGACCTGATACAAGGTGGGCCAATTTATGGCACCTGCTGATACACTAGATTACTTTTACCAGAGCTGAACAGTTGACTCATGAAACTCCTGGTGGGTCTCAAGAAGGATGCTCTCAGGTCACTAGCAGGGCCAAATTAAGGCATGGGTTAATGGGGCTATAGTTCAGGGGCTCTGCAATAAAGAAAGGGCCCCGAGAAAGTGAAGGAAAAATTTTCTAAGATTTTTTATAAATTTGGCATTGCCAAAACTGCCAGAAAAGTAATTATGTATCTCCCTGATGTGACATTGAAATATGTGTTAATTTATTTCTTGCTACAAGTATTACTGACAATTTTTTCTTTGCTGTGATGGTTTTTCTTTCTGTGCCAAACATGGTTTGGTTATGTAAATTTTTATTTTATTTTAATTGTAAAATAGAAGAAAAAGTTTATACAGGGGGTCCTCGTTATTTGAGGATAATGGGGACCAAGAAATCACCACTTTAAGTGGGGACCTAAAACCCATAAGAAATAATGAGAATATGGTTTAATTGGGACCTTAACACAATAAATGACACTCAAAATTATGGTTAAACATTTGTAAAATACACTTTTAAAACCCTTTTATGTACCTTACCTTATAAAATATGTTAAAGTATATTAAACAGCAAATTTTTATTGTTATTGTTAAGAGCATGCGCAATGTCCATCACTCATTCACCATTTTTATTGTGCTTAATGACATATAATTTCACATCCAACCCATAGCTGGTACACTTTCTCTTAAGGCTGGTAGCTGCTTTACCACAAGCAGTATACTTTGAAGTCATGGCTGCAACAATAGCACCAAAAATCAACAAAATTGGAATGGAAACACCAGAAAATCAAGGATGGGTTCAGCACTGGCAATGGTTAGTGTGTGTGTGTGCAGTGTTGGGGTTGGGGGTGGAGCATGGTGGTGGTGGAGTGTTGGAGGTAGGGGAAAGCAAGTGAGACAGTGAGTCCAAGAGAAATTTAAACAGTTTTTCATTGCACTTCTGCGTTCCATGTACATTATCCATGGAAACCTCTTAAGTACAGGGAATTTATCTGCATGGTTCTACAATTATTTGGCTGCGTAAATGTGGGGACTTGGATAACTAGGACCCCCTGTACTAAAATTCCTGTATTTTTTTATTGAGGGGCAAAGGGCCCCCAAACTTTAGCCCTGGGTCCTGTACAGGTTAATCTGGAACTGGTCAGTAGTACAAGTGATGACTGGCCATTGCAATTTTGCAATGCATCAATATACTATGGGTAAAATGAACTCCCCATGTTGTCCTAAGTGTTGGGAACATGATGAAGACACCTCTTCATTATGTTGAAAAGTGTCCACAAATACTTAAATGGTTTAGAGCCTTTGATTCTTCTAGGATATCTCAAACGGATGTAATTAGAGAGTGGTGTGGGGGTTATGAAGCCCCTCCCCCCCCCCTGATTTTCAAATCCCCCTTTTGGGGTTGTGGAGTGTTTCACAAAACCTCACCCTAATTTTCAAGTCCTATCTGGTTCTTAAGTTTTTCTCTCCCCAAAGAGTCTACTTAGTAAGCCTGTTAACTGTAAAAAAAACCTAGCATAACATCCAGACTATTTGATCTTGGAAGCCTATTAAAAGGTTATGAAACCTGACTAGAAGGCCCAATAGACAGGCTGAGATTAATACACACATGTCCTGTTGGAAGCCAAGGAGTTTGGAAAGCCTTTAAAGGCAACCAGTTGGGATTCAACTCATTTGGTCCAGATTCATCAGGCTTGGATCGTGGATCCAATCCAGTGGGAGCTATGCAGTCATTGAGGTTGTGTCAACAACTGTTGGCCACTGGGATCTGCCCTGGAATCAGGCTGGTGACCCAAACCCTACTAACTAGCCAGTGTATAAAGAAATTGAAACTCGGGTCATAAGCATTGGGGGGTCAAGTTTGGAGGATAGCTAGGCTGGGACAGTGGTTAACATTCTGTGCAAGTCTTTCCGGTACTTGTCTCCCACTTGGTTTCTATCCTTTCTGCCAAATCTCACTAAGTGTTATTGGTTTTCCAGAGGTTTTGTTAATTGTGATTCATTGCCAGTCTTTTTATGTTCATACTGTCAAGCTGAATAATTGTTTATTTCAGATATAATAAAGAGAAAAACAAACAGAGTAGTTTACTTCTATTAGGTCTACCTTTGAATTCCAGCCCTTTCTTGGACTTTGAGTGGTTGGTTCTCCTACTCATTGGAGAGTCCGATTTAGACACCTGAACTGGGGGAAGTCCTTTACAGTTAATGTGTGAGTCGGACCTGAATAATCTCCTGGAAATAATCCACTGACAAGAGAGGCATTCCTAGATACCAGAGGAGATTATATCTTTGCCCAGTCTCTTGACTATCATGAACCCAGAAACATAAAAAGGTGCTAGGTGGTTTGACGATACAGATACTTGGGGACTATGGCCTATGCAGCCACTGCAGCAGTGGAGGCTTTACCAGCTTGTACACTTATCAAACTAACTGCCAGACATGCAGAATTTTTACTAGAAGGAGATGAATAGCTATTATCTGAACCCTCATGGTATTTTGGTCCAGATATTAGCTCTGGCCCTTTCAGGGTCCATCAGAATAAATAATATCTGAAGTCATATGATGGAGGTGACCTACAGCTTTACGTGGGATCTGACCCCTGAATCACTACATTATCTGAATGCAGAGGATGGTCTCCCATTCAACTATTCTCCAGATCCAGTGTTGCTTAACTTTGCTAATCAATGGGAAGTGGTGTTATGATAGTGGCTATAACACAACCCTACAGAATTAATAGAGTAATCCTTAAATAATCACTCAAAAACCAAGAGCACAGCAGAGAATAATTTTCCACTTCTTAAGACTGACTAGTTGTTAAGGTCAATAAAGTGGGATAATGAATTTGCTAATAAAATTACTATCGAGACATGGTCTAGATTCAAAGAAAATTTAGAGAATATACAACATAGATGTATTCCTCAAAAAACTACTAAGAATAACAAGAGTAGGACACTTTTGTGGTGGAGTAAGGAAATAGCTAAACTGATTAGAAGTAAGAAAAGAGCATTCTTGGAGTGTAAAAATAATAATAACCTAGTGGATTTAAATAATTAGAGACAGTTAAGAAATAAATTAACCCTTTAAGGCTGCAATTTTTTGTAGGGTTAAGTTACGGATGTATTTGAAATGCTACCAATTTGTACGTGTCATCCTGAAAGGGTTGATAGTTTGATTACGAAGAGGAAAAGGCATACAGTAGTGAAATCTTGCTACAAATAGCAATAAGGATCCAAAGAAATTTTTTAGTTTTTATAAATACATTAAAAATAGGAAAGAATTGGCTCAGAACAACATGATGAAAGGATATTTGAAAATGATATTGTTCATAATTTTAATGATTATTTTAGCTTTTCTTTTTCTTTATATATAAAATAAATGCAGTTTTTCTCTCTGTCATTACAATAATTTTAACATAAAATAAATAATTGCAAAATTGGACTATTTTTTATTTAATATGGCCCTCAAGCTTTAGGATTTATTAAAGATAAAATATTGCTTCACAGATAGTTGAGTTTAATAATACATAAATCATGAATAAGAATTATTAATTAATTTCAAATATATTAATGTCTTGCTTATTAATTTTGCTTATTATTAGTGTCTTTCTTATTAGTTTTACTTCTTATTAGTAGTGATGCACCGGAGGCAGATTTTGGCCAGAGGCTGGAGGACTGGAACCTCTGGCCTAGTGTTTTTTCCTCCAGCTGGAGGTTCCAGCCAATTGATTTATTTCAGTATTTGTGTGTGTGTGGGGGGTCCATCATCTCATCTATTTAGGGTTTATATATTATAGTCCTGCTATTTTAAATTATTAAGTCTTTAATAACTTAAACTTTATAAAAGTCGACTTTCTATGCTTTGTGTGTGCTAATTTCTCTAAAAATTCCCATTGAACAGAATAGAATTAAAACTAAAAGTTGTCAGAATTGAGTTTGGTGTACTTGGCACCTGCGGCCAGAGGCTGGAGTTTAGTGAGACCTCCAGCTGGAGCAGGAGGTTTTCTAAAATGGCTGGAACTCCTGCTCGGCCGGAGCCGGAGCTCCGGTGCATCACTAATTATTAGTGTCTTATTTTTCCGAGTTTTTTTTTTAAGTAACAAGGTCAGTTGTCTGAGTAAAATCAGTAACTTTATGTATATATAACAAAAATTGAGTGTGTTGCAATGCTGTACCCTATAGTGTGTATAAGCCTGTCTAATAACTAGACCCATCATTTTTTACTAACCTCCATACTACCAATGGGGTTAATGAAGTTATCCCATATCCATTTTTTGTGTATATAATTTTCCTTTCAGGTATTTGTTACTTAGTCTTTCCAAGACATAGGCAGATAAATGAATTTTCTTTGCTAATATTTGAGAGAGAGAGAGAGAGAGAGAGAGAGAGAGAGAGAGAGAGAGAGAGAGAGAGAGAGAGAGAGAGAGAGAGAGAGAGAGAGTTACAAGGAGTTACAAGGAAAAGAAGTACCTCAAAAGGCCTTGCGGCCCATACCGAGGAGGTACCAATGGCAACGGGTGCCAGGTACCAATGGCAACGGGAGAGAGAGAGAGAGAGAGAGAGTTACAAGGAGTTACAAGGAAAAGAAGTACCTCAAAAGGCCTTGCGGCCCATACCGAGGAGGTACCAATGGCAACGGGTGCCAGGGAAAATTTTGTCTTTCAACTATGCTAGCAGTAGTAGAAACTGGATAGAAAAGTAGAAGGCTCTCTCCCCACCCTCCGCTCCCTCCCTGCCAGAGGCAGGTACGGAAAAAGGTTGAAGAAAATACCTTGACCCTGGAAAAGTAGCCAAGGAAATTTTACAGGAAAGTGGAGAATATATAATAGCTCTATATTTAGCTTGCTCACAGAGACCGAGCAAGCGAACTCCTGCAGTTGGTTCCAGATATTAACTATTTTATAGGAAAAGAAATTTCCGCAGACTGAGGTCCTAAATGTCTTTACACACTCAAATAGTGTGCAAGATTTCGTCTAACCTTTTCTTGAACTGATCCACAGAGGAACTGTTCACAACTTCCGAAGGTAACCTGTTCCATGTGTCACAGATCTTATACGTAACGTAATTCCCACACCACTAGTCCTAAACCGTTTCAAATCCAACTTCCAACCATTGTTGCGAGTTGGGTTATCATTTAAACTAAACATACTTCTAAAATCGACATCGTTGAACCCTTGTAAGAGCTTGAAAACCTCGATCAGTTGACCGCGCAGCCTCCGAGTTTCAAGCGAAAAAAATTCAGGGCGCGTAACCGTCGATTGTAGCCCATATGCCTAACGGAAGGGATCAACTTTGTGGCCCTCGCCTGCACTCGCTCCAGCCTCTCAATATCTTTCCTGAGGGTGGGCGACCAGAACTGCACAGCATACTCCAGGTACGGCCGAACAAGGGAATTGTACAGTGAGAGCACAATCTCCTTGTTCCGAAACTGAAATTGCCTTCTGATATAACCCAATAGTTTCTGGGCTTTCTTTTCCACCTCTACACACTGTTTCGTAAACTTAAGGTCGCTGCTAATTAGCACACCCAAGTCCTTTTCTAAATCAGTCACCTCGATATTACTGCCCAACATCGAGTAGTCCGACTTGGGATTGGCGTAGCCAATGTGCATCACTTTGCATTTACCCAAGTTAAACGGCATTTGCCATTTTTCGGACCACTCTCCTATCCTACCTAGGTCCGCACGCAGAGAGAGAGAGAGAGAGAGAGAGAGAGAGAGAGAGAGAGAGAGAGAGAGAGAGAGAGAGAGAGAGAGAGAGAGAGAGAGAGAGTTACAAGGAAAAGAAGTACCTCAAAAGGCCTTGCGGCCCATACCGAGGAGGTACCAATGGCAACGGGTGCCACGGAAAATTTTCTACACACTCAAAGAGTGTGCAAAATTTGTCTAACCTTTTCTTGAACTGATCCACAGAGGAACTGTTCACAACTTCCGAAGGTAACCTGTTCCATGTGTCACAGATCTTATACGTAACGTAATTCCCACACACACTAGTCCTAAACCGTTTCAAATCCAACTTCCAACCATTGTTGCGAGTTGGGTTATCATTAAACTAAACATACTACTAAAATCGACATCGTTGAACCCTCGTAAGAGCTTGAAAACCTCGATCAGTTGACCGCGCAGCCTCCGAGTTTCAAGCGAAAACAAGTTCAGGGCGCGTAACCGTCGATTGTAGCCCATATGCCTAACGGAAGGGATCAACTTTGTGGCCCTCGCCTGCACTCGCTCCAGCCTCTCAATATCTTTCCTGAGGGTGGGCGACCAGAACTGCACAGCATACTCCAGGTACGGCCGAACAAGGGAATTGTACAGTGAGAGCACAATCTCCTTGTTCCGAAACTGAAATTGCCTCCTGATATAACCCAATAGTTCTGGGCTTTCTTTTCCACCTCTACACACTGTTTCGTAAACTTAAGGTCGCTGCTAATTAGCACACCCAAGTCCTTTTCTAAATCAGTCACCTCGATATTACTGCCCAACATCGAGTAGTCCGACTTGGGATTGGCGTAGCCAATGTGCATCACTTTGCATTTACCCAAGTTAAACGGCATTTGCCATTTTTCGGACCACTCTCCTATCCTACCTAGGTCCGCACGCAGTTCCTCGATCGCTTCGGGCGTCCCAACATTGGCCCCAAGCTTGGTGTCATCAGCGAATTTGGCGATCCGACTGACGATGCCACCGTCGATATCATTTATGTAAATGGTAAACAACAGTGGCCCCAAAACGGAACCCTGAGGAACCCCACTAGTGACCGAGGCCCAACCCGAACTAGCCCCTTTAATTACCACCCTCTGCCGCCTATTCCTCAGCCAGTTTTCAATCCACCTACCTATTTCCCCACCGATACCCAGCGCACGCACTTTCGCCATTAGCCGGCGGTGAGGTACCTTATCAAAGGCTTTCTGAAAGTCGAGATAAAGTATATCAATCGCCCTACTCTTATCGTACTCATCAACATGACGTGGAAAAACTCGAGCAAGTTGGTGAGACACGACCTATGCCGTCTAAACCCATGTTGGGAGTCCCCAAGCAGCTTGTAGGAATCCAAATGGTCAACGATTCTATCAGCTATTATCCTTTCTAATAATTTACCTACAACTGAAGTGAGACTAATAGGACGATAGTTCCCTGGACTTTCGTGATCCCCTTTCTTAAAGATAGGGGTCACGTTGGCCTCCCTCCAGTCGCCAGGCACCTGGCCCATCTCCAACGATTTGTTGAAGACTGTAGCCAGGTGGGGAGCCACCTGGTCGCGGACTTCTCGCGAGAGAGAGAGGAGAGAGAGAGAGAGAGAGAGTTACAAGGAAAAGAAGTACCTCAAAAGGCCTTGCGGCCCATACCGAGGAGGTACCAATGGCAACGGGTGCCACGGAAAATTTTCTACACACTCAAAGAGTATGCAAAATTTGGTCTAACCTTTTCTTGAACTGATCCACAGAGGAACTGTTCACAACTTCCGAAGGTAACCTGTTCCATGTGTCACAGATCTTATACGTAACGTAATTCCCACACACACTAGTCCTAAACCGTTTCAAATCCAACTTCCAACCATTGTTGCGAGTTGGGTTATCATTTAAACTAAACATACTTCTAAAATCGACATCGTTGAACCCTCGTAAGAGCTTGAAAACCTCGATCAGTTGACCGCGCAGCCTCCGAGTTTCAAGCGAAAACAAGTTCAGGGCGCGTAACCGTCGATTGTAGCCCATAGCCTAACGGAAGGGATCAACTTTGTGGCCCTCGCCTGCACTCGCTCCAGCCTCTCAATATCTTTCCTGAGGGTGGGCGACCAGAACTGCACAGCATACTCCAGGTACGGCCGAACAAGGGAATTGTACAGTGAGAGCACAATCTCCTTGTTCCGAAACTGAAATTGCCTCCTGATATAACCCAATAGTTTCTGGGCTTTCTTTTCCACCTCTACACACTGTTTCGTAAACTTAAGGTCGCTGCTAATTAGCACACCCAAGTCCTTTTCTAAATCAGTCACCTCGATATTACTGCCCAACATCGAGTAGTCCGACTTGGGATTGGCGTAGCCAATGTGCATCACTTTGCATTACCCAAGTTAAACGGCATTTGCCATTTTTCGGACCACTCTCCTATCCTACCTAGGTCCGCACGCAGTTCCTCGATCGCTTCGGGCGTCCCAACATTGGCCCCAAGCTTGGTGTCATCAGCGAATTTGGCGATCCGACTGACGATGCCACCGTCGATATCATTTATGTAAATGGTAAACAACAGTGGCCCCAAAACGGAACCCTGAGGAACCCCACTAGTGACCGAGGCCCAACCCGAACTAGCCCCTTTAATTACCACCCTCTGCCGCCTATTCCTCAGCCAGTTTTCAATCCACCTACCTATTTCCCCACAGATACCCAGCGCGCGCACTTTCGCCATTAGCCGGCGGTGAGGTACCTTATCAAAGGCTTTCTGAAAGTCGAGATAAAGTATATCAATCGCCCTACTCTTATCGTACTCACTCAACATAACGTGGAAAAACTCGAGAGAGAGAGAGAGAGAGAGAAGAGAGAGAGAGAGAGAGAGAGAGAGAGAGAGAGAGAGAGAGAGAGAGAGAGAGAGAGAGCACCTCAAAAGGCCTTGCGGCCCATACCGAGGAGGTACCAATGGCAACGGGTGCCAGGGAAAATTTTGTCTTTCAAAATATGCTAGCAGTAGTAGAAAACTGGATAGAAAAGTAGAAGGCTCTCTCCCCACCCTCCGCTCCCTCCCTGCCAGAGGCAGGTACGGAAAAAGGTTGAAGAAAATACCTTCACCCTGGAAAAGTAGCCAAGGAAATTTTACAGGAAAGTGGAGAATATATAAATAGCTCTATATTTAGCTTGCTCACAGAGACACCGAGCAAGCGAACTCCTGCAGAGTTTTCTGAGGTTTTAATCTTAAACTATGAGTGTGTTCTAAAAACTCGAGCAAGTTGGTGAGACACGACCTATGCCGTCTAAACCCATGTTGGGAGTCCCCAAGCAGCTTGTAGGAATCCAAATGGTCAACGATTCTATCAGCTATTATCCTTTCTAATAATTTACCTACAACTGAAGTGAGACTAATAGGACGATAGTTCCCTGGACTTTCGTGATCCCCTTTCTTAAAGATAGGGGTCACGTTGGCCTCCCTCCAGTCACCAGGCACCTGGCCCATCACCAGCGATTTGTTGAAGACTGTAGCCAGGTGGGGAGCCACCTGGTCGCGCACTTCTCGCAAAACACTGGGGAGAAACTGGTCTGGCCCAGGAGCCTTAAACGCGCTCAGTTTGTCTATTCTATGAGCAACGACTGTCGCGGTACATCTAACACTATCCAGGCCAGCACCTTCGTGCCTCACAGCTGGCTCTGGGATGACGCGGGTATCCTCCCTGGTGAACACTCCCGCCAAGTACTCATTAAGCACATTAGCGATGTCCGCGTCGGAGGTCCGCAGAACGCCGCTTCCGTCCTTTAAAGGACCTATCATGCTTCTAATGGGCTTTCTACTATTAACATAACTGAAGAACTCCTTAGGGTTCCCCTTGCAGAGGCTTGCCACCCGTAGTTCTTCGTTACGTTTCGCTAGCCTAACCTTCGCCTTCACTTCCCTACACAGGCGGACATACGCTTCAGTGTTCTCGTGGGAACGATTGGCCTTCGCCCTCCTATACGCTACTTTCCTATTTCGGATAGCCGAAGCGATGCCACGATTGAACCACTTAGGCTGCGTTGAAGCAGGGGTGACCGGTTTTGAGGGTATGGCAGCAGACTGCAGCACCATAAACTCATCCCGGAATGCACTCCACACTCCCTCAACATCGCCGCCAGCCTCTAACCCCATCTCTGCTACGCTATCCCTGAGGCTAACAAAGTTCGCCCGCCGGAGATCGAGCTTACTGCCTCTCGAGTTACTACGCTTCACCCGAGGGACGCACACACGGAACCTAATAAGACCGTGATCACTCCCGCCCAACGATTCGTCAACGGTGAGGCCAGTGACGAGGTTGTCTTCGGTCGTGAATACTAAGTCTAGAACGCTTTCGCCTCGTGTAGGCTCGTTGACCCACTGAGTGAGGAAGTTCTCATCAGCAAAGTCAACTAGCCTCCTCCCTTCAGCATCGGCAGTCCTGTTTTCCCACTTTATGCCGCGACAGTTGAAGTCTCCTAAAACTACACACACCCTATCCCCTAGCAGGCTACTGAGTTCGGTGTACAGGGCTGTATCGTCCTCGAGGAGGAGATGCGGAGGTCTGTACACCAAGATTAACCTATAGTTCGTCCCTCCCACGTTCAGATCGACGCCAAGCAGCTCCCGTTCCGACCGGAACTGGCAGTCAACCGGACTCAACGTGTCTCTGACGTATATTAGTACCCACCCCCCTCCCCACGGGTGCGGTCTTTGCGAAACATTCTATACCCGGGAATTTCGAACTCCCCAACGTAGTCCCTACGATCAGTATGAATCCAGGACTCGGTGATAGCAACGATATCCTGGTATTCTGATGCTAAGAGCGCCCGTAGCTCGCGAAACTTGTTCCTAATTGACCTAGCATTAAAAAGCATTGCACGGAGGGAGCCTTCCCTATTCTGACCGCCCCCTAGCACGACCCGTTTCCCGAACAGCCAGGGCTGTCGGGAGTTGAAGAGCCCCTCACTAACGAGGGGGCAACTTCCACAGGAGACTGAGCCCCCTCCAACGTAGGAGGAGGGTCACCCATCTGTACTTCGCCGCACCCTTCAGTCGAAGGTACGTCCGCCACCGGCTCATCCTCATCTCTCCCCGGTGGGGCCCATCATCTCTCCCAGGACTCGACCTCACCATTCTGTATAGGTGCCGGTCGAGCAGCGCGCCTAGCACACCTTTACCCTTGTCATTGAGGTGGACACCATCCCTCTGGTAAAGGTCCCACCTACCCGAAAATGCATCGAAGGGGTCAATAAACTTCACGCCCAGCGGAACGCACAAGTCTTGTACCCTCTCGTTGATGCCAATGACCTTACTGAGCGAGTGGTCACTGGCATTCATTCGCGGTAAAATACCCATTAACATTCCCCTGTCTGTCTTCAGTTTTAGATCATCCGCAAGAGACATGATCTCGGTGATGATCCCTTCTGTAAGACCTACCCCACCGCCTTTGAGGAACAGGTCATTGCCACCAGCGTGGACAACGATCGCAGTCCTCCGACTATCCACGCGCACCTTCTCTACCTCCTTCCTTAAGTGCGCCGTTCCCCGCCCAGGTAAGCACCTTACCTTCCTCCCATCCCGGTTTGCAGAAGCAAAGTACTTCTCCTGGCCCCTGATCTGCGAGTCCCCAATCAAAACGGTGTCTTCCTCCTTCGAGCACAGGAGACTAAAGCGGTTAGAGGTCTTGACAGGGCAACTGGGGTCTCAGGCTTCGGCTTCGCAGCCTTCTTGCCCGAGACCTTTCAAAACCCGTCGCCACCCATACACGCAGTTACACCACCGACCCACCCCGACAGGTAGCTACATCCTTCGGTTTCTTTGGGCCATCAGCAGGCCCCTTCCCACCCTTCTCTATCGATCCCTTCCCACCCTTCTCTATCAGCCCCTTCTTTGAGCCCTCCCTTTGTTCTTGATACTTAATCTTACAGTTTGAATCTGCTGGTGTGTTTTTAATTTGATCTTGTCCACTGGGTTGGATTTCCAGTGCTACGACCCTAGCTTCAAGCTTTTTTACTAATTCCTTTAGCCCTTTAACTTCCTTTTCGTGGTTGTCTCTAAGTTTACAAAACAAACATACACTAAGGGATGTGATATCGCTGATACTACCCTCTGGGAAGTCTACGCACCAATGATTAACTTTACATTTAAAGCATTCTGCTTTCAATTTAGCTGGCCCTGCCATATTTTCTCTTTTTTTTGTTTTTTGAATACTCTGAATAAGATAAAGCGTTCTAGCAATGAAAACTATCCAAAAACGTTATGACCAGTATATAAAAAAAGGGGGGGGGGGGTGAATTACTCCCGCGCGTAGCCGCACCCGCCTTTTTGCAAGTGACGTTCATTCCTTCCAGAAGACTACACCTCTCCTGCTGCCGCACCGACCAAAGGTCTCCCCAGGGCCGGACCGTCCCAAACGTGTCGCAGCTACCAACTGACAAACACTCGCGACGCGAGAGAGAGAGAGAGAGAGAGAGAGAGAAGTACCTCAAAAGGCCTTGCGGCCCATACCGAGGAGGTACCAATGGCAACGGGTGCCAGGGAAAATTTTGTCTTTCAACTATGCTAGCAGTAGTAGAAAACTGGATAGAAAAGTAGAAGGCTCTCTCCCCTCCCTGCCAGAGGCAGGTACGGAAAAAGGTTGAAGAAAATACCTTGACCCTGGAAAAGTAGCCAAGGAAATTTTACAGGAAAGTGGAGAATATATAAATAGCTCTATATTTAGGTCCTAAATGTCTTTACACACTCAAATAGTGTGCAAGATTTCGTCTAACCTTTTCTTGAACTGATCCACAGAGGAACTGTTCACAACTTCCGAAGGTAACCTGTTCCATGTGTCACAGATCTTATACGTAACGTAATTCCCACACACACTAGTCCTAAACCGTTTCAAATCCAACTTCCAACCATTGTTGCGAGTTGGGTTATCATTTAAACTAAACATACTTCTAAAATCGACATCGTTGAACCCTCGTAAGAGCTTGAAAACCTCGATCAGTTGACCGCGCAGCCTCCGAGTTTCAAGCGAAAACAAGTTCAGGGCGCGTAACCGTCGATTGTAGCCCATATGCCTAACGGAAGGGATCAACTTTGTGGCCCTCGCCTGCACTCGCTCCAGCCTCTCAATATCTTTCCTGAGGGTGGGCGACCAGAACTGCACAGCATACTCCAGGTACGGCCGAACAAGGGAATTGTACAGTGAGAGCACAATCTCCTTGTTCCGAAACTGAAATTGCCTCCTGATATAACCCAATAGTTTCTGGGCTTTCTTTTCCACCTCTACACACTGTTTCGTAAACTTAAGGTCGCTGCTAATTAGCACACCCAAGTCCTTTTCTAAATCAGTCACCTCGATATTACTGCCCAACATCGAGTAGTCCGACTTGGGATTGGCGTAGCCAATGTGCATCACTTTGCATTTACCCAAGTTAAACGGCATTTGCCATTTTTCGGACCACTCTCCTATCCTACCTAGGTCCGCACGCAGTTCCTCGATCGCTTCGGGCGTCCCAACATTGGCCCCAAGCTTGGTGTCATCAGCGAATTTGGCGATCCGACTGACGATGCCACCGTCGATATCATTTATGTAAATGGTAAACAACAGCGGCCCCAAAACGGAACCCTGAGGAACCCCACTAGTGACCGAGGCCCAACCCGAACTAGCCCCTTTAATTACCACCCTCTGCCGCCTATTCCTCAGCCAGTTTTCAATCCACCTACCTATTTCCCCACCGATACCCAGCGCGCGCACTTTCGCCATTAGCCGGCGGTGAGGTACCTTATCAAAGGCTTTCTGAAAGTCGAGATAAAGTATATCAATCGCCCTACTCTTATCGTACTCACTCAACATGACGTGGAAAAAACTCGAGCAAGTTGGTGAGACACGACCTATGCCGTCTAAACCCATGTTGGGAGTCCCCAAGCAGCTTGGGAATCCAAATGGTCAACGATTCTATCAGCTATTATCCTTTCTAATAATTTACCTACAACTGAAGTGAGACTAATAGGACGATAGTTCCCTGGACTTTCGTGATCCCCTTTCTTAAAGATAGGGGTCACGTTGGCCTCCCTCCAGTCACCAGGCACCTGGCCCATCTCCAACGATTTGTTGAAGACTGTAGCCAGGTGGGGAGCCACCTGGTCGCGCACTTCTCGCAAAACACTGGGGAGAAACTGGTCTGGCCCAGGAGCCTTAAACACGCTCAGTTTGTATATTCTATGAGCAACGACTGTCGCGGTACATCTAACACTATCCAGGTCAGCACCTTCGTGCCTCACAGCTG
>JAJOZX010002893.1:307500-547500 GCA_023014485.1 Bathynomus jamesi | reverse complement strand
TCGGTTGGATGACTTTACTTTGGAGAGGATTGGCCAAGGATTCTTTTCTGAAGTTTACAAGGTTTGTAGATATCTCCTCTGATTTAATCCAAATCAATAGCTATTATTGCGTTAAAGCCATCATGTAATATCAATAAGAAGTTAATGCCTTGAAAAATAGCCTTTATAGTGATCTAAGTATGGTGGTAAAGTTTGTCTCACTAGCAGTTCAGTTTTATGAGGTAAAATTTCATTTGAATTTAGTGACTTGAACAATATTCTGCTTTGCAGTAAGTTAATTATTGTCTTTAGATAGCTCCAGAATATTGCATTAAAGTACTAAGGCTTTTATCTGAGACCAGTTAGCCAGTGGTATATACTTCATTCTTTCATTTACTAGGCCAGACATCTTGTAACTGGGAAGGTAATGGTGCTTAAAATGAACAAACTATTCAGTAATCGACACAACATGTTGAGAGAAGTTGAGCTTATGAATCGTCTTCATCATCCAAATATACTCAAGTAAGTTCACTCTTCAGCTATAATAATCCAACCAGATAATCAACATATGGTAACAGATTTAAAACATTTGTATTTTTTTATTTGTGGTTGAATAACAAAATTTTTAAAGATATATTTAAAGTGGTTTAGTTCATTGCAGTCAGCAAATTAGATTGTTTAATATATAATATACTGAAATTACATTTCCTCAAAATGAAAAGGAATTGATGTACTAAATTGTTGAAGGCCCATTCCAGGAAACATTTTATCTAACTTAATGAGGTTGTTTAATATTATTATTATTACAGTATTTGTAATCTAATTAGGCCTACCCATAAAGTATTCACATTTTGAGATGTAAGAAAGTAGATTTTTCACCTTATGATATCTTATGATGGTTTTGAATGGTTCAGGATTAAACTGTAGTCAATCACTCTGCAGCATCCTGCTTCATTTGCAGGATTTGGTGGAGGAGAGAATTGGTTTCTCTTCTCCTCCTTCCCTCAAAGCCAACCACACATGGCTGGTCAGGGATTTTGAACAAGAACTTGACCAGCTGGTTCTTGAAATTATTCAGGTTGGTGTGCTGGAGGTTCTTCAGCTTGTTTGGCAGTACATTATCCCTGCAATTTCTTCTTTCCCAGTTAGATCAACTTGTATGTCCTTGACAGTTGGTTAGGTTAAGTTGTGATATTTTTGTTAAAATATTTGTTTTAACAAAAATATCATGACAACCTAACCAATTGTCAAAGGTGTACAGTTGACCTAACCAGGAAAGAAGAAATTGTGGGGTATATTGGAAAAGTACCCAGAATCTGCTGCTGCTTTCATTTCAGTGTGTTTATTTAATTTCTAATATTAGGGACACAACCCTTGTGCGTGTTTCACATTTATATTAGCTATAGTGTACACTCGTGTCTTCTTAACTGGAGTAGTCAAGTTTCAGGAATTGTAGTTGAGATCAAGTCTTTATTTTTTATTTCCTCTATCTCAAACATAAAAATCCTTTGTATGGTTTCTGTGTTTGCAGTGTCTTAATTTCTATACAGGCAATGAGCAATATTCAATTATTGGTAGGACTAAACTCTTCATAATTTTAGCATAATGTTTGCTTTCTATTGTGGAAGCTCCTCCATATAATTCCCATTATTTTTTTAGCTGTTGTGATTTTAATGTTATAGTGTTCTCTCCAATGATATTATTACTCCAAGATACCCGACGTGGGTTTGGTGTTATCTGTTTGGCTTGGTGTTTTGCGCCCTTTATTCTGTAGCACCTTGCTGTTTCCATATCTTATAAGTAGATTTTACTCATTGAACTTCATATTGTTGTCTACCACCCACTTAATGTTTGAATGTCATTTTGTGATTTTTCCATTACCCTCTTTTGCTATTTCCTCGCATATCTTTGCGTCATCCATAAAACATGATATGGTACTGTCATTAATATCTGCATCAGTGTCCACAATCATTATTATAAATAGTAAGGAGCTAATACTGTGCCTTGTGGAGCAGAGCTGATGACTTTTGAGACTTCAGATTTGACTCCATTTACTGCCACTCTTTGCCTTCTTTTGGTCAGAAAAAACTAAAAATACATTGCCCCAGCTTTCCAGTAATTTCTGTATTCTTAAGTTTGTGTACTATAATTCTATAATTACATTTATTGAAGGCTTTAGCAACATCAGTATATATTGCACCCATGGGCGTCCGGAGGGGGGGGCAAGAGGGGGCAGTTGCCCTCCCTTGAAAATTTGTGTTTGCCCACGCAATGACTTCTATAATTCTACTGCAGCTCAGTCAGTGTTTCCACATTCAAGGAAATGTCATTTACTTTACCTTTACGTGCCGTGTTGTTGAACTTAGAAGTGTTAAATAAACTATAATGAAAGATATAGTAATGGAATTATTTGCAAAGATCATTATATTGAGTGTTTTATTTATTTTTTTCTCTCAAAAACCTTTTGGTCAATTTCACTGAAACTTACACGATTATAGTTAATCATAGTATCATATAACATAAAAAATGGACTTGACTGGTAGAAAAAAAAATGCACTGCGACCACTACGAGTAAAAACTGTCATCTCCCTTTATCATAGCCTGCTTTTGGTGCTAAATTTATGTACTTAGTATTACTAAGTACATAAATTTAGCACTGAAAGCAGGCTATGATAAGGGGAGATGACGGTTTTTACTCGTAGTGGTCGCAGTGCATTTTTTTTTCTACCTAATAAAGAACTAATAAGAACTAAGAACTAATAAGTTAGTTTTGCCCCCCCTTACGAAAAATCCTGCGGATGCCCCTGAATTTGCACCTATGGTTTGACCTAACAGTTTCCAGTAAACACATTGTATCCGTTGGTGGTCTAATAACTGTGATTGGCATGATCTTTTAGCCCTAAAGTCATATTGGTTCAGATTGAATAAATTCTTTTCTTGTAGGTCGTAAACAATTTTGCCTCTAATTACTCATTCAAAGAACTTTATAAAGGTGGGAGGTGAAAGATACTGGCTGATAGTTCTTGGGCATTGCTCTGTTACCTCCTTTGAATAAGGAAGTGGAATTTGTTTTGTGTTGAGTGATTTTCTCCATAGTAAGTATAAAGGCTCCGCAGTACCCTCTACATTTCATGTTTGGCACTGGTACTAAATTTTCTCATACGCGTGACACAGCCTTAATTACAACTTGTGCAAATATTGTATTGCAGCTTTCCATGCATATTTAAGTAAAATTGAGAAATTTTTATATTTTTATGTAAAGTGAGGCATTTCTGGGTATTGTTAGGCATTATACACACACACACACACACACACACACACACACACACACACACACACACACTAAAAGCTTTATCTGGCATCTGCTGGACCTGACCAGTGTTGGATAGGCAAAAATTCCAGTTACAAAAGCACCAGCATAAAATCTTTGCTTGATTTTCCTTTCACTCTGCTATAAATATAATATAAAAGTATTTTTAGTACCCTGAATCTTACCTATATATAAAATTATTTAAAATAGGTATACAGTAAAAAATACAATAATGTTATATTATTGTATTATGATGATCTGGAGCACTCCAGAAAATGAATGAAGTGTGAAGTGGAGCAAATAAGTTAAAAACTTTTAAAAATCTCTCAAACTAATTAATAAGTTGTCACTACTGACTCAATCAATCAAAATATTATTGTTAAATTTTGTGTGTAAGAATAACCAGGTAAACCTGGCTTATCAGGGACTATCCTGAGCTTAGTCTTGGTCCTCTGACAATAGCTGTTTTCCTTCAAAGTTGAGGACGTTCCTTGTCTGGCCTTTAGTTTGGAAACCTTCCTGTTTTCTGTTTGGGTGGGTATTGGGTTCAGTTGGAAGTTTGGTTCTAATTTCTTTATTATTTTCCATGCATATATTATGGTATACTTGTCTCTTCTTTCCAGCGAATATAGATTTAATGCACGCAGTCCTTCCCATTAATTTAGTTCTGCGCACTCATTGAGCTAAATATCGGGAATGAACAGTGTGTGTATACAGTTGAAATAGAGAGTTTATTTGCTGAGTGAGGGTCTCTCGCTAACTGAATGTTTTCCTCATCACTGCAGATATGTTTTATACTGGTAGATGCTATGTTGTTGAGGTTTGATTCAGTGCAGGAATGAATGTTTCATGTATTATCACAACTTCAAATTGCTTTTTCTTTATGGACTTCCTTTTAGTACTCCCCCCTTCCCAAGTGGAGTTAGTCCTAGTTGCTTTGTAGACCTGGTTAATTTTTTTGGACTGTAGTAAAATACCTTCCTGCAATTGAATTTTGTTGAGCATTTTTAAATTTTACTATTTTTTCCTGCAAATTGGGAACTAAATTTTTGACACACTGTGGTATGTTGTTTATTTCTGTTCAAGAAATCGATGTAGATTCTGAAAGATTTCTAGAATAGCCACTGCTATACCATAGGGTTTTGGGTTGGTTGCGAATAATTTTTTAATATTTGAGCTGGTTTTATCTCAGTTTGGAAGGCAAGTTTAAATTTACTAATGGTTATTATATATAGATTAGAAGTATTATACAGTAACCTTATCTATCAAATATTGTACTCTTCTCTTCAAGTGTATTTATTTTTATTGTGGCTCTTCACACTAGAGCTGGCCTAATATTAAAGTATTGTCCACACACTACCTTGCGTGGTCAAATGTTTTTTTGACCCTGACTAGTACTTCGTGGATGGCTCTTCTGAAGGCTATAATATTTTTCAGAAGAAACTACACATCACGTACTTTACATCAAAAGATAGAAGACGTCGTTGTGAATAATTTTACGTAAACATCGAACAAATTCGTTTACTACAAAAAAGTTGAGCAAAGTTTACATGACCAAAATGTTGTTCATACGAGTAAGCCATTTGCTCACGTGACGCTGGGCGGAGCTTATTTGTCGGGAGTTCTAAGCTTTATGATGTCCCAAATTACTTTAACACCCTTCCCAAATATTAGGCCTGATTCTTCTAGGTAATGAAATAACCACTGATTACTTGTCCAACTGGCTTGATGTACTGTATTCCTGGAAAACGGCGGAGATAAAAGGGAACTGTCGACTCGCATTTGACTTATGCAGTAAGATGAGGACCTTAGTATAGGCGAAAAGCTTGCGCTTCTAATAAATCAATTTCTTATTGTGGCTTTAGTCCCTTAATTCAGTGTCTCGTAATTAAAATATTCACCTAACATTGTGTTCATACGATTCAGTAATATATATATTTTTTCTTTAACTGCAGCTATTATGGTGTTTGTGTCCATGAAGGACAAGTTCATGCATTGACTCAGGTTGGTAGTTTTGTTAGATTTCTCTGTATAATTATAGTTTGTTTACAATTTCCTTTAGACGATAGTTAAACTAAAAAAAATAAAAAAAAAAAACCTCTGGTAAGTGGTTTCTTTGTTTAATGATGAATGCGATATTTGTATTTTAGGAAAATATTACTGCAGTGTCATTACTTAGTTGTTGTAGGTTTTTTCCATTGATATAGTGGAATGAATGTCCTAATAATGTTAAATGAAGTTAAAAATAAATAAATTTCTGTTCCAGTATATAAACGGAGGTTCATTAGATGCTTTACTCCAGAATTTAAGAATTGACCTTCCTTGGCTCACGAGGGCATCATTAGCTTTAGACATTGCGAGGGGAATGGCTTACCTGCATTCAAAAAAAGTTTTCCATAGAGATCTCACATCAAAAGTATGTAACAACTTTTTTTTTTTTCTTTGACAATCATTGCAAGTGCAAGTTTATAATTTCTCTTCATGAGTAAAATCACAACTTATAATTTGAATTTTATTTTAATACTATTCTGAATAAACGTTAAAACATTTCGTATATGGAGATTGAAGTAAACGGTGCAGCACGTGGTGGTGGTGGTGGTGGTGGTGGGTTTCGTCCCCGCCAAGCGTGGGCCACGTCCCGAGCATGTTTCTTACTTCAGTCCCCATATTAAAATCAAAGTACGGTTATTGTAGTTTTCAAAATAAATATTTACGGTAAATGGAAGTGTTTTCTTTCGAACAGAACATACTTATCAAGCATTCAAAAGAAAGAGGCAAGCACAGATTGAGAGCCGTTATCGCAGATTTTGGATTAGCCGCGCCAATTCCTCAAGACAAGTAAGTTGCAAAAGTCGTCGTCTTTTAACGAAGCGATGAAAGAGTTTCGTCTTAATTGATGTTAATTAAGACCTTCCCTGATCCCCGTTCGATTCCCAACTTTCGCCGTCATTGGAGTTGGGCGGGGCACCTACTCTATGATCGTCCGGCCTCATGCGAGTCTCGGGAGTTCACGCTCAGCCCATTCCGTGCGGGGGATATAATGGTTACGCTAGTTACATTTTACCTTATAAATTAAGTCTAGTAAATATTTTAAACTTAAATAATGAAGATGTAGACTCGTTTGGATGCCCATTAAGATTAAAAATTATGGTGTTAAAGGTTTAATTAGGAATACGGTACGTGTTGATATTGTAATTCAGTAACCGACTCTACACTGAAAAATAATTTTTAATATCTGAATACTAGATTGGTATTATTATTATTGTCAGTATTTTAGTTTCTAAATTTGTTTAGGAGTTTCCTAATTATCGATCAGATGAGTTTTTTCAATAAATTTTTAGTTTTGATCTTTGTATCTTACGTAGGTTCTAAATGACAATGATTTAAAACTAAGCTGAATGTTAAATGGGGGGAGAAATTCTCAGAATTCCTAGCACAAAAACTGCCTTACAAATTATTTAAAACAGAATTTGGACATTTTACAACAATGTGGTTTTTAAGTGCATTAATTGCACTTAAATAAGAATGAAAAGGGGAAAGCAATAAAGTGTGAAACCTGGAGCTAGTGGCACTCTAATCCCGTTGCCGCTCATACCCATCACGCCAGCCAAAACATCAAAAAGAGGTTCATTCAAGGAAGGCCAATATTCACGCTATTTCACCATGCTCCATTTTCATTCTGGATAATGTGATAGTATTGGAGCGCTGACTGAAACCACGCGACGTGGGTTCGAGTTCCACTACGTCACTGCCTTTTCCTTTTCTGTGAATTAATGTTGTTGTTGCTCGTTTCTGAATAATAAAGATATTGTTTAAGGCATTGTCAAAACGGCTTCCCCACGCACGTGTAAGGAGGAAGAATAAAAATTCGATAGAGTCTTACAGCGAAATATATTTAGGAACTATGTTAGCTTAAACTTCATTGTAACGCTCCCAGAAGTATTTTCAGATTTATAATTTATGTGGCCCTTCCACTGCAAGTTCTTGTCAAACATTATCCCAAGAAATTTTGTTACGTTCTTTTGTGACCATCGATCCAACATTCAATTCGTCCATATGCACATTGTTACTAAAAATCTTTAAATTCTTGTTAATAAAAAATTCCTTAGAGGTCAGTCGGTCCCCAACTTCGGTATATTCATTTTTCGATGTATTTATACTAACGCGCAAGACAGACAGTTGTATCATTGTGTCATCCGCGAATATTGAGTTCATTATATTTGAAAAGCGTGCAGATCATTTATAAACAATGAACACAAGATTGTACCGGGAGGTACACCAATTTTTATAACCAGTTTTATAGAGCGGACATTACCGAATGCAACAAATTGGATAAAATGTTACAAAACAACGTATTTTGGACAAATAACTTTGTTTTTCTTTCTAGTAACAAATTACGTACGTAAACGAATAAATTTGTTCTAAATTGCCTTAGACATAACGAAGTGCTTTATATAAAGCAAAGTTTCATTATAGCTTCGCGAAAGAGATTGTCTAGGAAATCGCAGAAAATATAAGAGTGAATAGACACTACTAAACAGACTTGTGAAGTCGCTTGTAAGTTATACAGAAGGACTTTGCGTCCCCTGAAACCTCTCTGCTAATGGGTCCTTAAATAGTATCTTATCCGAATATTACTGGATTAAAATTTGGCTTTATTCCTCAGATCCGTACGTTTAAGACAAGTTGGTTCTCCATATTGGATGGCACCAGAAGTGATTCGTGGGGATTGGTACGACCATAGAGTTGATATTTTCAGCTTTGGGATAATTGTCTGCGAAATCATCGCAAGGTAAGTCTTAAAAGTAAGTGTGCGCGTTCGTGTAGGCAATTGGGCATAAGTAAAGTCAAGCGTGTGATAAGTCACGGATGTTGTGGGGTAATTTTTGTTGTGAAGTAACACGAAATATATTTTTTTTTAAATTATATGAAAAATTTCGAAACCTTTTTATTGTTGGAAATAAGATAGTGTTAGTCATGATTAAGTTGGGTTAGTTAAGGTTTGGTTACGTCAGGCTGGATTAGCTAATGCCTCACTATTATTGGATTTAGAAAACACCCTTCGACCCATCAGTAACGTCCAAAATATTTATCACGCCCTTCTCGGCTCGATGGCGCTGGGGTTATGTTAGATTTAATTAGTTCTTGGATATATGGTTTTAAGAAAGTCTGTACCTCGCTCATGCGGAGATGCGCGCATGTGTCCATATGTTTTTTCATTGGATAATGCCGCTTGGTTTAACAACCTGTAGTGTCGTTTATATACGATTTCTCCAGTCTAGTCAAGTTTACCACTAAATGGGGTATAATATTTATACCACTTTCCCCGATGATTTCAGTATTATTTTCGTAGTCTTTTAATTAATTAATTACCTTTTGATAGTTTGGTCAGAAGAAGAAGTTCCTTGATGGACTGATTAATTCTTGATTACTATTCAGGTGCGACGCCGATCCGGATGTCCTCCCTCGTACTCACAATTTTGGTGTTCATTATTTGGCGTTCTCTCGCATGTGCCAAAGCGACTGCCCTCCTTCCCTCCTTGAAATGGCCTTCCAGTGTTGTCAGGTACGTTGTGACGTTTATTCAACTGTCGTTCGTGTTCACTATAACGCGGCTTTCATAGTCACTCCAGCATTAGGTACATATTTGGAAAAACATTTTACCTAAAAAAAATTTCCTATTGGTAATATTCCTTTTTCTTCTGGATACTCTTCTTTTTAGTAACTAATAAAAAAATTACCAATTGTTTATAGGATTGAATAAAATTAGTGACTTGCATGCGCGTAAAAGAGTAACAGTTCTCGCATTATGTGACACCTGTTGTTTAAGACTACAGTTTTGGTCTGGTACACATTCGGCTTTTTTTGTTAGATATACAGGGTGTTCAGGAAATGATGTTAAAAACTCATTATTTTTTGGACACCATATTAGAGAATTACCCGACATTTTCAAATGTTTGTTTTTAACATTGTGTAACATAACTGAATTAGTTACATTAAACAGAGTTTAACCACTCCTCTTGAAGATGGAAAGAAGTTGCTAAAAATAAACGATAATGGGTTAAAGGTCCAGTTATCATCAGTCAGAAGCGTAGGAACTCCTTAACATTTTCTTTGTATTTGAAAATTTACGGAAATTATCCCTTTCTGTATGGAAAGGCTTTAAAATTTTGAATTTATTTGGTGGGGGGGTGGCTTTGAAATGGCTTTATTGAATATAATAACTACTTTATTAAAATAGGCTTTTCCTTGGATGTACTGCATATTGTGAGAAAAAGTACTCATAACCCGAGATTATTTTTTTTGACATCATAATATGGCAAACAATTACTTCATCTATCTTGCAATAATAAAAAAAACACTACTACTATAGAATCATGTACATTTTCTCTTCAACGTTGGTTTAATACTTTACTTCAGGGGTGAATTATGAATAACACTATGTTGGTTATGGCCTCCTTAGAAACTCTGTTAACCATGTGAAGCCTTAGTTAATTTGGACCAATGATACTAAAAATAGAAGGAAAGGATTTTTCAATCCTTCCCTCTTGAGCTAATTTTTTTTTTATAGCTATAGACTTCATAGTTTTATGCTGATACAAAAAATGGTCACTGTAGACAGAATGAATTTGCTTTTTGCTACTTAGCTGCACACTTACGTATTTGCTAAATATATTAATTTATACATATCTTTAAAATGGTTTTATTTTAAAGAAAATAAGACTCAAAATTTTGGACTGGCAACCCTGAATTTGCTAGTCATTCTGAGTAATTAGTAATGTTAACAATGATAAGGCACGAGTTATTCAATTGAAATCTTCACTTTCACAATTTAAATAAGATAGATTTTTACTAATTATTGTAAAAAGGGTGCTCGTGCTGTCGATGAAGTTTACAGTGTTTTCTTAATTAAAAATTACATTTACGAAGTTACTCTTTTCACTCGATAGTTTTTGTATTAAAAAGGAAGATGAAATATGACTTAGTATTTCATTTGTCAAATTGATGGAGTATTCATGAGTTGGTGGGTGTGGGGGGACGGTATTTTCGTTCTCCTTTCCTCCCATACTGACAGAAACACTCGATATCGTTAATTCATATATTGAAATACCCTTTTCTTTGAATCTCTGATTATGCATTCCATTCTTCTTTTACTTTATTACGTTATGCTAAATCACATTATTTCCAAACAAAAAGCGGAACCGTTCTAATATCCCTTCTCTATGGCGTCGGACCCATTAATCCAACCATACTCACTCGCGCTGCTGGGTCGACAGAGGTAAATAGGCTTCGGTTGTATTTATGAATTCAAGCCACCCACGAGAAAGGATCAGATGTTCTGCCACCGAGTTAAATGAATTAATAAAATTCGGCTAGTGAATATAAATTGGTCTTATCACATTTTCCCCTTTGTAAAGAAATGATTAGCGAAACTCTACTAGCGTTTCACTCGTTTATTAAAATTGATTGAATGCGATTTAAGTGCATTTCAATTGCTCTATAACGGCGAGGGAGTTCAGTGGATCATGGTCCTACAACGCATAAATATTGGCTTCTCTTGAATGGACCTTTTTATGGTTTGGGATGGTACGATCGGTAGGAACGCTGACTCGGTAATCACGCGACGCAGCTTCGAGCCCCTCTAGCTCCAAGTTTCCCAATGTATTGCCTTTTCACTTTGTTAAACTTAACTTATCCCGTTTCACTGCATGCACTCTACAGATTGACCCTGATTCTCGTCCGTCCTTCAAAGAATTGGAAACATTGCTGTACTACTTTATAGCAGACAACCGTCCTGTCGTTAGTCCAAGGAAGCAGAAAGGTACAACCACCACTTCCACAATAGCGTTGCGAGTTTTTTCACTAATATTTGTCGTTGTCTTACTAGCCGTTTTAAAAGTTCTTCTTAATTAATTAAAATAAAATAAGTGTTGTGTATACCTCTTTTCTTTTTCTCATAACTTTTAGGTTTGTAGCGTGTGTAAATGGGGATGTTGGTTTCAATCATCTCACGTACCACTAAAGGTATACCCACAACCTTGTCATGAAAGGTAATACTGAAAAAAATATATACGTGTGTGTGTGTGTGTGTGTTGGGGGAGGGTTCTCAGTACACTCCATGAAGAATGAGAAATGGGTTATTAGATGCGTGCGTGCCACATGTAAAGGGATTAAGTAAGAAAGCTTGGTTGTTAAATTTGTATCATGTGCGCAGTTTTTTTTTTAACCAAAATTCTAGTTGGTCCCAACGATATACAATAGATTTTTAAAAATTTAATTTACATGCAATATTAATTGTAGAGGACAAACTCCAGAAATGAAATCAGTGTTAGACTAATACTATCGGCAAAATTCAAATGTAGAGTTCGGTTGGTCTCTCGAAATGTAAGAACGAGATTGCTTAGTATTGCATTAGACTATATTGAGCATGTCTTGTTACCTCCGGGAAGCTTGGAACATTGCGGGTAGCAAACATTTGCGACACTGAGTATTTCGGGGTAATTTATGTAGGAGTCTAAACGACCTGTTTTACAGAAAATTTACGGTTCTGTCAGAACCTTTTTATAATTCATCCAGAATTGCTGTCCTGTATATATTTCTAGTAATATATATGGACAACAACTCTGGGTGAATTATATAAAAGGTTCTGGCAGAACCGTAACTTTTCTGTACAACAGGTCTTTCAGACTCCTACATAAATTACCCTCAAGATGCTCAGTGTCGCAAATGTTTGCTACCCGCAATGTCCGGAGGTAACAAGACGTGCTCAATATAGTCTAATGAAAAGAATTAAAAAACCAACAACCGATTATCCAAGCTATCCATGAGTCCTGCCGTTTGTCTTCTAAGCTATGGATTTCATGGTACGAAAACGTCTCTCTGTAGCTCCACTTAACTTCGACATTACTGTATTATTTCTCATTAATTGTATATATTTCTATCCTTAGTACGTGAGTTGTCATTGTATTATTAATATTTGTCATATGGACTATGGTCTACCAATAATTATACCTTTTCATTTCAAAGCACACATTTCGTCAAATAAAATTTGTAGACCCGAAGAGGTCCTTTTCTAAAGAAATTGGAAAGATAATTTAACTTTCATTTTAGCGGTAAGAACACGTTGAAAATGTGAATAGTATTGATTATCAGTATAATTGTGAATACTAAGAAAAGGACGGAGTAGAGAATGTGAATAAATGTATGGCTGAGATGAAGAAATTAAAGCATGGAGGACAGTTGATAACCTATCCTTTTCATGAAATGTGGGTGTGGAAAGTCTTAATCTTGCCTCATTTGTCACCGGAGGTGCTGTCTCAGTCTTACCATGAAAGGAAATGGTACCTTAATTCAGTGAGGGTAAAATATATAATTTAATGTAGGAAAATATAATCCAACATATTACATCTCCATTCACTCCAGAGGAAAACGATGTTGCTCGTAGCACTTCATTCTCTCTCAGTTTACCTATTGATGGATTCTTTGTTGAAAATAGTTGTTGGCAAAACCCATTTTCTCTGCTCCATCACATCTGTCAGGTTAAAACAAAATTTACATCAACCCACATGGCAGTTCCACCTCATTCTTTTATATTTAACATTTCAACAAGGGTGAAAGTATGATTTTAAAAACCGTTAATTCTTCACAGTGTAAAATCTTGTAACACACACATCACGAAAGTCAAATTCGGAGGGTTATATATATATATATATATGGTGTCGGAGAAAGGTTGGAAACAAAATACAAATTGACTTAGGTATAAATATTTTGCAACATTTAATAGCCGGATACATCAAGATTATGTTGATTATACCGGGTGTACATAAAGTCAGGATCTATTTCTGTGAAGCACTTGGAAATTATATGGAATTCAATCATAAAATGATAGTGGTAACATTTATTAAATAATTAAGAGTAGGATTCGACGTGACGCCCATCAGTATCCCTGCACAGCTCAAATCGTTCCGCAGCATTTCTAAACACATTCTGGAGCATTTGCGGGGTTATGTTATCTGCAGCAGTTCGTATACGTAAGTTTTCAAGACTCGTAATCTTCGTCTGATAGACGTGCGATTTGATAAAGCCCCATGCAAAGAAATCTAAAGGGGTTAAATCTGGTGATCTCGCTGGCCAAGGTCTGTTGCTTCCGCGTCCGATCCAGCGATTTGGAAAACGTCCATTTAGATAATCCTGAACAATTTTGGCATCGTGACAAGGAGCACCATCATGTTGATAGACGACGGGGATAGGATTGTTAGTACCGTCGTCTATCAACATGATAGTACTTGTCACGATGCCAAAATTGTTCAGGATTATCTAAATGGACGTTTTCCAAATCGCTGGATCGGACGCGGAAGCAACAGACCTTGGCCAGCGAGATCACCAGATTTAACCCCTTTAGATTTCTTTGCATGGGGCTTTATCAAATCGCACGTCTATCAGACGAAGATTACGAGTCTTGAAAACTTACGTATACGAACTGCTGCAGATAACATAACCCCGCAAATGCTCCAGAATGTGTTTAGAAATGCTGCGGAACGATTTGAGCTGTGCAGGGATACTGATGGGCGTCACGTCGAATCCTACTCTTAATTATTTAATAAATGTTACCACTATCATTTTATGATTGAATTCCATATAATTTCCAAGTGCTTCACAGAAATAGATCCTGACTTTATGTACACCCTGTATATTTAAGTTTACTTAATTCTTACGAATGTGTGTAAGACCTTGTCTAGCTTATCTTCAACCATATCTATGGAAGTACTGTACATTCATTATTTTAAATTAACAAAAATATATAAAAAGTATTTCGGGTAATTTCATCAAAACGGCAAACGTGAAATAATTGTTACCTGTAGTAGTACACAGTACTTTTAGGTGTGTAAAGATTAGCTAGGCAAGATCTTAAACACATTTGTAATAATTAAATCAATAAACTTAATTGGTTTTTAGATATCGCAAAGCGTTTAAGCTTAAGTCACTTTGTTCAAGAGACGAATTTTTTATTTCCGACCTTTCTCAGACACCCTGTATATGTTAGTCAATGTGAAAGCAGTCATTTTACATAATGCCTAAAATTTCCAGGTATTTCGCGTAATACCCGTAATCACAGGCATTACGTGAAATGATTGGTTTCACATAATTGCACAAATAATTTGTGCGTTTACCTTTCCTTAATTTTCAACCATTTCATTTCAGTTTATCACAGACGGTCCTTGTCTGACGACTCTTATATGTTTGTGCGTAACCATTTGAACGAAGGAGGGGCCAAGGACTCTTCCGTCCCCACCGCAGGCAGCCCCCAGGAAGTACTGGAGAGGATAAGCGCAGCCGATCCGTACTTCCAACCCTCTTCTGCAACCGTTAATCCTTTCAGCAGTGTGAAGCTTCCGGCAAAATCGCAGTTGATCGTTCAGGACGGGGGAAGATATTGCCACTCTATGCCCGCAGACATCCGCAATTGCCACGTATGTCAGGCTCCCGTCGCAATCTCCACCCTAGCCCATTTAACCACTTCAGACACCTCCCTTTCGCAAGGCGTCTCTCCTACTCATTCGTGTAAATGTTCGTGTGGCAGCTGCAATAACTCTCAGCCTGTTTCTGACGTGTGTTTTAATAGTCAATGTAACTGTAACTGTAAACCAAACCAAAGTTGTAAAAAAAAACTTGTAAAAACCGAACCAGAATGTAAATGTGGTTCAGCTTTGGGCTCGGAACTCCCGCGCAGTTTCATCACGAAGACTTCATCCGCCAGACTCTTTCCAGGCCCTTGGCTCCAGGACTCCTTCCAGGCCTCCGGAACGAGTCCTAGATCGGATGCTGGAGGGGGGTCTTTGAATCCGCCCCAAGGGGTAGGAGGCGCAGTTAGACGGAGGGGATCGGGGGAGAGTGGTTTCTTTAGCGTCGAGGACGAACTTTGCCTCTCGTACTCGGAACTGAGCAGCGCATCGTTCATCTCCACAGAGGACGATGATAACTTCGGGCATGCCGTGAACCTTCACCGCTCCCCCTCCGTCGTCACAGACAGTTCCGAAGACCTTTCGAGTATAGGCTGCGGCGGTCACGACCAGAACTGCGACCTGGCTTCCCTCTCCGACTGCGATCCACCGGCTCCTCATTGTTTCAACTCTGAAGGTACCACGGACATTAAGTCTATCGTAGAGTTCTTCGAGAGAGGTTACGGGTCTTTGCGGTCCATGAATGAAAGCGAACGCAACCGCAAGATGGCTGCGAGCGCCCGCCGCAAAGAGTGCCTCGTACCGTTCCTGAGAAGTCGGTTTAACGCCGGCTCCTCCCAGCGCTCCCTCGCGGGGGCCCTTTCGAAGCACCCCAACGGAGGGTGCGTTGCTCAAGGAAGTTCTTCCAAGTATTTTTGCGCCAAAGACAAATGTCGTTTCGGGTGCGGCCGCAGCGACAAGAAAGAATCGCTCAGAACTAAAGACAGACCCAAAGTTTACATCACTGAGGGGACAGTCCGCGCCAAGAGAAATATTTTCGAGTCCAAATGAATTGTTATTTTTTTATTTTTAAAAAAGAAAATTATTTTTTTGAGTTGATTTTATTTTATAATTAATAATGATTATATTTCCGTTTATTCTTGTCCTTCCTAGTCATGACTTTAAAATTGTTTGTGATACAAATAACCCACTTCTCATCCATGAATACAAGTTTACGTACATGTAATGAATATATTTTAAATTCTTATTTATTACTGTATTTACCGTAGGTAATTGAACAGGCAGTCTTCCTTTATTTTATTTTTTTTTTTGGCTTCTTGGTTGAAGTGTTCCTTATTCTCCATTATATTCATTGTTGATTCATATTGTTACCAATTAGAATTATTAAAGAAATTGTCTTACAATCATATTGTTATAAATTGAGAGATTTAGGAATAAGATTTGAAAGGTTAACTTTCAAAGAAAATTAATGACAAATCAATTGTTAACACCTTTTGACAGTTACCACTCCATCCTCTTTTAAATACAAAATTGTGAGGTTCCAGATTTTCATTTTAAACCTTTCTATCTAAAGTTTATTTACTAAAACAATTTGTTTGATGATGATGATGATGATGATAATAATAGGAGTAATTTAACATTCTTCCAAACACAAGGTCACGGGGATGAGGGAATCTACAGCTTCTCGTGGAATCAAAACCACAACACTACCAAAGAAAACTCCAATACACCATAATCTTAGTTAATCTTAATCCAAAATTTGTAGCATGTACCTCTATTTCTAACCTTGGCAGGGATTGGAGTCTTGCTTAAAACACACCATCTTGTAATGAACCATATTTGTGTGAAGTTTCATTGCTGTGTAGAGCAGTTCAAGAGTTTTGGCATGGACCTCTACTGCAATAATTATTATAAATCTTCATTAGTAAAGATAAATACCACAAATTACAGTAATTTTTCGCCGAATATGATTGCGTATTTCTACCCGAGTAATATGGCTCTTAAACTCTAGGCTTTACTGGGCTCTCGGACTAATTTTAAGGTAAAAGTATTTCGTATATTTATGAAATACATATGATTAATTATGTCGGGTGACTGAGTGTAGATTTGTATGGTGAGGAAATGGAAGAAGTGGCACGTTTCAGGTCAGGTACTTAGGGGTGGATGTGGCAAGGAATGGGCCATGGAGGCCGAGGTGAGGTAGGGTGGAAGAAGGGGGCAAAGGTACTGGGTGCCCTAAGAAGTGTTTGGAAGGAGAGATCAATGTCTGTGGGTGTGAAGATGGCTATTTATGAAGGTATAGTAGTGCCAACAGTGTTATATGGATGCGAAACTTGGGTGGTGAATGCGAAGGAAAAGGGTGGATGAACTGGAAATGAAATGCTTGAGGATGATCTGTGGGTTGAGGCGGATTGATCATGTGAGAAACGCTGTCATCCGTAAGAGGTGTGGGAATCGAAGGAGTCTCGTGAAAAGATCAGATAAGGTGTGTTAAAATGGTTTGGCCATATAGAGGGGATGTATGAGGACCGTCACCGGGTAGGCCGGGTCGAAATTTTTTATTTCTTAGGTACATAGTGTGAGGTGGTTCAGTCATAGTAATACCCTGGTAAAATATTTTTGAATTCTAAGGACCCCTACCGGTTTCAGTTTTTTCAGAATTTTTTTTTTTATTACAAAAGTTCGCCTAAAACAGTTATATTTATTTTTTAATGAAAAATTAAAAAAAAGCATGAAAAATTAAAAAAGAAAAAAAAAATACAAATTTTTAGCTATTATTGGTAGAAATTTAGAAATTAAGAGAAATTTAATAAAGTTTTTTGACCAAACTAATGCTTTTTTTTTATTATTCCTTCCATTGACCTTTCCCCTCAAAAGTATGCATTTCTTTTCTAGACTCTAAAGCAGTGATGCACAAACCCTGGCCCGCGGGCCAAATGTGTCCCCCACGGGTCTTTTCAATTCAATGAAAAAGTTAGAATATAAAAGTAACCCAATTTATGACTTAGATGGAAAGTAAGTAGGCTAATACATTTAGTTACTTTCTTCGCTTGGCCCTCACATCAAAAAAGTTTGTGCACCACTGCTCTAAAGTATTTAAAATAAATTTATGCCGATTAATATAACCAATTCTTTCCTGGCTAGATTTAATTACTAAATTCACACCCCGTTCAACGCTTTGGCTGTGACATGGAAAATCTAGTATTTCTAGAGGTTTAGTTCTAATCTGAAACAATTGTTCATTGGTAAAATTACTTAGCAAAGGTGGAGGAGTGAATTATCTGCTCATTCTAATTAATCAAATCAGTATAATCATTTGCTAGAAAATTTATAGATCTTGGTAGCACAAAATTTCTGGCTCCTGAAAACCCAGTTCTGGAAAGAATTATCTTTTGAATTGCTAGCTCTCTAATATGTAATCGTTCGTCAGAAACCATTGACAGGAGTATATTTTCAGGATTAGCGAAGCAAGCGTTGTTTTTCATGACCGACTCAATAATTTTCTTGAATTTCATATCTAAATTTCGAAGAATAATTGTCATAAACCAAAAATTTCGCGCACCCTCAGTGGCTTTTGGGTGTGATTTTATTTTAAACCACGCAGGGGCATTTTTACTTATTTCACCCTGTGCTTTAGATTCTTCCTCTCTAACAATAAAATGGAAGTGCCTTACAACATCAGCTTTTGATGGCGTCATGGCAGATGAAAATTTTGCTGGATATCCAAAGGCTGCATTGTGGTTTCTTTTTCTAGTAGCCATAATTTAATTTAATAAGATTTTAACTATATTTTATTTATTACCTATATTTTAAGATTAAATAATGTATTTTAATACAAACTTTTAACATTCTAGGTACCTAAATAGGAATCTGGAAAGAAAGAAGAAAAAAAAATAATGTAATATTGGGTCTTATATCCGGTGCTATGAGTCAGCACCGGATTTAAAACCCTACCTCCTTCCCCCGATCTCAAAAAAAGTTGGTGAATGGTCTATTCTGATGTAATTCATGCCGGGGAACCCGATTTTGGCCATCCGAAAGCAAAAAAAAATAATATTTAGGGTCGATTTTTAAGATTTTCGATTTTTGGCCTATTTCCCATACAAATTCATATGGAAAAAAAGTTAGTATCGGTACGGGGGGGATAGCGAAGGTCCCACAACCTTGATTTTTGGTATACTACTATTACAAAATGACCAACCTCACAATATGTACCTAAGCAAAATCTTGACCTTGAACCCTTTTCGACCCGGCCTAATTATTTATTTGAGGAGAGGATGGTAAAGAGGATTTACGTGTCTAAGGCGGAGGGGAAGGGGTAGACTGAGGAGCAGCGAGGTGAAGGAAGCTTTGGGTCAGCGGGGCCTGGACGTCTTGGAGGGTGAAAGACGCGTGCTGGATAGAAAAAAGTGGATCGATGTGGTATATGGGGCCGACGGGCTGGCAATGTGCCGCCTCAGGGTGTATGAAACGGTCTGGGTAAACTGTGTAGTAGTCTGCGGCTTGGCTGTGGATAGTGTTGCCCCGAGGCCAGTGCATTATTGTCATGACAGCTGATGAAGTAAATGTGAGCGATTGAGGTGCTTCCTCTTGTTCCTGACGAGAGCTCACTGTGGTGAAAAGGCGTTGGGGGGGTGGGTGGAATTACACAAGTTTTATAGTTATGTATTGGATAATTTTTAGGACAAAGACGAACCTGTAGTCAGAGCTGGGCAATAAATACATTGAATGTATTAAATACTAAATACTAAATACATGGGAGAAATGTATTTAAATACTAAATACATTTTACGAATGTATTTAGATACTAAATACAAAATACATCAATTGTATTTAAATACATTTGTAAATACATTTTAAATTGTTATCTGCAGATATATCACTGTTTGATTCACCGGATTTGCTTGTTGAAGCCATGACACGGACACGATAAAGAAATCAACCGCTTTCGACTAAGAGTGGCACACAACTGATTGAACTGACACGTTGAAACATGAACCATGCTGTACTACACTGTCGACGCGTCGTACTGTGCTAGTACAGAACGTGTATTAAACCAGTAAAAGTATTTACATTTTTAGATTTTGAGTATTTAAATACATTGTATTTAAATACTATATTTAAATACATGAAAAACAATGTATTTATAAATACAGTTCTAAATACACAAATGTATTTAAATACGTATTTAAATACAAATGTATTTAAATACTGCCCAGCTCTGCCTGTAGTTGACATAAGAAGTGAACTGCTAGCAGTAGGCCCTATACCTTAAACCTTAGTCAATGTAATAGTTAGGAAACCTTCGATACTTAAAGTTAATAGTGAATATAATAGTAAATATAATTAGACAAGATAAAGTAAAACATCGAACTGACAAGTAACGGTATTTAATCCCGAAATGCTTAGTACGATTTCAGTATTCCTTTAATATTAAGATTGATTTCATCATTCTTTTAAACGGACTTACGTTAGGGATATTTTGAAAAGATCTACCCTTAAATTCCAAACCTATGAAAATACGACTATGTAATTTCTGAGATGAAGACGATCTAAGGTGAGGAATAACGTGTCTATTTCTGTGCCTAGTCTGATATGAGTGAATCTCTCGAGTTACAAAATATTTATTTATCCACTTTAACTTAATTTTATTCATACATTTATAAATAAGAAAAAAACGTGTCCATTTGATTATGTCTGAGTTTTAATAATAAGTTAACTCTTCAAAGAATGCAGTCGTATGATCAAGAAAATCTACATATCCTTAATCCTTATTGCTCGATTTGAACAAAAATAATAGTCTAATACGTTATCAGCAGTATTTCCCCATGCAAGATGGCAATACATCATATAAAGAACAAAAAAAAGTATGATACACAGTCAATAAAACCTGTTTAGGAAGTATAAATCGAAGTTTAAACATTACAGAAACACAACTAGAAAACTTTTTGAGATGTATAATTGATATGGTCCTTCCACCGTAACTTTTTATCTAGCATGACTTAATTTCGTCACATTATATTCTTTTGCAATGAGTTCAACATTCAAGTTCAAGATGTACACTTCTTTTGTTACTAAAAATCATAGTTTGTTTTACTTGAATTTAGAAAGAATTTGAGGGCAACCAACTCACAACTTCGGTAAACTGTTTTATCAGGTCATCCCATAAGTAATGTTTTTTAGATCGGAATTTGAAGGACAAAAAAAAACTCAACTGAAACTTTTTAATCAAGTATATATTTTCCATCGGAATCAATGACACTCTGCCAACGTCCTACAAACTTTTCAATGCCATGTTTATAAAATTCAGGCGGTTTTGAGGCAAAAAACGTACAAAGACTGGTGTGCAGGTCATCTAAAGAAGTATATTGTTTCTCGTCAAGATAGTTTTGCAGACTCCTGAAGAAATGACAATCTGAAGGCGCAAGGTCTGGAGAATATGGAGGATGTGAAGTTTTTCCTACCCAAGCTCCTCAATTTTTGCAGAAGTGATCCGAGCGGTATGAGGACGTGTGTTGTCGTGGTGGAACACGATTCCTTTCCGATTAACCAAAGAAGGTCTCTTCTTTTAGTGCAGTGTTCAATCGATCCAGTTATTGATGTCCAGTAGACTTGAGCGGTGATTGTTTGGTTGTGTGGTAAGGTTTCAAAGTGTATTACACCGCCTTTATCCCACCAAACACTAAGCAACACCTTCCGAGGGTGAAGATTTGGTTTTGGCTGTGGTGTCGCTGGTTCTCCGGCACAAACCTACTGTCGACGGCGCTTAACATTCTGGTACAGTATCCACTTTTCATCACCAGTCACTAAACGGTGCAAAAACGGATCTTGGAGTTCATGGGAATGAAGAGCTGCGTTAATGTTTACCCGCACCCTCAGATTGCCGACCGACAATTCATGTGGCACCCATTTACCTAACTTAGGCACTTTCCCGAGTTGTTGCAAATGTCGATGGATGGTGGACAGGGATGAATTGAGTTTCTGGGCCAATTCTTCGACAGTTGTTGAACAGTCTTCTTCAAGTGCGGCTAACAGCAGGTCATCATCAAACTCAACAGGGCGTCCAGAGCGTACTGCATCTGTCAAACAGCAGTCACCATTCCTAAACTTTTGAAACTATCTTTGACATTTCCTCACATGCAGAATATCGTTGCCATAAACGTCCTGAATGTTTCGCGTTGCTTCAGTAGCACTATTCCTTTTTTGAACTCGGAAAGCATTATATGCATGATATGCTCTTCTGATACCGCCATGTTGATGAGGGGTTCACAAAGCAAAACACACGTCTTCACTGGTCAAGGTCTGTAAAGTATGTAGCGAAACACGATAGATCTCCTCTTAGATATAACCTTCGGAAAATTTATGCTTAAACCGAGTAGGACTAGTTTAAACTTAATATATCGTAAAAAACGCCATTACCTATGGGATGACCTGATATTAATAATTAGTTTTTCCATTTCACTATTACATAAAGAATGTTCTTTGAGAGATTTGTAAGCCCTATGTAGGCCTACATAGATCGTTTCCAGTACATAGCTAACGGTACCGGATTTACGCCTGAACACGCGCAACGATTTCGTCACGGTCACATCGTACGAGGCGTTGAGAATGCTGCTCAAAGGAAGTTCTATCGTATTCGAGGAGCATACGTCCACTCGGCTCAAGCTCTGAGATAACTATGAGCCGTGTGAGGCACGCAGGTAGGCAGGAACGGTTCGACGGGCGGCTGACTCAATGATACGTGAATGGGGTTGTTCGAACTCGTATGACCCGCGAGTCGCACCGAATTGTTGTACATATTGGGTAGGTGTTTTTCCGGTACAAGAATTAATTTTATCACTACCAGACTACGCACCAGACAGTTTACCTCAGGATAAGAACTAGGCACATTTTATGTTTTACTAAACATCTTCACACTCCGGCGCACTATTTGAGAGGAACATATGCTCATATTTTTCCTTTCTGCCCATCAAACGATACTCGTCTCTAAAGTCTGTTAAAAACTCACGCAGAGCACTAGCCACAACCTCACTACGAACCTCATCATGATATACATTAATATAGTGATAAAAATACTTAAGATTGTCCATGATCACGAGATTCACATTTTCAGTCGTAGGGTATGAGTAATCGACATGGTGTAGCATGACGTAATACCGCTTGTCACACCACCCATCCGCAAGACTCATTATCCATACCTGCTGCTTCTCTTCTTTTACTTCACGGTATATGTGAGACTTTATAAAGTTTAGCTCTGCAGCATACTTCAGCACATCGTCTGTGCAACGAAAGCCTTCAACGGTCTCACCACAACATCCGTAGAGTATTTGTACATCTTGCAACTTCGCACAATCCAATGTGGTTTTAAAAGAGGCACAGGAGAGGGGAATAGGAAGTTTTTCGGTATCCACCACATCCTGGCACTTTGCTGAATACCATTTCATAAACGTTGTGCAAGCAATATTAAAGGTAGCTATTTGAATACACGTCTGATCTTTTCTTCTGAATACACGTCTGATCTCAAGGGCTTACTGCAGTCGACTGACCACGCAGGGACTCCCAGATAGTAGCATGACTCACGGTCTTACAGTGGGCGGAGCTTAGAACTTTCACCTGCGCGCGCGCGCACACACAGGAGAAAGTGAAACGCTAATTGAAACATGATTTATTTAATAAACGAGATATTCAAGTTATATTATATATTTACAAATATATTTACAAATACGATTTAATAAACGATATTCAAGTTATATATATATATATATAATATATATATATATATATAGATATATATATATATATATTTACAAATACGTGTAATAAATCAATAGATACGATTATATACAAGACAAATACGTGTCAGTTAACAATAGAAGCATCAAGCGTTATGGTATCCAAAGGGTACGGTATCATAGGTACCAGGTGACTGGTAACGTTTCCTATAGGTGTTACGGCACACCTTCGTACCCCTAAGTTCCTTCACGCCCCCCAGTTTCTGCGCCCGAAAATTGTGGGTGCCTACAATTAGTTGGGGAGGTCGTTCGCCCTTATCATCGTCCAAACACACTAGATCCTTCAACGATTCAAAGTTAACAACCCGCCGATTCGCATGGTTGAGCGTAATACCCTTTGCCTTCACGATATATTTCATTTCCTCCCCCACCCTGACCCGTACCCCATAAGTTTTAGGTCCTGTTAAGACAAAAGAGTCGGCGTATGCGTTGTCCCCATACTCATCCTTGATCTCATCAGTGAGCTCGCCGAGGAACTCCCCAATAGCGGGCATGTATTCACCCTCCCTCTCTGTGAATATCATGCTATCTGTATCGGCATACAATACTCTCGGCCCAAGAGAATGCAATAGACCCCAAAGTTTTATACGGGCGTAGGCTGTTGTGAAGCTGGCCACAGGTATCTGTGGCCAATTCAGTGTTGTTGTACTTTATTATGTAAGTATTACCTACATTCACGATCTCCATGACCTCTTTATCGGGAGCATTGGCATAATCCCAGACATCGCTATAACTTTGTGCCAAATGAATGTTCCCTTTGCCGGTATTCTGCGCAAATTTTCCCCCTAGACTGTTTAGAGACAACTTTGCACTAAAGCGTTTGCCAGGATTCTTTACAATTTGGACACGATCAAGTTGTATACCTTCGCGGTCGCGGTAACGTTGAATATAGGCAGACTTTTCATCTTCGGTATCAACTCCTCGCGGATACCCTGATGCCTCAACCTTATCCTTCAAAAAGACGTTTATATATGGTGTGAAAAGGTTGGGTAGCTTCTGAAACCTCCACACCTCATGTATCTTCAGTATTCTATAACCATGGCGTACGGCTAGGGCCAGCTCAGGACTTGTATATACGCCTCTGATCTTACGCTGGTGGGGTATATGGTTACAATCGCCGTTATCCTCTTCCGCGCACTTCACGCACAGGAGAAACATGAGCTTGTCGTCGATAACGACAGGTAAGATTGGCATCCATAAATTTCGTGGGGGGAGTACGTCTACGAAAGAGAGCCCAAAGTAACGATCATTCAAATTTCTTGAAAATTCATTGATGGAGGGCAGGTTAGGTCCCACCAGTTTCTCAGGAGCGCCCACGGGGTACGGATTGTTCTTCATCACGTATGGGTATAAAGAACAGAAATCGTAGTAATGGAGCTTCACGCCCTCCGTAGGTGGAAAGTATAGTCTGAATGGATTTGTACGTCCTCCAAACAAGCTATCACCACATTTGAGAGGATTCAGCACCATTGAACGCTTGATCGTGTTTATTTCCTCACGGTACACCTCGTCTGTCTCCATCCGTGCATTATATTCAGGCTCCCACAAGACTTTGTGAGTGAACTGTGATCCTATAAGTTGATCGCGGGTGCGGGTCCATGCAAGACAGTCGGCAGGAGATTTACCGTGGATATCTCCGGCGATTCCGCACTCAGGACGGGGGCATCCATGCCACCAGCAACCGTTAAAGGAGTACACAGTCTTCACACCAGTGACACGGTTTTCACTTAACCCATCAACCCAAAAAACACGTCCATTAATCTTAATGGGTACTTCACCCGTGTTGCGGGCGTGCTTTATGTATACACCTGTCTGTTGCTGTAGGTGTATGAGCCAGTAAATAGCCTTGTGTCCGTAACTGCGGGGGTTGTTTCGGTGAATAATGGCTAAGGTGTCTTTAGGCATGAAGTTATTCTTGAACACCGTAAAACATAATGATGCGATGGTGGTTGCGACTTGCAGTGGATCGCATTTGAAACGGGCTATGTACATCCTTCTAAAGGCCTGGAAACATACTCTAAGCACGCGCACATCATTCACGCAATAACGCTCACATTCATCAGCTATATTATAAGGGTTACTTTCATTAAAACTGTCGTAGTATCGATCAAAGTCTTCACGTTCATCCATACAGTCAAAATAATGTTTGGGGGGTGGTGGGCCTACGTAGTTTAAAGTCTCGCTGGTGAGGAAAGTGTAAGGGAAGTATCCTTTGGAAACTTCAGCTGCTACTCCCATCACCTTGGGTAGCTTTGCTAATTTACAAGGTGTGAATAATAAAGTATCTTTAAATTGTACATTGCCTCTTATCTGCATCCGTATTAATTTGTTGCCTCTTTTCAATGGATCACCTGTAAATATCTCAGAGGATTCGTGTTCAAGCAACTCCTTATAAAGGAACTGCGTGTCAAACTTTGCCCCGTTATGGGCGAGAATATACAGTCATTTTTTTGAACTTGTCGGCTAACTTGACAATATAGGACAAATAGTTTCACAGGACTATCGCGGACATTCGTTTTAAAAACGTTTTGTCCGTTTACCACATTTGGGGCACTCGTCACATTCGATACCCATACACTCATCACAGATGGTCTGGCTCACAAGTAAATGTGGAATTACCTCTTTGGTTTCAGCGTTCGTATATATTTCTATATCGTAGTATACAGTTATACGAGGGTTATTTTTAGGCTTAGCATCTTTCATATAACATACATGCTTTACTCCATCCGCCTTATATTCCTCCTGGCATGTAGGACAGTGAATTACGTCACACTTGTGCTTAAATTTCCCCCAATTATCCATTGTGTGAAACATACCACATTCACAGATTCTCATTTTTATGCACGTGCCAATTGATTTATGGAAATCAAAACAGCTATTATTGAAAAATGTGCGTCTACACACATCATAGTCTCTCTTCTCAGCTTCAACTACACGGCTTTCACATTTGGTGCTTTTACACTGCTCACATACCATGTGACATTCTTTACAATGTCTCACTATATCATCCGCAAACTCGAGGCACCCCTTACACAAATCATGATTTCTCCCATATTTTCGACTTTTGTCATAACTCGCGTAAAGCCACCTTATATTACGGATGGGGAGATACGTTGTCCCTGACAATCCTAAAATAAGTAGGGGTCTTGTACGATCTCTCACACAGCTTTTAAAAACATACACAGTCCTACGACGATCATCCAACCCAAATACAACTATGCGGACATTCATTTCCTGTTCTACCATTCTCAGCTCTTCAGGACCCATATTACAGTCAAATTCAAGTTCACAGTCTACAGCTAGTTTACGGGCACGCTCCACGACCGTAGGCAGCCAAATTTTTTGAGTCCGTGTATTTTGTACAGTAAACATACGTGCTAAGAGTACTGCTATAAAGCAGCAACCACGATCGACGTTTATATGCTTTCGGTAAATAGTCGGAGAACTGAAGTTAAGAGTATACGGTATGGCACTATGACCCGCAACACGGAATACACGGTCAATATTTACCGTGAAGTTGTCCATATTGAAGGCTACTACTACTTTGGGCGGCTTGCATTATACGTCCTAATATATATTCTACATCTTCAGCCGCCAAACGTCTAAATGGCACTATCACCCAATAATCGTCTACATCACCGTCATCTGACCCGAATCCAAAGGACACTCGTCCTGACTTCACGCTCGTCGCGATTCTGAAGAGCAAACTCTACAATACGCTGTACAACCCGGCGTAGCCCGCGCTCAATTCCATTGCTATACATGGCTCTAGGGTCGACCCTGACTCTATACCGATTTCTAGTCAAGGCTGGGGTGGGGGCTGCGGATCGCACCAATTCGATCGTTATATCATCCTCAGCAGAACGGGGGGCAACTGTGACGGATGAATTAGGGGGTATATTAGCGGAAGGTGCTGATGGGGGGCCTGTTGCGTAGGAGGTTGATGGTTCGGGATCTATTATTGCAGACTTAACAGAACTGGGGGCAACTGTGGCGGATGAATAAGGGGATATATTAGCGGGAGGTGCTGTTGGGGGGCTTGTTGCGTAAGAGGTTGAGGATCTATTACTGGTGCAACAGGCGCGTATTTCGGTCGCTTTATACCTGACGTGGGGTTCTCACACCTCCGCTTTGGACGTGCTACCGGTATCGCTGGTGAGGATTCGTTGGCAGGGGAGATCACAACTACACTGTCGTCGAGGTCATCCGTAATGTCAATGATGGGATGCTCTACCTCATCGTCATTCACGGTTCTGTGGGAGAAGAAAGCAAAATATAAGGAACAGCACTCAAAATTTGTAATATTTTGTAAATGACCCACTTAGGAGTGACGTGTTAGAAATGGACTCTGTAGAAAAATTCAGATTCACGAGTCCATCCACATGTATTATATCTGGACCTACAGGATGTGGTAAAACTGTGTTTATGCTTAAAATCATTAAAGAAAAGGGAGAGATGTTCTCGAAATTTGTGCATAAAGTTATATGGTGCTATTCGGCATATCAATCAGTGTTCAACGAGTACCAAGATGATATTTTGTTCCACAAAGGCGTATATGACGTTAATTCGTTAAAGGGAAATGAACATACAATCATTGTAATTGACGATCTCATGTTGGAGATGGATAAAACGTTTGCCGAGACATTTACAGTATTCTCCCACCATCTCAACATAAGCGTGTTCTTCATCAATCAAAATCTATTTTTCAAAAATAGATACATGCGCGATGTGTCGTTAAATACGCAATATCTAGTCTTATTCGCGCAACGTAGAGATGTATCACAAATTGGGGTATTAGCCAATCAAATGTTCCCGAATCAGCGTAAGGAGTTTTTGGAAGTTTATAAAGAAGCTACAAGCACGCGTTACGGATATTTGCTTTGCGACCTTCATCCGCGAAACACGTTTAGAGTGCTTCTACGAACAAATATATTTCCAAACGAGCCTGAAACGGTGTATATTCCAGAATGACAGAGACTAAAGAAATACCGTGAATTAATAAAAATCTATCATCGACTGCCCCGGGCAATGCAGCAGATGTTTATTAAAAATATCGACGCCGACTTTTTAAAATGCATCTGTGAAATCTGTCTTAACGTTATAAATTGCAATGTATCAATGAAAACCCCTCAGAAGGCTCGCCTACGCCGCTACAAGAACATAATACGTGCACTCGCTCGTAAAAGTCAAACTGTAGCGAAGAAAAAACGAATTATTGTACAAACAGGAGGGTCATTTCTCCATCTTTTTCAGTTTTGGGTCCTTCACTGACTAGATTAATATAATGAAGAAAGTGGTAGTGATTCCCCACGAGGTGTCCGCTTCACTGCAAAGGAATCCAGACACGGATCTAGATCCCCGTAAAAGCAGACTTAAAAGAATGGAAAGCGAATTGCTAGCCCTCTTAAACAGTGAAAAAACACCTGATGAGAAAAGAATCTTACACCAAGAAGCTCTGCAGAAATTTCTTCACGAGTACGAAAATTATAAGAGCCCTACAGAGATTCCTGTGGTTATTAGGCACAGCACGGGGGACGATGGACATGGCGACATAGGATCTGACCCCGACGATACAGCTGGCCAACCAAAAAGATTAGCCACACAACATATCGAACATGTATTAAAAAGCACCCTCCCACATACATTGATGACTAAAGGCTAAAGTCTTTATAATCTATTGAATGAGGATCCTGCCATACAATGGACCGATACAGGAGAGATCATTGTGGAAGGATCAAAGGTACAGGGATCGAATATCGTAGACATTGTCCATGATGTGGCGAGAAAGTGGGATAGGCCATCACCATCAGGATGGAAGCATATTAAAGCAAGACTACAACAAATAAATGTCCCTAAAACGTTGATAGGAAATCTGAACAGGTTAAAAGACTTGGAACATGCAAAGCGTGTGACACAATTGAAGGCGCCGTCACCCCCGGCAGTAACACCTTTGAAGAGGAGCAAGAAGAGGTTAAACCAACCCTACCCACGTGCCTCTAAAATACGCAAATGGCTAACGTATTAACTAAACGCTATTATGACATTTCTACCCCATCCTCTTACGGCGGCGTAGATAGACTGTACAGAAGTGTTTACGGAGTAGGAAAAAAAGATGTTGAAAGATTTTTGAGGGAGCAGGACGCTTATACGCTTCATAAGACTGTGAGAAAAAGATTTAAAACAGCCAAGACAACGGCTTCCTCGATTGATTCTATTTGGCAAGCAGATTTAACAGACATGCAAAGATATTCTGTGTATAACGATGGTTACCGCTAAATTCTATTCATAATAGACGTATTCTCTAGATATCTGGGGCTAGTTCCTCTGAAAAATAAATCACCTGAAACAGTTGCTAAAGCCACCAAAACGCTAATGTTAAAAGAAAACAGGGTCCCTGGCTATTTTTGTACGGATATGGGGAAGGAATTTATAGGCCGTGCTTTTCAGAACATATTGACAGAGTTTAATATCAGCTATTACACAACCAATCTAAAGGCGTCTTTAGCTGAAAGAGTTCAGCGCACCATAAAGGAACGCATGCACCGTTATTTTACACATAAAAAAACACAGATTTCTAAACATTCTGGAATCATTGGCATCATCCTACAACCGCTCGCACCATCGCACGATTGGGACAACACCTAACGAAGTTTTAGAAAGAGATAAGCTCCCGAGAAGAGATGGATCACCACCACCACCACACACTGCGCGCTTCAAAATCAATGATTATGTAAGGCTGTCGCGTTCGGGGAATAAATTCGCAAAGGGTTTTGAGCAAGGATGGACACGCGAGATTTTTAAAGTTAGGGCTATGAGACCTAAAGGTGAGATAATGATGTATTACATTGAAGATTTGAATGGGGAAGAAATCTCAGGAGGCTTTTACCGCGAGGAATTGCAGAAAGTTGCGTTTAATTTAGGAAAAAATGTTTAAAATTGAGAAAATTTTAGGAAGCAAAGGTTCAGGAAAGAGAAAAATGTACCTGGTGAAGTGGTTAGGGTACCCAGAAAGCTTCAACACCTATATAAAAGGTGATGCAATAATGAAGCTTAAATAGTATGCAACATGGCTCCTAACCATTTCTACGTCACACTCCCGTCCTCCTCGTCCCTGTCTGTACACCCTAACAACACACTAGCCAACTTTGTAACAGACTCCACGCATTGAATTGGGTCGTGATTCGTATGAGGTGGGGATATGCGAAATTCAGCTGGACACCATCTTTTTAAATATTGAACATAAAGAAACCGTTTTTACGATTCTTAGACATTGACGAGTGTGAAAAAGCTGGGGTAGCTATGGATGAAACTATGGAAAACTGATGAGTGGGTATTTGGGAGGTAACGAAAATGGTTCACTGAGTAGGTAGGTAGTTAATCTAACAATTATTAAATTCCTTTTATGTCAATAACTGGGTGGATGAAACCAATTGGTTGCTCACCAGAGTTATTCTCCACACTAGTATTTAAATACTGAGTGACAAGAGCGTGCTCGGTAATAGATATACATTACCGATCAACCAACCAAGGAAAAAACCAACCCGACGCTGGTGGAAAAAGCCCCGCGAAAAGGAGAAGACGCAAGGAGAGAAGGGACAAGAACAGACAACGAAGAAAGATCCCCACCAGCAAGTACGCTCTTAATAAACAAACAAGACGGGAAAAGGGACTCTCTAATAACTAGCAGTAAGTGACTAATTGTGTTTTTAACCCAGTTTACTTAGATTCATTAAATTAAGCTGGGTCAGACAACTTAGGCCTACATTGTGGCCTAAGACCCAGCATCAACTCATAGCTTAACAAAGGTAAAGGTAGATTGCCCTAACCTAGTTTGGTGAGGAATCCTACTGTGGACCTCAATTTATCTGCCCGCTCTGGACCACTTCCGGAATCTCTAGGCTGACCCCTCTAGGCTAGACTTGATCTACTCTATAGTTAGACTGGAGATATAAGGGGTGGGTTAATTGTGGACCAATTCGTACAGAGCATTTTTCACAAAACTATGCGTATCGCTCGGACTAAGGTTGCACGGTATTACAGTACAGAAGTAAGACTAGGACCGGGTCAATATGGTTCGGCCGAGGATGTTGTGAGAGGCTTAAACGTAAGTTTAAGAAACTCAAACCTTACGAATGATTTAGTATACGAAATCGTAAACAACCCTGCACATACACTAATCCTAAAATCAAAGACTAACAGACGTATTAAAGACCATAGAAAGTTCCAAATTCTAACCAATGGCCGATATAACGCAGTCTTGCAAAGACACACATTTCACGAGACAGCATGACTTGTCCAGATTAATGTATCAATTGAAGATGGAGAAATTGGCTGAAAGGTCCCCAGACATGTGCTATATTTACAGTAATATAGTGGAGCACCAGTTTGTTGGGGATACCCAGGCGCCTGCTGCGCATTGCTCACATCCCCAACCATAGAGGAAGGAGTTTGAGTATTACATATGACAGACCCCATTATGTGAATGTCGCAACTAATTTAATAACCAATATCACCATATATATAAGAACGATTGAGGGTGAAAACTTCCCATTCGGTAACGGGAGCTTAACAGTGAAGCTACACTTTCGACGCACTGAGTTATAATGGATAGAAAGCCTTTCACCGTCTATCGAGGGGTGAGATACCAGCGCGGTAGTGGACTTGGATCCATTTTTTCATCCATACTACGTACGGCTGTTCCTTTGCTGAAGAGGGGGCCAGATACCTCGGAAAAAGCGCTACAATCAGGTATTAACACTGCAGAAGACATATTGGCCGGGGCTAAACCTAAAGAAGCTCTAAAAAAACATTTAAAGCGTACACGGGACGAAATCATCAAAGATGCAAAGAGAAAAATGCGTGGTGGCGGGAAGAAGAAGAGGGCTCCCGGAAGAAGAAGGGGTCACGTGGTATTAAACGTAAAAGGCTATCAAAAAAGAAGTGCTGTAAGCGAATGAAACCTATGGTTGACCACTTTTTTGACTGATATAAGCTAAGGACATTGATCTCATGAATCATAGTTTGTTTACCACTTGTCGAGAGAGGAGTCACTATTTCGCCATGGCACGCTTCATCCACCCATGTAGTTCACAATGCTGTAAATCGGAGCTGTCCCTTTTTGAGCTGCCTCCAACCCAAGTTTCTATTGAGCACAGTGACTTTATTACAATTAACCCTTTAAACACAATTAGTTCCCCGAGTGCACCTATAGAATTCGTGATACCCAGCTCAGGCCCTTACTTTTTTGATCCAAGCTGTGTGCACATGTACGCTAAGCTACGTATAGCCCATTCTGATGGAACGGTCTGCGATGACAAATATGCTGTATACCCTGAAACAAACTTTCTGCACTCCATATTCAACCAGTGTGACGTATATTTAAATCAGACCAACATATCGGCAGGCACGGGGTACTATCATCTACGAGCCTATCTGGAAAATGTCCTCAACTTTTCCAAAGAAGCGAAGGCTACCTTTTTAAGTGCCGAGGGATATTATCAAACTAAAGATGAAAATAGTATAAAGGACAAATTTAAAAATTCTAAAAAGAAAATATACGAGTGTTTTGGACGGTTGCACACAGATTTCACTTTCCAGGAGAAGTTGCTTGTCAACGGGGTGGATATGAAAATAAAGCTCACCCGCACGAGTCCTGAGATCTGCTTAAATCTGGATGCTGATCAAGAAGAGGGTGCAAAGCCCGTTGTGGTTCACATTATGGACACATACCTCCGCGTACGGCGAGTGAAATTAAGTTCACCAAAACAACTAGAAATTGAGAAAAATTTACTAAACGCTACAGTGAAATATCCTATTAACAGAGTGCAAATCAAACTATATACGGTTCCTGCAGGGTTGGCATCGAAGCAGATAGAAAACATTGCCCTGGGAAATCTTCCTAAAAGGATATTAATCGGCATGCAGGACCATGCTTCGGTGAATGGAAAATATAAAAAGAGTGCCTTTAAATTCGAGAATTTCGGACTTAAAAATATAACTCTATACGTTAATGGCACTGCTTTGGGTGGAACAATGGGTACGGACTATTCATCAGACGCTGTGTTACCTCTTTGTGCCAGAGCCTATAGTAATCTGACCCATATTGCAGGTGATTGTGATGAGCTTGGTAATGGGGTAACGCAGGAAGAATTCATTGATCAATTTAACCTTTATCCGTTTGACATTACACCTGACTTATCTGCTAGCGTAAATACCCATTTAACCCCACAGCAGAGCGGAAACATCTCAGTGCGGCTGGAATTCGCCAAGCCTATAGACGCTCCTATTAGTGTACTAGTATATCTCGAATCGCAAGCCCTAATAGAAGTAGATAGATTTAGGAGCGTTATCACTGACTTTTAAAATGGATGCTAATACACTTCAGAAAGTAATGGAACGAGTCACACGTTCCAAATTTATCGGCGTGTTTGCGAAGAATGAAACATTGAGTTTGCCAAGTACGCGAGAATGCGGTAGTCTTATTGTGAACACAGATGTCATCGGTAATGAAGGGATTCATTGGATCGCTGTCTATTTTAAAAATAGACAGCGCCTGTACTATTTTGATTCACTCGGTACTCAACCCTGGAGTGACCCTATTATTGTAAAATTTCTCGCTCAGTTACATATTCCCGAAGTTGTATGGAACCCATTTCGTATACAAGGATATTTTAGTAATGTTTGCGGAATGTACTGCGTCTCATTTCTCATGCATATGTCATGTGATAAAGAATTTATAAATTTTTAAATTTATTTGACCCGTGTCACACTCGCCGAAACGATGAAATGGTATGCAGACAGATAAAAATCCGTTTTCCAATTGTACGTACTCGTTGTATAGTATAATGTTTTTGTTCGTATATTTGTAACGGTATATTCTGTAGTTGGTTATTGTACTGATTTCTTTCATTTAATAAATTTATGAAAATATATTGTCTTCTTACCCCAAAAAGATCGAAAAACACTTACATTATTTCGGTGTGACATTGCTGACTGATCAGTATATCCTCCGTATTCATGACACGAGATTCTTCAAAAGATTGTATAACACGTGTCAAATCCTCATCGGACCTTAAAGGAATAATGTTCATTCTTTTAAAACATATACAGAGTATACAGACAGATCCCCATTATGTGAAGATATCTTTGGTTCATTTAAGAGGAATAACATTGATTGCCATAAAAAATTTCGATTTTAGCATAATGGCGATAAGAGGTAAAACCAAATAACATTGATTGCCATAAAAAATTTCGATTTTTGGCGAGTATCTAAATGAAGTATTTGACGAGATACTACAACCCTCCATATATATATATATATATATAAAATCGAATTATAGACACTTACATTTCTATGGTAGTCCCTTGCGTCGGATTGTAAGGAGCGTCACTGCAAATATCTTCAACGGTTTGCGTTGGAAATAATTCATCACGGTCAATCGCGTTAAAAAGATTAATTGCAGTTAATGCTGCAGTGTCACTTTCTTCATACAAATCCGGGGAGACGTACAGGTCCATGGTGGAGGGAATGATTATTCACTGACGCGAAAATAGCTACTGTTACTCCCAACTGAAAAATATCCCTTTTATATGCACAATCGCCAAGCTCCGCCCCAAAAGACCAGATGTTCGTAGTGATTGGCTGCCAGTGTAGCTATGACGTGTACCAATCCGCTATAACGGGGCCGGACGACTAATGACATCTTTATATTTTCTCAAAGAAATATATCCTAATTATATTTTTAAAAAAGCATTCGTTTTCCGCGTTAAACTGTGGGTCTAAGGTGGAGTGAAAACTTTACCCGCTGTTACAATTCGAGCTAGTAGTTATTATTACTAAAGAGAAAATCATGCATGCTTTTCGGTCATACTACTGTCTCGGATCAAATGATCCTGTTATTTTAAGTCCGGTTCAATAATCCTGTTATGTTGAAATGTGGAAGAGTAAGCAACGACCCTCCATATATACACGGTGAACCAAAAGTAGGTGGACAGTAGGTTGAATACGGTTTGTGTTATATTATATTATAACTATGGTGTTCATTATAACTATGGTGTTTGTGTTATATTATATTAAATATTATAACAATTTATTTAAATTTTATTTTGTATTATAGTATACAAAAAAATTAAATATGTATTCTCAAAATAAACGTTATCATTTACTGTCCACCTACATTTGGTTCACCTATATATATATATATATATATATATATATATATATATATATAAATCGAATTATAGACACTTACAGAAATCCTTTCCTCGTGAAAGGAAAAAACAATGCTTAATGATTAACTTCTTATATTGAATAAATAACCACTCACTCGTGAAAGTTCCTCTAATTATATTTTTAAAATATTTTCATTGTAGAAATAATAATAATGACAATAATAAGAAATGGAGTGAGCGGTGGTTTTTGCTCGAATAGTTTGGTAGAAGGATTAACCCTCGACCAAAAACGTCTCTAGGGAGCAACAAGCAGGTGTTCTTCGAATTGACCCAGTCCTTTCCTCGTGTGTGTGTGTGTGTGTGTGTGTGTTGTTCATATACAAACACAGATGGGGGGAATGTACGAGCATGCTTTTTGGTTTTAATTCGGCGAAATTCAATTTATATATATATATATATATATAAGGGTTGACAAATATACACGTTTATTATGATTCTTTATATATATATATATATAAAAACACAGATGGGGAATTAGGTCGGGGTAATACGTGCATTAAATCTATTGGAGAAAATATAAAGATGTCATTAGTCGTCCGGCCCCGTTATAGCGGATTGTGTTTTGAGTAATTTCAACTTTAAATTAATCTTCCAATTGATTAACTATATAAATATATTGTGGTATTTTATATGGTTTGTGCACACGAGTGGTTCATTAGTTTATTATATATACAAGCGCAGATGGGTGGGGGAATGACAATCGTATGTTTTGAATTGTTTCGCAAATTTTCTTTTCCGTTCGTTTTTCCCACTGATATTCGTGACTTAAATATTTATAATAAAAATTAAGTGTGTAAAAATTATTTATTTAATAAACAGAATTTAATTGGATTCATCGATTAACTACCGTCATATAAATACATATTGTGGTACACTATTTAAATGGATGATTAATATATGGTTTTAAATATTGCTATCTGGCAACTCAGCCAGAATAAAGGTTTATAAAAGACCGAGAAGCTGATGACGGAGTCATTACAAGCTCGGCTCCCAGCCGAGCAAGGACCTCTGGTCCTTTCTCTTTCTGGCCCTTTGGGAAAACCCCTTAGAGGCCTCTTAGGTTAGGTAAACGAAAATAGCTTGGGGGAGAACTCCGCCTCCAAGTTGCATGCCCCTTGCAACCCCGGTTGGCAACAAAGGCCAGTACTCTTTTTTGCAAACACCCCCTTGCAACATTACGTAATCACTTGCAACATTCTTGCACTCTCCCCTTTTTCGGCTATACTACTTCTCCGACTTTTTCTAGAACATTTGCAATAAGTATTGTACACTCAGAATGCCGTCAAATTTTTAACTTAGTATCCGTACTACATACAGTATATGAAGGTGAAATAACTCTTCTTTCACAAAAATTCAATCAGGAACAGTCTGCAAAAGTGATTCTTTTAGTTTATCCCTGAAACAGTAACTGAAGTTTTACTTAGACCAGTAGTCATTTTGACAAGTTATAATTTATTACGTAAAAATGTCTACCTGACATTTATTAATTATTCTACCCCTGAAAGGAAAACAGTACAAACACACCAAGTTTCAGATTCAGTTAATGAGATCGGCGAAACTATTTTTGAATAGTTTGGCATTGCTTGCACACAAAAATGATCTCATAGTGAACAGTGAGATGACAAAATCCTTTCATTCACTACAAACTTTATACAAGTGCACCTCGGTGGTGTAGGGGTCAGGGTTGCCAGATATTTTCATCAACAAGTAGCATTAAAAGTTTATTTTTGTGGCAAAATAATTTTTAAAAAATGGCACAATTGTGGCAATAAGAAATGTATAAATTGATAAATTGGTGCCGAGAAAAACATATATATACTCGGTACTGAAACATGTATTTCACACAACTACAATTATACATAAAGTATACACACTTCAGAATCAAACTACATATTCTCAGGTAGATCATTTGGGTGATTAATTTCATCATTTTTATCACTGTACATTTTAGAATTAAATACACTCAACATGTCATTTGTTACAATGAAATTCTTACATTTTTTTTTCACTCATCAACGATAATTTTAATAAAATACTGTTGTTGAGCTTTAAACCAATCTGCCTCTGAATTTTGACTACTATAGTTACCCGACTGAACACGCTTTCCACAAATGCATTTGAAATTGGAAGGCAGAGAGTATTTTAAAGCTAAACCCGCCAATTGCGATAAAGACCAAAGTGAGGTCATTAGTTCGTTTTTCAATCATAAAAATTGAGGAAAATTTGATACAATATTTTTGCTAAAGTGAATTTTTACTGTGTCGTAGTTATTTTTATTTATTTTGATTGGGTTTAGAATCCCAGCCGAGCCTTGTACGGCCAAGCTCTGAGGGGCTACTTTAACTTATAGCCTAAGTTAAACTAGACTAAAACAAACTTACGGACTTGGAGGTCCTATTAGGTGCTAACCTCAAGGTTACTGACTCTATGTGGGCCTACTTTAGGCCTCAGTTGCATAAAATCAAGAAAAAACGAAAGGGGCATTATTTATGGTGGTCTTCCTAAACCTTGCAACAACAACCTGCACCATTGCACGCTGCAACAATCTTGTATCTAAACAACCAAACAACTGCAAGAAAGCTCTAAGACCACGCCCTGTAAGTGCCGCATTCAACAAACGAGTAGAAGGGACGCGACAGTGCCCCAAACAATGATGCCACAAGAGCCCAAAAATGCTAGCTCTAAATAAAGTGAATTTTTCACTAACCTTACAATTATGAGATTGATACACATACACACCTTAATTTAATATACACAAGCAATGCTGCATCAATCAGCTTAGTCATCATATCGCCTTGGGACAACAATGGCTCTTCCTCTTCTAGATTTTCTAACAGTCTTATTATTCATGATGTATCAAAGTGGAGGTTAAAATTAACAAAAGTGGCAAAACAATGGCAATTTGGGGGGGGGGGGGGTTGACAAAAATGTGGGAACTTTAATTTTTTGAAAAAGTGGCACAATTTGTCATAAATGGCAGCTTCTGGCAAACTTAGTAAGGATTAGTATCGCTGACTACGAATCTACCGACTCATCCAGGATTGCCGGTGTTATATTAAAGTACCAGATTTGGTACTTTTAACTACCAAGTACATTTAGTACGACTTTCAATAAAACCATCTGGTACTAAATGGGAATAAATCTACAGGTCTATCCATGCTATGATATAGCAAAGTGAAAGATGTTGCAGTATAAAAGTTACTTATGTTGACATTGTACATGGGGCGCTCAGGACATTTGATACAAGACGTGGCACCACCGCGCGATCAGAGTCGTTCAAAACGTATTCACTAGTCTCGATGCAGTTCAGCACCTTGCCTTGCTTCATTGCCCTTCATTCCCAATCAAACAGTATCTCCGTCGTGTTCGTGTACAGTGTATATCATTAGATGTAGTTATGGCTGAGTGATCGTTCAGTTGGGTTTTTGGTCACGTTTTTCTGGTTTAACCGTTCGGATAAAGAAATGAACAAATCTGACGATTCAGATAAGGACGATTGTGGTAGTGGTACGGAGACACCACGTAAAAAGTGAACTATGAACATAAATTTCAAGCGAAGTGTTTAAAAGACGACAGATTTTCATCCTCGGTATGTAGAAGCAAGAATACCGAGAATAAAGCATTCTGTACTGTATGCAACTGTAAAATAGTAGGAAGTGCACATTGCTTGAAAGACAAAAAAACAAACATTTGAAGAATTTAAATTCGAGAAATCAGTCCAAGAAAGTTACAATATTTTTTCAACCGTCAGTATTATCAAATTTTGAAAAGCAGGTTGCAACTCCAGAATTGAAGCTCTGTGCCTTTGTTGCAGAACAATCTACTAATTGCTATAATGGACCATTTACCTGAACTTGTTGCAAATGCATGTCCTGATTCGAAAGTTGCAAGTGTAATGAAATGTGTCAGGAGGAAGGCAACAGGTATTTTTCGGAAAGTTATGAATGATACCCGTTTTACAGATCTTGCGTTTCATTTAAGGAGTACTACATTCTTCTTGAACATTGATGAATCAACCGATCTTTCAACTACTAAACATCTTGTTCTCATAGCTCGTTTCTATGATATAAATGTTCAGAAAACAGTTGACCAGTTTTTAAGTTTTAGACGTCAGAGATTGCACAGCATAAAGAATCTACAATTCGGTAATTAATTTCTTTGATTTGTATTGCATTCCCATTGAAAATTTTATTAGATTTGCCAGTGATAATGCAAGTGAAATGATGGGAGGAAAGAGGGTTGTTAAAGCCCTATTGAAAATGAGAATTCCTGCTCTTTGTTCAAGGCTGTGGATGCCACTCCATGTACTTATGTGCTTCTAATGCATGCACTGAACTCTCAAATTGCAAAGAATAATTAGCAAGGAATATTTATTCATACATAATGAATAGCCGCAAAAGAATGAGTATGTAGAATTTCAGAAGTTCACCGAAACTCAACCTTCTAGATTATTATACCCAAGTTGTACCCGTTGGTTGTCATTAAAAGAAGTGGTAAAAAGAATTTTGGAACAATGGCCTGCACTCAGCGCTGGCTCTTCCATTACGCAGATCACGCAGTGTGCGTGGGACTCCGCGACGCGGGAGAACCCCGAGCGAGCGGTATAAAAAAAATTAATTAATGAATGATTGACAGAAAAAATAAAAATGGGCCAAATTTTTTTTTTTTTTAGACTCTTAGAGCGCCATTCATTTTATTTCCATATAAAATCTAGCAATTTTTTTGTTGTTAAAATCATAAAAATTAAAATGTAAACAAACGCCTAATGTGTGCCATCAGATCTCCCATCTCAGAAGATGACTGCACTGAAATTGCAGACTTACACGAGCAGCAGCTGATAGTTATATCCAAACCTATTGATTGCTCTCAGAATTGCAGTCACTCTTCCAGTGACCGGAGCCACAGCTGAAAGGAGCTTCTCCAAGTTGAAGCTAATTAAAACGTACCTCAGGTCAACAATGGCACAAGAACGTCTGAGTGGGTTTGCCATCATGAGCATCAATCGAGAGGTAGGCCGGAAGCTGTCTTATGATGATGATGATATTGATGAATTTGCAATAAAAAAAGCCAGGAGAGAAAGATATATATCACACACATTCAAAACCTATCTAAAACTTGATTAGATTTTTGTATATTTAATTGTATATAAACAATTTTATTGTGCGAAAAAAAAATATATATATATTAGGGTCCCCCCCCCAAGATATTTATGCATAGGGCCCCCAAAAAGTTGGAGCCGGCACTGCCTGCACTTATACTGTACTTCACATCAGCAGCGCTTGAAGATGGCATGGCTGTTGCTTCTTCAGTACTGTAAGAACTACATAATCCAGTAACGAAAATGTACTTCGCCTTTTTGGCTTTTATTTTACCTGCCGTAAATAAAGTTAATTTGGAATTTCAGGCAACATCCTTTAGAATACACAAACTGCGGCAGCAGCGGAACTATCAACAGTAGCGTTAAGGCTATTCTCAGCAATTTCATTGAAAGAGAATTAGTAAGGAACAAAGATACAAGTAAAATTAATCCCAGTGATCCATCGAACTATCTTAGCCTCGGTGACATACATCGTGAAGCTTGAACAGAAAGCATTTCTTGGCACTCTTCTAAAATTTCGCAGAGATCTTGAAGGTTTTCAAGTTAGAACATTGAACTTTTATGTGACATCAAAACAAATGTTCAAACGCTTTCTATCTTCTATGTTCACAAACTTACAATTATTTGAAGCGTTACACCCTGCAAATGTGAGTGAAGGAAAGCCAAATTCTATTATTCCACTGGCAATAAAATTCCCTAACATCATTCAAGAAAATTCTTAGGAAGAACTCGTAAGGAATGGAGAGAGTTAACCTTATTGTCAGCTTTGGGTGACAGTCCGCTGGAGCCAGAAAAATTCTGGTATGCAGTATCAACGAAAAGATGTGGTGACCAACTAAGATTTACTAATGTATCGATACATAATTCAACATTAATGTCTTTGCCTCATTCTTCTGCTGCTGCAGAGAAAATATTTTCACTAGTGAGTAATATTAAAACAATAGATCGATCTCGGTTTAACACAAACACTCAACGGATTACTGCACAGCAAGAATTGGCTTCAAGATGCTAATTGCAAGTCATGGCAACTCCCCAGAAAACTAGTTGAAAAGTGAAGAATTAGAGGAAGTGGAAGATAGCATAAAACTTGCCTAATATTAAAATTATGTATTTTAGTAATTTGGTAGTTTTTGTACACATTTGGTACTTTTTATTTGTCTGATGTGGTCAGGGCCGCCGAGAGGGCGGGGAAGCAGGGTTAAATCACCGGGGCCCGGACCTCTAGGGGGCCAGGAAAGGGGGATAAAATCTAAAAATATTAATAAAACAATTGATTAAACAACAGTAAATATAATTAATGAACATACATTTTATAGAGATTATCATACTGTATGTTTTGAATAGTGACTTGGACATTTAATCAGTTTGCTTGTTATGTACACAAAAAACATTCATAATAAAATACAGAGTAAACAGGGGGGCCCATATACCAATCCTTCCCCGGGGCCCATGGCAGCTCTCGCCGGCCCTGAATGTGGTAACTATTTAAAAAAATTGAGTGGCAACCCTGACCAGTGGCGTAGCGTCGTCTTTTTGCAGGGGTTATAAAAGGTTATAAATTTCCGACTGGACAGGACAACGCATTACATAATCTAAAACTCAACATTTAGAAATATAAATTTGTAATAAAAAGGAAGGATCACCTGAAGATCAGAGCCCACAGCCTTCGTTAGTTAGCCTTATAAGGCTAAGTAACGAAGGCTGGGGGCCCTGATCTTCAGTTGATCCAAAAGGAATAGCGATTTATTTCTAATTTGTCATAGGACTATATGACAGGTAGAAGGTTATTTATTATAAGGATAGGCAGAAGCAAAACATAAGGATCATAAAAATTAGACTTCTGTACTGTATTATGCAAGTTTATTTCAGAAGCTAACCATGCGCCGCTGTTTCATCTTGGCAGAAGTGTCAATGACTATCATAATTCAGAAACTGTTGTGCATATTCTCGTTCAATAGTCAGAATAGCCAAGTTTAAAAGACTTTCTTCCCTTATTGACAAAACGTTTTACAACCGATCCTAGATTTTCGACCACCAGATATTTTTCCCCTCAGGCATGGCAGTCGGCACCCCCCTGGCCCGACAAGCAACGCCACTGACCCTGACCCATTCATTCGATTCCCGATGAGGGTAACTCGGCTTATATAGCTGTTTATCCTTCTATACACAAAAATTAGTTGGTAGATAAATGGGTGCCCTGAGTAGCCTAGTAGTTATATTTTTACACACCTATTAATATATTTAGGCCTAGCACAAGATTCTTTGTAATTATTATGATGAAAGGTTAAAGCAGTTTGAGCTTAAGATAACTGCATATAAAGTATCGTCGATGTGTATGATCACAATTTCCACACTATCAATCAAATAATTATACCTTTACTCCAATTTGCAACTTATTAACTTACCTCTCAAATGTAATCAAAATTTACGCAGTTTCAGTAACTTGACTATAACACGTATACGAGGACTAAAATTCAAGGGATAACAGGCACTGAACCCTATCTTCCCTACGGTCCCAAAGTGAATGATTACGTTCTATTTTTTCCATGTTGCTCAGCTCACCATCTCAAGGGGAGATATTTCTATTCTTGTATCAGCGGAGTGAAATTCACATTTAGTAAAATAATTCCAAGTGATTTTTCAAAGTATACTCTAACAGTACTGAAATCACACTATTTCTTGGCGGGTGTCATCATATTTGTTCAAGCAATTTATTAAAAATGTCTCTTCGTTCGTGTTCTAACTTAAATTGTAAAAATAAACAAATTATAAAATACTAAACTTTCCGATATATTTTCTTTTCCTAGAAATTAAAAAAAAAATATGAGTGATGTCGTAAGGTTTGTTCTTCATTAGAAGCGAGAATAGCAACAACTCAACTTCAGAATTTGTGCATTAGTAATTTAATGAATAAATTGGAAATGAAAGAATGAGTAAAGAAATTATTGAGAAGTATCTTAATAAAGGAAAAATTCTCATTATTATTATTATTAACGAAAAACTATAAAGATGCTTAAACTTTCATAATCATTCAAGTTTCATTTTTTTTCTTAACATATTGTAATTGTCTAATACTCTAATATAATGACTTAAATTAGATAAAGAACGACTATTTCGTACTAAAGCAGGTGTGGACAAATGACGGCCCGCGAGCCGCATCCGGCCCGTGTGTCAGTTTTTGCCTTGCTCCCGGGATCAGAATATTTGTCGGAAATTTCCGACAAGCAAGTACAGAATATTAAAATAAAAGCATTACTGGTATGCTTACATTGTAATGCAATATCATCATATTAGTTTCATTTTTGACAGGCTTACATTTTCCAAGTCATTATTATTTTAAGTGGAAAGGGTTTGTTTGATCCATATTTCACTAAGACTGTTGGGGTGAAAGAAAGTAGTTGGCAAACATTTAGAAGTTGGCAGTCCTTGCACTACGGAATTGTAGAGATGAAAGCATATGAGGAAGAATAAAGGAGGGCAGGGCGTACCAACCTGTGCAGGTATTCCTTATGCGCTCCCCACCCCATTAAATTCGGAATGTATATAAATTGATTATGATAGAAATACACTATTAATTAAAATACATAACTATTTAATACATAAGCAATACATAATTAAAAATCCAAATTTTATTCTACGTGGCAGCTCTAAGTCCAACAATTTGGCGAAATCCCCGACACGTCGCCGCCCTGGGCGGCCGCACCGTTCGCCCCTGCCTTGGTACGGCCCTGAAGGAGGGGTCTACGTCTGGAGCAAGCTTGGCATGCCGTACACGAGCCATACTTTCATGTTACTTTTCCGGCTCCGTGCCAAATCCATTTGCTGTATAACTGGCCCAGCCAGGAGAAGTTTTATATGGGCCATATCCGACCCAGATACGACGTGATATATGTTACAGGACGGTTGTCCTGCACATACAGCAAGACCAACAGCCCAGTGTGTTCAACACCACTTTGACCCGTGCAGATTCAATAAACTCGCGATTGCTGGACTCCGAGGTAGGGGGAGGGTCACACTACACGTAGATTGGTGTTAAAAAAAACAAAAAGCAAAGAAAGGCTTACCAGTGACATCGTTGCTCCTTTTACTTTAAGCAGCAGATAATCGAACCCCATATTAGTAACGCAAGATGCTTTCAAGAACAGGATTGGCTGGGGGAAACACTCAGTCCTTTTATCTTGTCTATTAAACAACAAAATTGAGAAAAAATGCGTTATAAACAAATATATAAAAATAAAACTATTTCACACAAATATATACAAAGACAAAGCATAAATATCTTCTAAACAGTTAATAAAGCACCTGACACTCACTACATTTTCACCACAAGTTATCAAATATGTCGGATAAAAAGACTTAATAATACACCAATCAGAGTTCTATGAAACTGTTCTTAGTACACAAGAAAGATCTATCATAAATAGAGCGACACATTAACTTAACTCGGCCGAGGGAAGTTAACATGGAATAAAAATCACTGGTCAGGTCAGGTTTGTTTATTGACAAACAGTGCTTCAGCCACGGTAGGGATAATAATTCAGGCTCAGGTCCAGGGGGGCGGCTCCAAAGCAGCCATGCCCCCCACTAAGTGTTCATGAGCTCAAGAGGGAGGGGGGGGGGGGGACGCCAACACGGTAGTGTGTTGGTGACAAAAATAAGTATGACCAAAATTACAAATGAGATTAATTTAGTTTAAACTAATATTTAAATTTTACTCCAATATTTACTAAAATAATTTTTTTTCTTAAATTTAACTAAAAAACTCACGAAATTATTTAAAATCAATTATTTAATAATGGCAAATTTGAATGATTAAATTATTTTGACAATAATATATTATTGAACTTTTATATATGCACACACCTTTCGTTAGCTTCCGCCCAAATTGTTCATTCTGACGAAGGTCAAGCTTTTCACTCCACCCTTAGACCTACAGTTTAACGTGGAATCCGAACCACGCACCACCAGCAGCCAAGCGTCTTAACCACTAGGCCACCCAGGGTACCCATTTATCTATGAACCACTTTCTTTATTGTGTGGAAGGATGAACAGCTGGGTTTCGTTGCGCGCCGGCTGCCTTCACCAGGTCTCGAACCCGGGGCCAATGGATTCGTAGTCAGCGATGCTAACCACTACATCACCGAGGCGCGCATATATATATATATATATATATATGAAAAATTATTTCACGAAAGTGACACGTGAAAAGTATTTATGATGAATAAAACCACGAAGGAAAAAAGAAACACAAAGGGGTGCTCAAGCGCTTTCGTCTAATGACATCCTCAGGAACACTGGAGTGAAAGGACAGATCAAGGCAATATATAGGTTACAAAAATAAACATACATACATACATATTCACACAATATTATATATATATATATATATATATATATACATATATATAGTAAGCATAGAAAAAAAAATTGATCAGTTTCGACGTTTGTTCATTGTTCACAAAAGTGCCGATTGATGATATGCTTGACTTTCTCGCCAGAGAATTACATAATTATGATTTACCATTACCTGCACACACTGTTTTGGAGCTTATTAAGCTTTGTATCAAGGATTGTAAATTCACTTTCAATGGCGAGCATTATCAACAAGTTTTTGGGATGGCCATGGGCAACCCTTTGTCGCCCCTTCTCTCCAATATTTATATGGAGTTTTTTGAAATTACTTACATTCCGAGAATCCTGGGGGTTGGCATCCCTTGGTTGCGGTACGTCGACGATATTTTGTGTATCTGGCCCATGAATCGTGACCTGGATGACTTCCTCCTTCAGTTAAATGACCAAGTCCCCTCCATTAAATTACTTTAGAAGTGGAACAAGACAACTCAATCCCGTTTTTGGATGTGCGTGTTCATAGGGATAGCCCGGGTTTTAAGTTTAGTATCTATCGGAAAAAAACAAACAATTTGTCCTACGTACACTTTTACTCTGGACATGACACCCCTATTAAAAAGGCCATATTTTCCTCAATGTTTCTCCGCGCTCTTAGGATCGCCAGTCCGGAATACATCGATGCCGAATTGGAAAATATCAACGGTATTGGAAGTGAGTTGTGTTACCCATCTGCGTTCATGGAATCTTGTCTTAATAAGGCTAAACGAACCTTCTATCGTGTGAATAATAACACTCGCACCTTGTCAAAGAATATTTAGTACTTCCATTTTTCCCGGGCTTCTTAGGCATTGCTAATGTACTTAAACTTTTGGATATCAGTGTAGTTTTTTCATATAACAATATTGTGAAAAAGATCATAGTAAAAAATAGCCCTACCAATAATTTAGGCATTATCTAAAAATTGGGTGTAAGCAATGTGATTCCTTTTACATAGGTCAGACGGGAAAGGATTTGCAAACGCGTGTAAAACAGCATCAATATTCCGTTAGAACGGGACAGTTGTCCAGTGCCCTTTTGTCCATTTGTCAGAGTTATCCCATTGTATTGATTGGAATAATGTTTCAGTTTTGTTTCACTCTAGCAACATTGTTAATAGAAATATTCTTGAGTCGGCTATAATTCAACTTACAAATAACCTTAACATGAGTAAAGGTCTGTTTCAACTCGATCCCGTTGCTCTGAATTCCTTCAGAATGGATTTAAACAAAAAGGGCAGGTTGTTAAATCTTTGGTAAAAAATTTGTTTTTGTCTGTTGTTTCCCTTACAATTTTATTTTTCAATTTTTTGCTGTATGCGTGTATGTGTGTATGTATGTGTATGTGCGTATGTGTGTGGTCATTGCAGTTAAATGTGTTTGTATGTATATGTGTGTATATGTATGTATGTATGTGTGTATATGTATGTATGTATGTATGTATGCAGTTAAATATATATATATATATATGTATATGTGTATGTACCTTACCTTACCTTACAACCTCACAAAGGTTCTGCGGGATGATTTCTCATTTCGTGAAGGTCAAGCTTGTATATTATATATATATATATATATATGTGTATGTGTGTGTGTGTGTGTTTGTATATATGTGTGTATATGTATATATATATTTGGGTATGCGGGTATACATGTGTACGTGTATTATTTGTAATTTTTTCAATTTATATTTATTTTTATTTCTTTATTCTTTTGCGACCTACCGTTTTCTCAGACAATAATTATAAAAACAAATTTGGTAATTTTTTTCCCTTATGCATATATATATATATATATATATATTATATATATATTCTGTATATATTGCGTTTATATTTCGTATATATACCGTATATATGTTGTATATATATTTATTGTTCTTTATATATCATCTAGGCATCATTTTGTTTTCCAATTTATTTACTTGTACTTTTTTATTCGTTTGTGACTATAATATGCATATGTGGTAATTTTTCCCTTATAAATTGGTGTGCCTCTCTTAAAATTTATCTTTCAATTTTTTATTTTTTTAATAATGTGACATATATATCAATTTGGCAGCATCTATTAAATCGATTGTAAAACTTCCCTCTTGAGCTTGAATTGGTAGACTCCACTTACAATATTTATATTTATTTTTATTTCTTTATTCTTTTGTGACCTGTTCCATAAAAAAGCCATTTGAATTTATATTGAAGGTCGGCCAAAGTGCTAAAAGTGTCTTTATATATATATATATATATATATATATATATATATATATATATATATATATATATATATATGTATATATATATATATATATGTATGTATATATATTTATGGGTTTTTTTATTTGCCTGTTTATTTCTTTATGATTATTTAGGCTGTGACATATATATCACTAAGGCACTATTTTGTAATTAATTTTTTCTCAATTTATATTTATATTTATTTTTATTTCTTTATTCTTCTGTGACCATATAAATGTAGGCTCCTCCCACAATTTTTTTTCTATGCTTACTATATATATGTATATATGTATGTATATATATATATATTATATATATATATATGTATATATATGTGAATATGTATGTATGTATGTTTATTTTTGTAACCTATATATTGCCTTGATCTGTCCTTTCACTCCAGTGTTCCTGAGGATGTCATTAGACGAAAGCGCTTGAGCACCCCTTTGTGTTTCTTTTTTCCTTCGTTTTTATTCATCATATATATATAATATATTATATATATATATATATATATATATATATATATATACACACACACACGAGAGCGAATCATGTTTGGACCCCCTCCCCTAAGAAATTTCTGCACACGCCCCTGTAATTAAAAATTTCTTAATACTTGACTTAGTTCAGGTTATCTTAATTTTCAATGAAAAAGTTTGAAGAAACGAGGGATCTTTTCCGTTTGACACACATGGTTCGATTTTATTTTAAATTTCTACACAGACGTAGTTTTGCATGCCGATTACGAAAACCAGAACCACTTTTTGGAGAAATTAATAATAAAAAAGTTACAACTAGCTTAAGACCCGCCCTTCGTGCGGGTCGCGGGTAGCAAAAATTAACCAAACTATCACGACTTAACCTAACCAATCGCCAAGGGCGTACAATTAACCTAAAAAAATAAATAAAAAACAATATCACGACTTAACCTAAACGTTCCTGAGCGTGACCGACAAACGTTCCTCAGCGTGACCGACTGACAAACTGAGCGGGACGGACTGACTGACAGACATTCCTGGGTGTTTATAGTATTAATAAATAAATAAAAAAAATTTATTGTTTTTTATTTATTTTTTAGGTTAATTGTACGCCCTTGACGATTGGTTAGGTTAAGTCGTGATAGTTTGGTTAATTTTTGCTACCCGCGACCCGCACGAAGGGCGGGTCTAATAAAATACTTTAAAGGGTTGTAACTTTTTTATTATTAATTTCTCCAAAAAATGGTTCTGATTTTCGTAATCGGCATGCAAAACTACGTCTGTGTAGAAACTTAAAATAAAATCGAACCATGTGTGTCAAACGGAAAAGATCCGAACCGAGTACAAGCCCAGAACCATAAGAGACAAAACGTTTACATAATACATGGCACACCATCAAGGAATGTCACACCGAAATGTATAATAAAAATAGACTAAATCCTGACAGACATCAATAAAAATACTGTAGTTATCAAAAGCGAGGGTGCAATTTATAACTTACCCAAATTGGGGGAATGCCACGTCTGGATATGGAAATGAAGCTTGATCAGATTCCAAAATACAAATATGTCTATATCGGTAAAGTTCCAAGGTTTATAAAGTCATGCACTGTCTCAGTTTAGCTAATATAATTCAGGGGTATCTAGTCTAGTTAACTTTATGATAATGATAAGCTTTATTGGCAGGATATAAATACCATAACTTTAACAACGTGGCTGAAAAGGAAGAATATTTAATTAATGGCGTGGCCAGGCCTACACTCCCCACTTAGAGGAAGCCCCAATTCCATTATAAAAACCTGGGGATTACGAGGTAATAAAATTAAAGTCTTACATGGTACAAAATGAGTTCAGTCAAATTTACAGATACTGTACAGTATACTGTTACAGACAACATACTCGCTTATATCTATACACACAAATATCTATTAGAGAGCACATAAAGTTTAATTATTTGACAGAAAACAGTTACACCTTATAAAATAAACAGGAATTAGTTAAACAATAATAATAACTTTCAAAATACATTCCACCACAATTAAATGTACCTAAAACTTTTTAGAGTACCATTTGTATTCAAGTGCTTTAGTTATTATAGTGGGAATTGGGACTTTTTTCCACAGGACCTTGTGTGTATATATATATACAGGTGTGTGCCAAGTACTGAAATTTGTTACTTATGTTAAAGTACAAGTAATTTGACAAAAATTTACTGAAGTTGAAGTACAAGTACAATTCATGACTTGTACTTAAGAGTAAAAAAGTATCTAATCAAAACCGTGTTAAGTAGTAAAAGTAAAAAGTACTAGCATCTCAAACATAACATTGATAATTTCATTACCTTATAACAACGATAAGTTATATAGTAATTATATTCATTAGTGAATGAAAGAAATAAATAAATACACATGGCCAACAAACTTTATTACGAGCAAACTTCTTATTTAGCTTTAACAATAATTGGTCTCAAAGGCGCGTGATTGGCTGCGTTAAATTCCCACACAGTCTGCCTCCTCAGATTGGTTGGATTTAATCGTGGAAATTTCCCAAACATTTGGGAAAAATACTTTGTATTTTACAGATACCGGTAAAAATGTACTGTACTTAGGTTGACAGTACAATATTTTCTCTTAAAATGTACTTAAATTACAGTAAAAGTATTTTAAAATAATTGTACCTTCTAGAAAGTGGATCCTGAAAAATGTTACTCGAGTACAGTTACTTCACTACTGCATACCTCAAATTATATATATATATACAGGGTGTATATTTTTCTATTTCTACAAACCATAATTCATATTTTTCTATTTCTACAAACCATAATGTCTGAGCAAGGAAAAACGAATCCAGATAATTCTATTCATAGGAAATCGGAGTCGGAGAGAGGCCGCTGCTGAATTTAACAGACTGCATCCAGACCGCGAGCCAATAACAGAGTTGTGTTAGCAGACTTGTTGCAAAGTTTAAGGAAACAGGATCCATAGAAGATAAACCACGCAGTGGACCTTCAAGGAGGTCCACTGACGATGATACAGCGACTGCTATCCTGGCTCATTTTAACAGAAGTCCCAATAAGTCTCTTCGGCGATTGTCCACCGAGACAGGAGTGTCGAAAAGTAACATCCATCGCATTCTTCAGGCTCACAAATGGCATCCATATAAACTTCAGATCCTACAGAAATTAAGCGATGATGATCCCGACCGGCGGATGGAATTTTGTGAATGGGCTACGGAACAATATGCTCGGGATGCCAATTTCCTGTCCACCATTCTGTTCAGTGACGAGGCTGTTTTTTATGGAAATGGTGAGGTAAATCGACAGAACACCCGTTACTGGTCTCAAAACAACCCTCACTGGTATACCTCTTCAAAGGAACAAGGTGCATCTCGGGTGATGGTATGGTGTGGCATTTGGAAGGATCGCATCATAGGCCCCCCCTTTTTCGATGAACATGTCACTGGAGGCACCTACCTACGTATGCTCAAGGAAGAAGCATTTCCCAGTGTCTTGAACGAAGAAGGAAATTTCCCAACATGGTTCCAGCAAGACGGCGCTCCTGCACATTACAGCACCCAAGTAAGGGAATACCCATACCAACAATTCCCTGGTCATTGGATAGGACGTCGAGGGCCTGTGGAATGGCCAGCTAGAAGCCCGGATCTCACGCCACTAGATTTTTCTCTCTGGGGCCACTTGAAAGCGCTGGTATACGCAGAGAAAATTAGGAGTGTTGAACATTTGCGGCAGCGCATTATTGGGGCATGTAACACCATTACTCCTGACATCACTCACCGTGTGCTTGCTGACTGGGTATCACGTCTGAATTTGTGTATTGAAAACAATGGTGGACATACTGAGCACGTTCTGTAAATAAAAGCTTTTGTTTTGCCTTTTTTATTTTTCTTCCTATGATGCCGGGCTTATGGGACACCCTGTATATATATATATATTTTTTTTTTAATTTTATTTTGTATTGGGGCGTTTACCGCCATTTCCCGCTATACGCTAGCGGATATCATGGCGAAGCAGAATATGAGAGAGAGAAACGGAGACGGGGAAAAGGCACTAGAAGTGGGAGGACCGCGGACGACGGGTGAGAAGTCACCTAAAGCTCAGAGAGGAGGCGAGATTGGGAGAGGAAAAGGAAAGACGGTCAAGCGAGAAGAGAGGGCTCTCAGCGAGCATAAGACGTAAACGATCGGGGAGGGGAAATCAGAGAGGAACGGGAAGGCGCGACGACGTACTGACGACAGGGTGGGGCATTCCACGAGGATGTGAAAGACGGTGAGGGGCGACTGGCAGGAGGCGCAACAAGGAGCCTCCTGCCGGGACATAAGATAGCCGTGCGTGAGGCGCGTATGGCCGATGCGAAGCCGCGCAAGGACGACCTCTGTGTCGGGAGCGGTGGAAAGAGGACGCCCAATATGACAGGCGGGGGCGGATGGACCAGAGTTTATTTCCGGTGGCATCGTCCAGGACTGCTGCCATATGCGGTCGTAGAGGGACCGAAAGACCTGCACATAGTCAGAGAAGGGGAGCGGGCGGGGGAGGGGAGGCATCGAGGCGGCGGACCGGGCTGTGCGGTCAGCCGCCTCATTACCGGAAACACCGACATGGGCAGGAACCCAGCAGAAGGTGACCCGGATCCGGTGAACGGTGTGCAGGACATGGTACTCCTGTTGAATAATGCGTACGAGGGGGTCCGGGGAATCATAGCGCTCGAGCGCTTGAAGGGCGCTCAGCGAGTCCGAAAAGATGGTACAGGAAGAATATATATATATAATCACGTCATATCTGAGATGGATATGACTCGCATAAAACGATCATATAAAGGGTGTCCCAGAAGTCTTGGAGGGGTTTTATTTGGCTATAACTTTTTTGTTTGGGGGGGATCAAATAAATATATATTATTGCGATTTTAATTACAAATTTAATATCTGGTAAAAATCTTAATTTTCATTGCGTAAATCTAAAATCGCATTAGCGTACGTTATCCGACTCTGATGATCTTGTGGTTTAATTTCTTGAGCAATTTGAATTCTGTACAGGTAGAGATTGATATCCTCTCTTAAAATTCGATGCAAGGAACTTCTTGAAATGTTTAACTCCTGGCTGCGTCGTCGGACTGATGTGGATTTTCCTCAACGCTTTCACGAGCCATCTGAACCAGAGTTGGACTTCGGCTTGTCCGAGGACGCCCAGTCCGTGGTTCGTCTCCCTGACCCTTTCCCATACGAAATTTAGTGACGTACCGTCGAATAGCTCCATCAGAAGTTGCAGAACGTGTGTTAAATTTTAATCGAAAAGCTTTTTGAGCGGCAACGATGGAAGAGTTTTGTCAAATAAAGTTCCACAATAGCCACTCGTTGCAATGTCCAGGATTCCATTTTCATTAATCGCAGCAAGGGTACTTTAATTGAAAAATAAATAAATTAATAAAAAAAGAAAAAGTTATAGCCAAATAGAACCGCTCAAAGACTTCTGGGACACCCTGTATATTTGTTAATTTCGTATTAAAGTTTGTCATGAAAATTACATTTTCTTCCCTTCTTTCTTTGTAATAAAAAACATGGGTAACTAAAGTATTGTCATCAACAAAATCACAACATTGTATAAGTTGTGGTGATGAAACAAATAAATACACTCATTACAGAAATAGAATAAAATGAGTACTTTGAATAAATACCGACGGACTCGTGCAAATACTTTTTTATTTACGTGGTATGAAGCGAAAATATGTGGCCACAGTGCCACTGTCGCAACATCGCTTCCCGTTAGAACAGCGAAGTTAAGTCAGTTTATTATTTTCAGTAGTTGAATGGAGTGACCGATGACCGTCCCTTGTATTTGTATGATGTAGCGATCCGTGGGTTCGTACCCCACGTGAAACTGTAGGTCTCTTTCGTCATATGATCTTAGATGTTACGAAGGAGGTTAAGCACGCACTCCTCATAAGCGGGATAACGACAACTAAATCCATATACCCAAAAACCTAGTAACCAAACCTAATTTGACCCAACCTAACCTAGCCTTAGGCCATCGAACAGAGAAGGTTTCGGACTAGGGGTTAAAACCGGTATTGAAATACCGGTATTAATACCGGTATTGAAGAAGTACAAATAATACCGATACCGATATTATAGGTTTTCGGTATTGACAAAAATTGCTATTGTAAAATTTAGGCAATTTAGTCCTCCGATGGGCAAATAAACTGTTTTTGGAGGATTCGGAGAAAAAAAAGTTTCGGGTATTTTGCAGTTAACCTCTTTTTTTCGTTTTCTATTCCTTTCTATCAAAGAAAACTATTTATTGCACTAGTTTTAAGAGTGATTCATTCAACTGTAGCCATTTCTTCAACAGAGTGGGAAATTATTGAAAACCTTTATGACACCTTACGTCCTGTTGAAATAATTCTTAAAGAGTTATGCTCGAAAGATGCATCACTCCTGACAGCTGAATCATCAATGAAATTTATTTCAAAGAAACTAGGAGAGAAAAATAATCCAATAGCAAAAGAGTTAAAAGATTGTCTTAGAAATCGTTTACATTTCAAGAAGACAGCAAGACATTGTAGGTTTAATCAAATATCTTCATAATCCCGAAGGTTTAAAAGTTCAAGAGGAGGAAAGTTTTTCTGTTCCATCAAAATTAGTTCTCAAAAGAACTGCAGAAAGGCTCCATAAAAGACTTTTCCCTAAGAATGTGGTTGATTTGGAGATAGAAATGGAAGAACAGGAATTTCCATGTAACCCTGAAAATGTAGCTGCAAATAAGACTGAAGTGGAAGCAGATTCATTACTGAGTGAATACATGCAAGAAATGGACAAACTAGGAAAAGTGCCATTAAAAAAATTCCATTGATTTTGATGTTACTAATGAATTTAAAAGCTTGGAAGTTACTTTACAGAGAAGTGAGAGTTTAGAGAAGCTGTACAAGGCACTGCTTTCAATTAAACCTACAGTGCAGAATCAGAAAGAGCCTTTTCTGCTGCAGGCCTATTTCTGACGAAACTGAGATCAAGTCTATCTGAACAATCCCTAGATGCTCTTTGTTTCCTCAAAGCATACTTTCAAAATCAAACTAAGAAATAAATATTTAGATACTAATAATTTCTATCTACCCCAGTAGTTGTATAATAATAATATGCTAAAAAAAAATTCAAATAATATTTTTATTACAATTTAGTAATTTACTGTATAAACTTTTTCGAATAGAATGCCATCTATTTGGAGTTGGGTCATTAATTTATAGTAAATATGGTGAGTACTGCAAGTCCCTCAGAATTGTGGGAGGGTTGGTAGGGTGGCACCATAATAAATCAAAATAAATTATTTTTTCATAATACCGGTATCAATACCGAGATTAGCATAATTGCCTCCAAATACCGGTATTGAAAATTTTCGGTATTATGCAAGCACTATTTCGGACGCGATTGAAGGCTCGACGGGTGTTCCCTATTAAATCATTAAATAGTGAGGTACTCGCTAATCTCATCTAACCTAACCAAATCGACCCTAATCAGGGAAATTTTTTTTTTTTTCCGATTAAAAAACCGAAACTTTTTTTATTAGAAACTTTTTTTAATGATCAAAGATACCAAAAGTGTTACCTCAGGTAAAAAAAGAAAAAATTATCCTACTTCATAGATGAATTATCACACACTCGACCTCATTTATGCAGTTTCTTGCGCGCGCGCGTGCGCGCACACACAATTTCATCCAGAAAAATGGACCTTCAAATGTATTTAATTTCATGAAATTTGCAACCCACAAGGAAAAAGGAAACATTATTCCAAGGACTTTCGTGTATTCAGCAATACACCTCGTCAGGGAATGCATTGCTGAATACACAAAGGCCTTGTGATAATTTTTTCTTTTTCCTTGTGGGTTTGCATCATTCATTCATTCCACGTATTTAAGTGTGAAATTCATCCCATATACAGTATATATATGTTACAGTCAACGTGTATAACCAGCCATTTCGCGTAATGGCTGAAACTTTTGGTCATTTCGCAAAATGACTAAAATCTTCAACCATTACGCGAAATGGCTGAAATTCCGCCTGGGTCATTTCGTGAAATGGCTAAAATGACTTTTGTCATGAATTCAGAGATAATCACAATAAAATTGAAAACCTTTATTTAACTAACTAAATCTGCTAAAACATACATACACCCACAGATCTGTTCAAATAAGTGAGAAACACACTTCAAATACACATTTGAACATATTTGAATTTTCAATATAAAGGTTTTCAAATACTAACCGGCCTTCAATGTTATTCCGATGTCCGCCATTGAAGGCCCGGTTAGGTCATCTGTATGCCCTTGACAATTGGTTAGGTTAAGTTGTGTTATTTTCGTTAAAACTAAACTTAAAGATCATTTGCCCAGTTAGGTCAACTGTATGCCCGGTTAGGTCAATTGTATGCCCTTGACAATTGGTTAGGTTAAGTCGTGCTATTTTCGTTAAAAACTAACGAAAATAGCACAACTTAACCTAACCAATTGTCAAGGGCATACAGTTGACCTAACTGGGCAAATGATCTTGTACGAAATGACCAAGGTGGAATTTCAGCCATTTCCCGTAATGGCTGAAGATTTTACTCATTTCGCGAAATAACCAAGTGAAACAGCCATTACGCGAAATGGCTGGTTACACACTTTGTAACATATGTAAGGTGGCACAAAAGTCGCGCACCATAGGACAAATCAAAGTAAACGTTCGAATTGCTGACCATCAACCTGGATACACTTTTCGAATCGATGTAAACGTGTTTGAATTTTTCTTAACACGCTTATGCTGATCTTGGCACACACTGATCTGATTTTCTCCTTCAATTATTCCAGGTTTCTGGGACGATCAGTATAAACGACAGACTTGAGATGTCCCCACAAAGAAGTCAAGAGGCGTGAGGTCCGGTGACCTTGGTGGCCATTCGAGTGGCCTTGGTGGCCTCGCCGTCCAATCCACTTATTTGGGAACGTCACATTTAGAAAGTTACGGACGATGATTACAAAATGTGGCGGTGCACCATCCCGTTGGAACCACAGGTGTGCCCGTTGTGCCAGTGGAATATCGTACAGAATAAGCATTAAAAATGTCTGCAACATTTGCATGCAAGTGTCATCTGTCACATTACAATCAAAGTAGTACGAACCGATTAACCAATCGCTCCATATCACTGCCCACACCATAACTCGTGGATCATATTGCACACTAGTCGCTTCCATCCAGTGTGGGTTGTCGGTGGCCCAATAGCGTGCATTATGTCTACTGACATTTCCGTCGAGGTGAAATATCGGCTTGTTACTGAACATGATCCAATGGATGAGGTTGTGTTGTTGTAAGAACCATTCGCAAAACTCCTTTCTACGGGGTGTATCATTACCGTGCAGGTCCTGAACAAGTTGGACTTTGTAGGAATGGAAAGGTTTCTTTAGAATTCGCTGAATGGGTCTCCTGTAGACTTTTGTCTCCTGAAAAAGCTTTCTCGTCGACTTTTTTGGACTTCGTAAGAGATGACCTAATACCATTGTTGGTGTTGCTTCGTCGGTTGAAGTTCTCGGCCTTCCGCTACGCGGACGGTCATGAGCACTTCGTTTCTTTAAACCGATTAATTACTCTTCCAACGGTTACTTGATCAATTGGGAGGTCTCTCCGGGTATTTTCTATTAAATTCTGTAGCGATTGATGGATTTGTAGTACCTGGTATTACATACATTAAAACCAAGCTCACCCTTTCGTCTATTGTTAATTTCGCAGCCATCCCCTACCTAAAAGGAGAAATAATATACTATAGTAAACACTGAAAATTCTTATAGTGCGCGACTCTTGCGTCAACCTGTATAATAATTATCTTGTAACCGCGTGATGATCGCTCCTCTCACGGCAGGTCAGGCTGGTGGCCCTACCTCTGGAGTTGGCTTGGAGAAAATTGTCTTCTCGAGTTCTCCATTTCACATTCAGATGAGTCGGGTGTGCCTGGTTTTGTTTTGACTAAGGTGTCTTGCTTTCTTTTGAAGACGTCCACATGAACGTTTTGACACCTATTTAAATAATCTTGGTGCGCTGGCGAGGCTATTTTCCTTTGCTGTTGAGAATGTTCTTTGTCAACCTTTAGTTTGGGAACACTAGAGAGTCTATCTTTCCTCTTTTTCTGTTGTTTGGATGATTATAGTACCGAGTTTGAGGCTAGGTACTAGTTTTTCTATTTTGTCTGCGCATTTTACAATGTACCTCTCTGTTCTTTCAAGCTAATATATAAACTATATAAAACTAGCGAATATAGAAACTACATTTTAGTTTTCCATTTTCTCGGTTCTTTAACAACTGAAAATTTTGGTGTTAAATTTCATATTGTCTTCTGGCCATCTATATATATATTATTTATATCCGTCTGTAAAAATTCTATACCATCCGAGTTCCTAATTTTTTAATTTAATGTTTAATCCCTCAGGCTTTCCCAATTCTGGTACCAGAGGCAAAGATTTCAGAGATTTGAATCTTTTCCCTCGTCATTAAATCGAATATAGCCCGAGTTACAGTATTACTGTTAACTGAATAACAAGGTTACTGCTTTAGAGAGATGCAGCAGTTTCAAACGTATTGAAATAAAAAGCATTTTATCCTTAAAACAAGCACATTTCTTCAAACAGGTAATAATAATAATGTTACCGTGTAACGTGTAACCTTGGCATATATTATTAATCTGCTTGAACTAGATTTTGCTTCTCTCCTTCTTAGCAATAACAATGCAATTAAAAAAAAAAGTACTAATAAATTGGGATCTGATCCAGTCTGAATTTATATCTTCATAGATCCTCGATCGATAAACAGCTAAGACGTTTGTGCTTAGAAATTAAGTTTCACAAAGTAATATTTGAAATTTCCAAAACACTGATTTCGTATCTCGTGTAAGAATCTTCGTAATAAATTAAGGTTTTAATATAATATATATTTTTAAGCAAGGGAACTGTGATATACGATAACGGTAAGTTTACGAGTTTTATATTTATTTTAAAACCAAGAGTTATAAAGTATTTCAAATCCATTTGACACTGTAGTTCTACGAAAGTCATTCGTGTACTGGTATGGTGTACAGCGTTTTTTATATTGATTCGGATGCCACGTTAAGTCGTAGATCGAAGGCGGGGGTCGAATAGCTTCGCCCTCGTCAGAATAAAAAAAATTTGGGCGGAAGTGAAACCAGGGTTATAGGGGACAGAAACACAAGAGGAAGGCTGTAATACATTGCGACTGTATGAGTGTTTGCCTAACTTTTATATTTCGGGCCGACTATATTTAGTTACGCAGCAACGAAATGTTAAAGGTGACCTAATGGTTTTCTTTCCTACGTTTATATTCTGCATACATCATAAAACAAAACTACATTTTTATAACTGAAGAATTGTTAGATTATATTAGGGTTGAAATAATTGAATTAAATTTTTAACTAAACTAGAAGAAAAATTATCTCCAATTATTAGTTATTATTAGTTATAAATCTAAAGTAAAGTTGTACTAACTTTTAACCTACATTCATGCATTTTACTGTAAAATAGAGTCTTCTGCATACAGTGTATATTTAATGCCAATTCCATTAGGGTAATTGCCGTGTTCTACATCTATGTACTGGTATTGGACTTATATTAATTATAAAAGAAAAAAATTTCTATAGTGACTAATGGCAATGATTATGAAATAATTATATGTATAAAATAAATACATAATAAATTATATAACAAATTCCTACGGTCAAGACGGGTCAAGACCATCTAAACGAGGAGGAGGGGGGGGAGGTCACCAATACAACTACTAAACAAACCTAAGGTCCCTTAGCCTCGCCGATCTAACGGGAAGTGTAGTAGTGACCACGAATTAGCCCATTACCAGTAATGAACAAATTTAAAAGATTTCGGGTTAGAAAATCCAAAATTTGGAAACATTAAGGAAAACTAAATGGAGGAAGCTACTTAAGTCATTATTTCTGTTGACATATACTCGTATAAGTAAACATTTACGTTTTAGAAACTGGAATGACTTTAGGTTTAAAAGGATAAAGAATATATGGACTTGTATGGATTGCCAACCCCCCAAAGTTATTTGCATTTGTAGAGGAATTTCGGCAAAGAATCCTTTTTAACCGCGTGAAACATGCTCTGTAATCTCGACGGTGCTGAACCCGCCGATTCGATCATGTAATGCGCGTCTTCTTGGGTCAACAAAGAGAATTTACGATGGTTTAAGACTTTCGTCCAGGTATTCAATAGCTACTAATTGCTACGTAAAAGCAATTAGGAAAAGATAAGAGACGTTTTCGAACAGTTCAAATAGGCTAATCACTTCTTTCGAGTCTTACTGGAATTAGTCTCTGTTGAATGAAATCAAACCGAAACATTGAAATTTCTTCCAGTTTCTGTGTCAGTATAAAAAAGTTCATGTTTAAATCTACAAATTATATTTATAGGTCTCTTATTTGAACAGTTTTTAATGAACAAAAAGTTTAGCATGAAAAAATGCATTGATCTCATATACACTATTCATTTATATTAATCAAAATATATTTGGTCTCCTTGGTAACACTATCTTCAGTGTGAAAATGTTAGATACTAACCATTTTCATCCATCATCAACACCTATTCCATTCTATCATTGTTAGATGAGAGTATATGATCATTCAGCGTAAAAACATCTAACAGTCTGTTGGTTCAACAGCGGCGTTCAAACCAATTTTATTAATACATTTTTACATATTAAATCCATCTATCGGAGAGATAATGAAATATACTATTACACTGTAAATGTAACCTATTTTATAAGCATTACATCTCGATTTTTTTCAAATTACTTTAATATCACTGATTTTATATTTGGTTTGAACCTGCAATGTCGTCAATTACGCGCGGAATGTACGATGGTTTTATTAAGTTATTTATTTTGCTTCTCCAATAATAAACAATATTGAAAGCTTTTTCAGTGAAGATAAAGGAAACTGAGTAAAATATCCAAAGTGATGTAGTCATGTAATGAGACGAATCCCTCTATAAATTAAAAAATGCACGTCACTGTAGGTAGAGTGGTTCTCAACCTTTTCTGGCTCAAGACACCTCAGTATCCACTACTCTTCTTTAGCGGCACCCCTGAGGATTTTCGTCTGCACAGTTTAAAATCCAGTCGACCAAAATTAATTTTTTAAAACCATTTTGACGTCATTCGCAATTCGTTTATATTTGCAAAAAATAATATATATTTACGCACTGAATTAAGCAGAGAAAAAACCCCGATTGCTCCTTTTCATTAAGTAAATTTATCAATAAAATAATTTGGCCTACTTTTATTGCTGCCTTTTAAAGTATAGGTTGCATTTTAGTGTAGATAATGCAATTTTGATCAGCCATTATGTTGTTGAATTGTCACGCTTTATACCATAATCTCGTGCACATATAAAGTTATATCATTGAATTAGTGTACAGATTTTTAAAATAGGCTAACCATATTGCAGAAACACTTAAATTTACTTAAATATTTCAAACAAAAACATCTAGAGCAAAGATAAAGACGCGTTTTTAGGATAACAGGATTTTCCTTTATCAAGCTTATCAAGTACTTAACACTGAATGAATATAGTTTTTTTAATCATTTATAATTTTTTAATTTCTTCAATATATATATATAATATCTTATATATATATATATATATATATATAATATAAATTTCTCGACTACTATTTTTTTTTATTTCTAATCATTCCTTCACACACACACACAGTAGCAAAGATAATTCTGTTTCAAATAGGTTACTACGAGTGAAGGGTTTAAAAAGCTAATACTTCTTAGGAGAAAGTGTAAACAAATTACAGTATTTTACAATGAAACTGATGGGAAGAAAGTTTTTAGTAGTAATTAAATGGTCAAACAACTTGGAGGCTCGAATGAGCGGATACCGCTGCTCAGCAAATCTCGTGGGCCAACAGCGTGGATGGGCAAAATTAAGTTCACAAGGCAATTTTTGGAATAACTCCAAACTATTCAATTTCCATAAATTATGCATTCATAGATTCGTTTTTATATCAGACGCATTTCTGACAGTGAGAGGTTGCCAAATGCCCCCAAACAATGTTATGCATAATTTCAGTTTTATGGCATTTGCACAACCTCAGACTATCAGAAATGCGTTTCTGATATAAAAACGAATCCCGTGAATACATAATTCATGGAAATTAAATTAAACCTAACCTCCATCATGTAACTTACCTGTTAGTGAGGTGGGTAAAGTTTAGCTGCAGCAATTAGGAAAGCGTGCAGCATTTGAGTAGGATTGGCATACTTGAGACAGAACAGATATCTCGCTAAGTAGCCCAAGAAATGCTTCTTACGTCGCCCAAATTTAGGGACATTACGCTTAATGGCGCCACAAAATAGGGACATTACGCTTAATGGCGCCACAAAATAATAATTTCAGAAAATTTCACAAACTTTGATTAATATTTACGGATCTTATTCGTCCTTTACGCTCATATTGTATTTAATAACATTTCGTTAAAACATATGAAGAAGCTTCTAGTAACTTTGTTTATCGTTCAAAACAGTTTGGAGTTATTCTAAACATTTACCAACATTAGTGTGTCTGATTGTTTAGCCTTCTTCGCGACATCAAAGGTCATATAAAGGAAGGCCAACCTACAGCTACGTGAAATCCGAACCACGGGTCGCTACATAATCTGAATGCAGAGGACGGGTCCCCGATCAAACTACAACCCAAACTCAATGTCGCTTAACTTTGCTAATCGACGGGAAACGGTGTTACAACATTGGCCACGACGGAGCCCAAATATAAACGTTATATACAATTCAGTACATGTCGAATACGCATGCGTTAAAACTTTATCTGCACGGATTATTATATTAAATTTTTTGGATCACCTAAGATCAGGGCCCCCAGCCTTTAGTTAGCTTTATAAGGCTAACGAACGAAAATATCATGACCTAACCTAACCAATCGTCAACGGCGTACAGTTGACCGAACAAATGGTTAGGTTAGGTCGTGATATTTTTGTTAGTTGGTCTTATAAGGCTAACTAAAAAAGGCTGGGGGCCCTGATCTTCAATTGATCCAATTTTTTATGATATATCAGTATAACTATTGATATATGGTAGTTTTAAAATAATATATAAATTTAAGGATCGCCCGAAGATCATGGCCCCAGCCTTCTTTAGTTAGGCTTATAAGGCTAACTAACAAAAATATCACGACCTAACCTAACCAATCGTAGGTCAACTGTACACCCTTGAAAAATCGTTGTTAGGTCGTTATATTTTCGTCAGTTAACCTTATAAAGCTAACTAAAGAAGGCTGGGGGCCCTGATCTTCAAGGATCCTTATATATTTATTTTAAAACTGCCATATATCAATAGTTATACTGATATTATATCATAAAAAAGTTACAAACTAATAGTGAAACAGTTTATGCTTCACCGTCAACTGTAAAAACTTACAATTTCGTAGAAAAATATTCAATGTAAAAACAGTTAAACTATCGAATTAAGTTCTCTAATTTTTACTTGAATTTTATGACTATGCAAATGAATAAACTTACCAACATTTTCAAAACTTCATGTAGTACAAACCAAGGGAGAGAGGGGGTGCAAGTTTATTTTCCCAAATTACATCCTGTTAGAAATAAAATGAAGTTTGCACTGCACTTATATAAACCACTTCTCACGGCGAAAGGTCAAACGTCTTTCAACCCTGTCGGCTATTCACTGTTTCGGTTTGGTTGGTTTGTTTAGCTTAAGGTGCTTTCATCCCACCGTTCACTGTTGGGTACGAAGCAAGTGGAGAATCCCAAATTAAGACTATCATGAGGGAGCCAGATATACGATGTTTTCAAATTTTGTGGGGACGCGCAGATATTCTCCTGAGCGAACTTCCTAGCTTCTATTTCTCTAGAACTTCTGAGTAGGTACTTACACACTACACAGTTAATGTAGATAATAAAGTTTCGGAAGAGTTCGCCAGGAAACATAAAAAAAAAAAATTAGTAATGATTAGTAAATGTTCGGTTTATCTTTGAATATTTACTTCCTTTTTGTGGTAGAAAAAAAAATTCAGAAAGCAAAACTTAGTCAATACCGATTAATAGTTTCGGATCTTTTCCTTTATAGCACCCCTCCTAATTTTTTCTTTCCCGGTTAGGTCAATGTACGCCTTTGACAATTAATTGGTTAGGTTAAGTAGTGATATTTTCTAAAATATTCGTTAGTTTTAATGAAAATATCACGACTTAGCCTAACCAATTGTCAAGGGCGTACAGTTGACCTAATCAGGAACGAAGAAAATGGGAGTGCTATAAAGGAAAAGATTTGTACTTTGTTTTTTATAAATTTCATATTTTTTGGCGAACTTTTTTTTCCGGAACTGTAGAGAACCATAGACTAAAGCAAACGAATTTCTATAATCTAGATTATAGAAGAAACGACGAACTTAGCTATTACAGAATGTCTTCAAATGAAACGCATTTACGGGTTAGGTTGGGTGCAATCAGTGAAAATAAAAATAAAATAATATACGAGTACCTTACCAATCTCGCAAACGAGTTTCATTTCGATCGACACCCGGTCACTGCGTTTGTCGATTCTAGGGAACTGAACCAGAAAAATGGATTGTACATCATACCTGAATGTGATTTCATGGCCCTTTCGTTGTAATAACGGAATTTAAATTCCAAGAAGTACATTATTTTTACTTTTCATAATTGCGCAGGACTGCAGCAAATGGCACAAGCACTGCAGTGTCATTCACTGCAATCAAACAATTCAGGTTTTTTTTTCCCTTTCGATCATAGCTTTTCATGCATTTGCATCACAATTATCTTTCGACTGACATCAGAATTATCCTTTCCTTTTATTGTATTTTAGTAACAACAACAACAACAACAACAACAACAACATATTTTTATAATTTAAGCTTAAACTACAGTACTGTATATGTGAAAATTATTCGAGCATATATATATATATATATATATTATATATGATGAATAAAACCACGAAGGAAAGGAAACACAAAATGGTGCTCAAGCGCTTGAGCACCATTTGTGTTTCCTTTCCTTCGTGGTTTTATTCATCATAAATATTTTTCACGTGTTACCTTCGTGAAATAATTTTCATATATATATATATATATATATATATATATATATATATATATATATATACTACATTATTATATTACTACAGAGTGGCCCGTAGGTCCGTCCCGACCGGTTATAATTAAAGCGAAAATACAAAAAATCAAACAAAGTAAAAAGTTTCTAATAAGTTTAGAATTATTTATTGATTATTCAAAGTGGAAAATATAAGAATCTCGACAAATATTCTTTCCTCAGTAATCGATTACGTCAGTGTGAGCTCCGCTAGATGGATTTTAGCTTTAATTATAACCGATTGGGACTTATGGGTACCCTGTACAAAATATATTAGAATGCTTTATATATATATATATATATATATATATATATATATATATATATATATGAATAAAATGCAAACTCACAAAGAAAAGGAAAAATGATTCCAAGGTCTTTCGTATATTCAACAGTACACCTCGTCATGAAATGAAGGAAAAGGCAAGATGTTTTTTAACACTAAAATGTAGCAGAAGTGACGTAATAATGGACGTCATTGATTGGGTTAGAGCAGTTATGTGCACCAATCCGAACACACCTCCGCTGCCATAAGGACTGCCCATTTTATACCTAACAGACGAGCTTGGGACGAGACAGAGGCGTGAGACTTCTTGTAAGCACTGTACATCAAAACAAAATAGTAGAAAGAAATTAGCTAAAGGTTAACAGGTACTGATAAAGAGCAAAAGATATTTTAACAAGATACGTATTGTTAATTTTATACATTCTCCAATTTTTATTGACATTATTTTTAAAATGGTTGAATGCACATTCTACAATATTCCTTTCAATTATATCTTTGTTTTTAACGTGAACTTTAGAACTCTCCCACTTAATACTATGATTACATCTAGGGGCGGATCAAAGAAGGGTATTCTAGGGGGGCACCAAACAGACATCATGCCAAGTATTTTATTTGATCCACATTTTTTGTATACCATACACTTCACCACCAGGTGTGGTAGTGATAGTTACATTGACAAAGAAATATTATTTTTAAAGACATAATAATAGTCCTTTGGGTGAGGGGGGTCCTGTGTGCATTTTGGTGTAACCTAAGTTTCTCTTTCAATTCCTTCAGGGGATCCCCTAAGATGAAAAAAAAAAAACAGAGTAGACTTCCTGGATCATGGTAGCAACTTGGGGAAATTACCATTTAAAATGGCACTATATTCACGCATTACCGATATTGGGATATCACATTTTTTTGTCAAGAAACATGGCAATATGGGGATCAAATGAAAGCTCCGGACTTTTTATGTATGAATAGGTACATTAGAAATAGTTACAATTATTTAAAATGATTTAAAGTAGTGATAAAAACAATCGTCTAGCTTGTAAAAGTATTGATAATCCATTTAGATTAATAGAAATGAAAATTTAAAATGTCCAGTCTTTAAGTTTACATGCTATAATCAGCCCAATACAAAATCACCACACAAATACATATCAATAGTGAGCATATTACCAATTTTGCATAGGCACTCGAAAACCAATATGTGGATTCCTTTACTGGGATTCATCCATGGTCAGGTGAAAGGAGCCAATGCAAAGGATAAGATCCTTAAATTCCATTGGTTTCTGGAGCATTATTTCTCTTGCAGTGTGATACACATCCTCATCACAAGTAATTGCCATATGAGCCTGTTTCAACTGTTTCAGAACATTCTGGAGGTTCTTTAGTGCTGTATAAGCAGTGGCATATTCTGTCACTGGATGTGGAATTAATGGAATGAATCCAACTATTTTCTCTGGCACTGTTTCTTCAGACACAAGTGAATAGAATGCACCATGAAGGCATTGACTGCAGCTGACATGTGGATATGACTGACCCTTTTCCTATTTCTGACAAGTCCAATCGTCCCAGTGACCAGGCAGCGTCTCTCTTCTTGATAGTATTATAGGAGGTGTTTTCCATTGAATATAACTCCTCAGGCACAACAAAGTCTTCTGATAGGTGTGGTTTCCTTGCTGGTTTTAAGATACTTTTGCAGTGTTTGACATGGGAGGTCTTGTTTGGACACTTTAGACCCATGGACAACAGTAATCTCAGAGATGTTTGGTTTTGAACAGCATTTGGGAGGCCTGTCCTGGAAGAGCACTGACACTGTGTCATGATTCCCTCCTATACCAGAAAGAGTACATTCTTCATGGTCGAAATTGTCAAAAGCCCCTGTGGTGAACATATCTTAATCAAAATGGCTGGGCAAAGGAACATTCCCTTTTGCTGATTCCACTATCAAACTTGTCATATCATTATAATAGCGCCGAAGCTCATCATAACTTAGCTCAAAGTTGTTTAAACTCTTGATTAATGTGCTGCTCTTACAAGTATCATGTATTGTTTGAACATTCATTATGTGAAGAGGTGTTCTTTGCCGTCCATTATATAGAATGAAATAGAGGATCTGGTAGAGAGCAATCATTCTTCTTCGCTTTCTCTCTGAGAGAGTTAATGTCCCATCTTCCTCTTCATCACTTTCATCTTTGAGCCCAACACTTGGGCTACCTCCATCGAATTGCCTGGGGTCAAATTTGAACAGTGCTCCAAGAAACTTCAATAAAGGCGGAGGTATAACAATACTCTTCTATGATTCTTCAAAGTCATGTGCATCACAGACTTTGGCTTATAACTGGGAATCTTCTTCCAACAGAGCTTGTCTGATGCTTTTAACACATTCAGTGACTGCATCAAGATTTCGGAGAGTGTCTACCATCTCTGCAGCAGTAAATGTGTTGAGAAACACCATTGCAGATTTATTGGCCTCATGAGGGAGAGATATGCATAATCTGTCACCTTAGTAGTTGCAAAGCAGTACCTTTAGTTCTCTGTTAGTAAATACATTATCTACATTCATAAGCTGATTAGCATGCACTCGCAAGCAGTGATGGGCATCGATACATGAAAATCGCAAAAGCGATACCGATACATCGATATATGAAGAACGTCTTAGGCGATACCGATACGCCGATACTTTCTAGATGTCTTAAGCGATACCGATACCGATACATGCATCGCCGATACATGTATCGCCGGTACATTTTTATAATTATTCATTTAATATGTAGGTATTAGATATTATTGCTTATACTAGTAATTTGTACGCACTGTAAGTAAAATCAACGACATTTTAATGGGTTTTATAGATGTAAATAAAAACAATTGCTTTATTTAATGAAAGTATGTTTTAATTTTGTAGGATACATGAATGACTGAAAATATAACACTAACAATTAAAAGTAATTACTATTACCCTTCAAAAATACCAGCTGGCTAAACATCTGGTCAAACAGTCTATTCCTTTTTGGAGCGTGAATGTGACCAGCCAAACTAAACAACCGTTCTACAGGAGCAGAGGATGGTAGTGGTGTGTTATACTTCAGGAAGACCCGTAGAATTCCTGGGTACTGCCTCAGAGATTGGAGAGAATGGCTTCCGTCACCCAGATACTGTAAAACTTCCATCTCAGTGGAATCTTGGGTTGCAGAGACATTAGTGGAAACAGACTCATAACAGAAGAAATCATCCGCACTTCCGTCAGATGCAGCACCACTTAGTTGTTGCTGGGGGATCTGCTCGCTGAGGCTCTTAATAGCATTAACCAACATTTCTTGAACCCTCTTTTTGACAATGTTAGTATTAAATTTGCCTTTTATTGTCATCCACTTTAACTTGAACAGAGGATTTGAAGACGATGCCAGTATTGCTGCTTTACACTCATGCGACGCATCAAGGCACAGAAACTTTTCAAACCGCTTAGTGAACCCTACTGTGACTGCATTGAGAAGTGGCTGACAATGACGCAATGCCTCCGAATTCAAACGCTCTAGCTTCTTCTCTACAGCTAACAATGTTTCTATATTATGGTTAATTAATCTCAATAACACAAGTACAAACGTGTTTAAACGTTGCGCCGTACTGTGTGACGTGACCAGTAGAGTAGTACTGTCATTAAATAAATATTTAATAATATTATTAGTTATGTATATTCATAAATATAACTCAGTGTGTCATATTATAACATCTATTTAAATATTTAAAAATTCTTATTAATGTATCGATGTATCGAAGTATCGATTTTTTTCGATACATTTAAGAAAATTGACCTTAGCGATACCGATAAATCGATACTTTTGCCAAGTAGCTAAAGCGATACCGATACCGATACAAAAGTATCGATCGATACGTATCGGCGATACATGTATCTAGATACTGCCCATCACTGCTCGCAAGTCACCTAAAGCATACCCTTCACCTCTATTCAAGCTAGCATCAATGTCTTCAATAATTTCAAGGAATACTTTCCCTTTTTGGTGGTTGTTCATTTTGTTCACATCCCTTCTGTAATACCTCAGAAGCAGGGCCGGACTTTCACCTGCTGAGGCCCTAAGCTATATGAAATTTGAGGCCCTTCTCTAAAAAAATTCGGGTAAAAAAATTTAAAATAATTATTACTATAATTATTATTTTTTATATTAATGTTAATGATAAGAAAGAAAAAATATATATATATATATATATAATTTTTGATGAATTAGTGTTAAAGAATAAAAACTAATGATAAAATAAAAATATATTTAAAAAAATGAGGCCCCCGAGGGTGTGTGGCCCTAAGCTATAGCTTATTTAGCTTATAGGTAAGTCCAGCACTGCTCAGAAGATAGGACTTTATGCAGTTTTTATGACAGAACAAATCTGTACCAAATACAGATTCAGTATCTTGAAGCTCACACGTATGGATGGATATACACCTCATCCTGAAAGTACACTGTAGCCTGTAAAAAAAAATTTTGCTCTCTCACATTCAGACATACAAACTTTCCACAGTCACCCTTCAATTTTATTTGTCCACAAACCATACATACTTTCCTAGAAATGTCAACATTGTAGCTACTAGTAGGTGCACGTGGCTTAGTCTTTGACGTTGTAGACCTATCTGGATTAATTACACTGCCCAACAAAAAAAAATTTTTTTGCTGCTGATTTAATTCTAAGACCTGTTTCTGGATAATATTGATGTGTTGATTTCAAAAATCACCTTAGATTTTGTCCATCACATCAAGTTTTCGTGCAATGCAATATGCCTATTTTGGGTGATCCATGAAGGGCGCTTATCAAAATTGATGATTTTTGAGACCTGTTAACAGCTGTTTTGCTGTTAAAATTTTATCTGTGGATAAGAAAACTGATGAAAGATCCGCAGTTCAGTAACTCTATGACCGAAACGGAGGCAAGAGCTTGGAATGCTTTTGTGGCAGTAGTTAAGAACTTCCTAGGAAACAAAAAGTCTGAAAATTATAAAGATCTTGTAAAGGATTTACTTGTAAACTTTCAGCAGTTGGGTTGCAACATGAGCATTAAAGTTCACTATTCAACAGTCATCTGGATAAATTTCCAGAAAATCTTGGTGATGTTAGTGAAGAGCAAGGTGAAAGGTTCCACCAAGATATCAAAGTGATGGAAGAACGATACCAAGGAAGATGGGATACCCATATGATGGCTGACTACTACTGCTGGAGCCTGCAAAGAGATTGGCTTGACATCTCTCATTCTAGGAAGTCCTATAAGAGAAAATTTATCAGCACTGAAAAGTAAGAAAACAAGAAAAAGACAATGTTAAGAAAACTGGTCCCGTGCTTGCTTTAATATGGATTCATTTTTTGCTTATTTAAACACTTTTAATCACTTTCTGTGTCAATATTACCATTGTATATTAAACTTCACTCCCTGCACAATTGTTTACTTTTCCATGCTGATTCTGAGTATGTAAAAACTTATTTTTTGAAAAGAAAAAAAATTGGGCATAACCCTGCCAAAATGCGATATCTCCAAAATATCCGTATTTGATTGCTCGAAAACCTGACGTGATAGGCAAAAACCAAGGTGATTTTTGAAATCAGCACACCAAAGTTACCTAAAAACAGGTGTTAGAATTAAATCAGCAAAATTGGTGTTGGGCAGTGTTATCAGAGTCTGACGTCTGTGTGCTTTGGACAACTAGGCACTCTGTGGTATTTGATGATGTTCTCCTTTCAGTAATTCTCTCCTGAGATTTCTTCAGTGTACAATATGTTTTGTGGCATTCATTGCTACCAAGTGGGTCCATTGGACCCACTTGGTAATTCTAGGGTTAAATAATGTATTAGAATTATTTGCTGTTCTACACGCATATTTATGCTGTTTCATTCTGATATCTAAAGTTTTTTGCCGTTTGACCTATATAAACTGAATTACATTGTGTACATCCGATCGAATACACACAGCCAACAGCAATATCCGGGCTATTCTTTATTAGGTGAGATTTAACCGTATTAAATCTCGGTTAAGGTTGAATACGTATTATTAAATTAAGGTTAAATACGTATTGTTACGTATTAAATACGCTGTGTATTTGATCAGAGTAAAACAGCATAAATATGCGTGCAGAACAGCAAATAATTCTAATGCATTGTTTAACCATATGTATAGATGTAATCATAGTATTAAGTGGGAGAGTTCTAAAGTTCTCGTTAAAAGCAAAAATATAATTGAAAGGAATATTGTAGAATGTGCATTCAACCATTTTAAAAATAATGTCAATAAAAGTTGGGGAATGTATAAAATTAACAATACGTATCTTAAAATATCTTTTGCCCTTTATCAGTACCTGTTAACCTTTTGCTAATTTTTTCTACTATTTTGTTTTGATGTACAGAGCATATTTTTGTCATCTTGCCTTTTCCCTTTATTCCTTGACGAGGTGTACCCTTGAATATACGAAAGACCTTGGAATAATTTTTCCTTTTCCCTGTGGATTTCCATCATTCATTTATTTCACGTGTTTAATTGTGAGAGTCATCCCATATATATATATATATTTTTTATATTATTTTTTTTTTCCGGTCAGCGAAGTTAAGCGACATTGGATCTGGAGAGTAATTGCATAGGAAACTTTTCTATGCGTCCTGATTATGTAGCGACCTGTGGTTCGGATCCCACGTAAAGCTGTAAGTTCTCTCCGTCATATGACCTCAGATGTTATAAAAGAGGTAAAAAAAACACTATCACCCAATTCAGGTCGCTCCTGACGAATCCGTAAACATTTCTAAAATGAAAACGTTGTGAATTTAATACTCGAAAAGATCAATGGCTTTCGTACGCTGATCTCAGATAAAAGATAAGATAACCAGAGATGAAAAGTGACAAGAGATTTACAAATTAACAACTGACCAGTCTGTTTTGAAATTAATGTCACATCCAGTGAAGGTATTTTTTTTTCCTTTCAAAGAATTACGATGAGAAATACTCTGAAAAGTTGGATGAAGAACTTGGAGGATTCGGAAGATTTCAAAAATGGGTTTTTTTCTTAGCTTGTTTGGCTCCATTGGTGATAGGAATGGCTGTTGTCAATCAGATTTTTATAGGTTTACCCGTATCTTACAGGTAAGGAAACGACTATTTTTTTTTATTGTTATTATTATTATTATTAGTAGTAGTAGTAGTAGTAGTAATAAGAATCATCTTTAATTTTCATATAACTCTTATTGAACTTTTTGTTTTCGGTCAGCGTTCGCTGGGACGAGAGATAATGCCTTATCTGTTGTTTTTTGTTTACTTTTCGTCTCTATCTGAATGATTTCCTTAAACATAAATAAGTGTAAACATGGTACATGTGTTTTTTTATTTATAAACTCTCTTCTCTTAATGGGCCAACCTTGGGTGGATCTCTAGTACTATTAGTAGTAGCCTACTGCTCTCTCTCTCTCTCTCTCTCTCTCTCTCTGTCAGAACAGCGAAGTTAAGTGACGTTGGCTTTGTTCAGTAGTTCAATCGGTAACCGTCCCCTGAGTGCAGATGATGTAACGACCTGTGGTTCGGATCTCACGTAAAGCTGTAGGTCTCCTCCGTCATATAACCTTAGATGTTACGAAAGAGAGTAAATAACCCCAGAACATCATCATCATCATCATCTCTCTCTCTCTCTCTCTCTCTCTCTCTCTCTCTCTCTCGTCTTATTTAAAGTCTCATTTAAATCATCAAATGAGAATTGAGTTTGTTATAACTTCGTGTGAAGTGTGAGTCTGAGCCACAAAATAACATAAAGGGTATTTTTATTTTCAAGATGCTTAGTACCCGACTGTGAGACTTCTTCAAATACCTCTTACGAAGAAGACTTTCTAAACTTTACAACACCATACGATGATTCTAAAGGCAAATGGAGTTCTTGTTACACCTTCGATAGCAACACCAGCGGGAATATCTTTGGTTCATGTGATCTAAATGAGTTTGATACCTCTCAGACGAAGGAATGTTCTGAGTGGGTCTATGATACGTCAATGTTCACAAGCACCCTAGTTACTGAGGTAGGCCTAATTATGATGATAAATTTTATTATCTCTTTTAGTAATTAAAGTTTTATTAGAAAAGCGATTAAATAAATCTGAGATTACATTATTTATTTAACTTGTATTGTGGATTAAAAGCTGATTCCTATCTTGCAGTTTGAATTGACTTGCGAACATGCCTGGATGCAGTCTTTAGGAGGTTCACTTTACATGTTTGGAATGCCTTTTGGAGCGGTATTTTTAGGGATTTTGCCGACAGAATTGGCAGAAGAAAAGGGCTGGTGATTGCCATAACAGTCCTTTTCATTGGTGAATTCGTGGGATCAATGTCTGTTAATTTCTACATGTACCTCATAATGAGATTCATCAGTGGGGCAGGAAGTATTGCTGCTTTCCAGATTGCAATTATCTTAGGTAAATACTCTATTAGTAGGTAAAAGTGATGTTTTCGCTGAGTAATACGATGCATGTACAGAGAGTTAATAAAAGTAAAGTTCCTTTTCCTTAGATTTTTCCATAGTTTTTGATTTGATAATGAAAGTGAATAAATAATAACAGATTTATTGAATCAATATATTTAGAATAGTGTTGCTTCCCCCCCCCCCTTTCATTACGTAAAACTGACACTGTGACACGTTCTGGCATTCCATTGATGAGCTTTGCCATTTATTCCTGAGGACAATCATCGTGGTGTCTATTTACTTTTGTCATCCCCCTGTACGTAAAATCCTACAACACGATCACTGAAAAGATATATGGATAGGCCCTGATAGTATAGGGTCAGGCTTTACCAAAATATTTGTTTAACTTCCTACGTAACATTGTGTTTGGTTTTGGGGGTTGTTTAATCTCCTTCGTAGCAGCAAAGGTTACGTGACGGAGGAGACCTACGTGGAACTCGAACCACTGGTCGCTACATCATCTGGATGCGGAGGACGGTCCCCCACCCAACCACAACCCAGATCCAGTGTCGCTTAACTTGGCTGAACTACGGGAACTGGTGTTGCGACTGGGCTAAGAACATTTGGTTAACGCAACATAAAATCGACGAGATCTTATGAGTTAGATTAGGTTGTTAATTTCTTTAGAGCGTCGATGTTATGTCTCGTCGACTAAATAGGTAATAAGTCCGTTGCGAAGTGACCACGAGGTAGCCCTCCTTCGTAACAGGTGACATCATGTGACGGAGTGGGACTAAAGTTCTTCGTAGGATTCTAACCTTTATTCACCGAGGAAGACCCCCAGAGAAACACTTTAATCGCTGAAATCTCAAGCCCAAACCGAGACTCGAACCCAGAATTTTTAGATTATCAGCTCGGCAATTTGCCACCAGGCTACTCTGTATGGCGAGTGGGTTTTCAAGAAGAGAATATACTTATCTGAAAGGGTAATTAAGTTACTATCAGTGTCCCATATCCCCCAAGGAAATGATGGGTAGGGGCCCGAGCCCGGGCTACCTTATACAGAGTCAATTAAAGGTGGGGGCGTCGGCCCGCCACCACTTTGTCATGACTTAAGATACAGAAAAGACAGCCCCTCCAATCTCTAGCAACCTAGTTTTAGGCAGCACTGGAATTTGAACCCACGACTCAAGCGGAGTCTCAGCAAAAGACGAGGAACGAGACGCTCGATGTGAGAAGGTACATAACATACATAAACTTTATTCATCTTTACAGGGCTGGAAACTGTTTCTTCTGAGTGGAGAACATTTTGTGGAATGATGTTCAAAGTTCCTTTTGCTCTTGGAGAGACTTCAGTTGCTGCCTTTGCCTACTTCATCAGAAACTGGAGATGGCTACAATTCACCCTCTCTATTCCTAGTTTTTTCCTGCTGTCATTTTGGTGGTAAATATGCCGTGAATATGGAAGTAAATTAATAACCCTTTGGAAATACTAAAAACAGATATAAAACAAGTGAGATTCAAATTGATCACAACTTTTTTTAATAGATTTTTAATTTGCACCAATACTTCTTTCCTGGTAATTATATATAATATATATATATATATATATATATATATATATATTATATATATATATATATATAACCAAATGGAACAAAAGATGCATTAACTGAACAGCAAGAAAATGTTTAGAGAGAGAGAGAGAGAGAACTGGCGGATTTTTTTTTACTTGTCTGGGTAAATTTCAAAAAAATATATTCTGTTTTTTCTGGCAATGATTTTTGCACAGTATTTTACGAACGCGGCGCTGGTGGCCTTTGGCTACAATTAATTATATTTATTCTATATGCAACATTTGAAATAAACCTAAAACACCATTAATCCTCAAGTTTCAGCGAAATCGTAGTACTTGCAAGGGCTCAAGGAAGACATCAAAGTTTTGTAAGAAATTATTTAACAAACTCGAAAATGTGTGACTACAATGTTTTTTTTAAATTTCTAAATCTATTTGTTTAGTTACAAAACATTTAACCAAAAGAAATGTAATGTGACGCCATAATAATAATTAATTAGTCATCGGGCTGGACAGAAACTGGCACAGCGCTCAGGCTAACTAATGCAACCCATTGCTCTAATTCCCAGATTACTCTTATCAGCATCATCCCAAGTCGAATCCCCGACCTCAGTGTCCTCACTTCGATAATAGGGAGACGGTATTACCCACTGAGTTAAGGGCACTGACACTGTAATGGTATAGACTGCTCTACAGAATGAAGATTATATTGTATATGACAATAGACAATGACAGCTGTTTTACAGTACGAAAACTCTGCCAATGTCAACAAAAAAAAATTACATTTATGGTTGGCGTACAATTAAAAACTTTTAAATGTCTGCCAGACAGAAGAAGAAGTTTAACTCAAACTTTGTTGTTGTGACTCCGTTCTTTCGTTCCATTTAGGATTATGCCAGAGAGCATACGTTGGTTATTATCCAAGGGGAGATACAAAGAAGCGAAAGTGGTAATTGAGAAGGCAGCTGCTATGAACAAAGTTACTATTTCTCCGGACGTCTATGAATCATTGGTATGTATGGTAAAAAAGTTAAAATGTATTCATCGTATTGTATCTTTTTCCTTTGTAATATTGCTCGTACAGATTTTAAATTCTGTTATCGCGCACCCAATATTTCATTACCATACACTTGGATTTTTCAGGACTACGTCGTGGTTAATGTCGTAATACCGCTTCTCGTCGATCAGCGAAGTTAAGCGACATTGGGTCTGGGTTGTAGTTCGATGGGAAACCGTCCTCTGCATCCAGAGTATATAGCGACCTGTGGTTCGGATCTCACGTAAAGCTGTAGGTCCCCTCCGTCATATGACTTAGATAATGTAAAGGAGGTTAAACAACCGCATCAAACAACAACAACAACAAGAACTTGGACTTTCCTTGCAAATGAGATTCAAATCTCATTTAAAATTCAGTAAATCGTGCATGATGGTCAGGTCGATCAGGTCGTATAATGTCACAACTTCTTTACAGATCATGACTGAAACAGAAAATGTAAAAGAGGAAAACTTTGATGGGGAAAGTGTGACAAACGGAAGAAGTGCCCTTGATCTTTTCAGGTCTCCACGTTTGAGAAACAGAACGTTGAATCTTATGTTTGCTTGGTAAATATCCGACTATCTTTTTTGTTAAATCAAATGGAAACTCGGGTTGGCGCGAAACGTGAATATCAGAGCCATCTATCAAGGAGTTAATAGAATAACTTCAAATTCCTTTGCACGTATTCATTATAACGTCTTAAACTACTTTTAGGATTATTAAAAAAACATTTCGTAGGTGATTTACCATTCTGAAACGAATTCTTCATACAACCCACATTCTGAGCTATTTAACATTAACTTTTCGTTCGTTTAGGTCAAATTACGTTCGGTTGTGTTAGCTTAGGCTAGAGAAATTATGGAGTTTGCGTGCACAACTTTTAAAGTTTATAAATGAAATTAAAAACACGCTTAAAATACAATAATATGTTTCAACTTATCTGGGAATACATTTATATTATATTGAGAATAATCTTGACAAAATTTTTTTTGTTAAAAGTAATGTAATATTGTAGTATTCTGATCATGTGTTAATATAGTATACATTATACCGTATAGATTTTTAAAATAAACAAAAAATTTCAAATGACACAAAGCAGAAAATCTTGAAAATCTCGTTCCACGCCAAAATCCTCCTTTTACAAATTTTGCTTCGAGAAATTTTTTGCTTTACTTCGCCTTGTTTCGCGTTCCAAGTGTCACTACTTCATTGCTCGCATTCCTTCCCAACAGGATTGCCATCACTCACAACTTTTATGGACTTTCTTCCAACTCGGCAAATTTTGGAGGCAACATTTTTGTAAATTTTGTCGCCATTATGTTCATTGAAGTCCCATCTTACATCATCGCTTACTCGTTTCTAGACAAGTAAGTTAATAAATTTATCCTTTATTAAATGCGTAGGATCATCTGAAGATCAGGGCCCCCAGCCTTCTTTAGTTAGCCTTATAAGGCTAACTAACGAAAATATCACGACCTAACCTAACCAGTCGTTAGGTCAACTGTACGCCCTTGACGATTGGTTAGATTAGGTCGTGATATTTTCGTTAGTTAGCCTTATAAAGCTAACTAAAGAAGGCTGGGGCCCTGATCTTCAGATGATCCGAAAAAAGTAACTCGTATAAGTTACAAATATTCATGATTTTTTGTAACTAGTTATAGTTACAATTACTCGGCCGGAAAATATAACTAGTTACCGTTACCGTTACTGAAAAAGTAACGCTTACCGAGTAACTAGTCAAATAAATCAATAAATCTCTAAAAATTGGAAATACACTTATGGATATACTGTACGTGTAAATTGGTGTTTTATCAACAAATAACCTATTTTAATAAGTATATTCGTGTAATTCATTGCATGAAAAAATAAAAAGTAAGTACAGTAGGTCGACCCAAGTTCCAGTTTCTAATTAAGATACTACAATCTTGTATATTTCCCAAATAGGTTGCTTTTGTATCAAAGATGGATTTTATCATGTATCCCCTAAATTTCTGTAACCTGACATGAAAGAAATTCGCTAAAGTTTTATGCTTCGCAATATTTATGCGTTTTTATTCTTTTTGCAAGAACAGCTTTTAATTTTGCAAACATGGCTTCTGATCGTATTTACATGCCTTATAAATTTAGGCGAGAGAATTGAATGGAACATGGTCAAACAGCGTAAATACTGGCCTCGCTTGAACGACGAACACCTTTGTTGGGGTTCTAATTTAGGGCATGGTTAATTAATCATTTTTAGGAAAAAGTGATGAATGATGAAATTTTCTAATTAATCAATAAATGACTGATTAAAAATGAATACAAATTAAATATTTCTGAAAAGAGTAAGAAAGAGCTTTATTGTTTCTGTTGCGTTTGCTCAAACATTTAGTTTGCTTTAGTTAAAGAAATCAGGCATGGGCAGATTAGACAGTTTATACACGCAAAAAGGTGCCAAATTCAAATGATACACTAAAAAATTTAAGGTAAAATGATGCTGAAATTATGAGGGAAATTAATCATTTCCCATCATTTTCTAAAAATGTTTTTTGACTAATTAATGATTACATTCGAAACAATGATTAACTGATTAATCAGAACCATTTCCTAGACCAGGCGTCGGCAACCTTTTTGGTGTTGCGTGCCAATTCCATTTTTAAAAAATAATTTTATGGTCTTGAGTAGTATTTTTCCTCTCTTTTTTTAATCTTAAAATTATAAAAAAATTTAAATCTTTTCGCGTGCCAAGGATAGATGCCTCGCGTGCCAGGGGTTGCCGACGCCTGCCCTAGACTGTTCTATATAGCGTAGTTGGTAGGAGCGCTGACTCTGAAACCGCGTGACGTGAGTTCGATTCCCACTGGAACTCGTATATTCTCACCTTATTGTTTTTTCACTTTCCATGGCTTTTTAATTATGTGAACTGAATTTACAATTCTTATTTGATACAGATTGGGTCGAAAGGGTTCTTTAGTTCTCTTAATGTTGCTTGGAGGAGTAACCTGTTTTGTAGCCAGTATGCTGGACGAAGGTAAGCATTTTTATTATAATATAAAATATAATGAAATAAAGTAAAATGTCCTTTTTTTTTGTACTATAGATCAGCTGACCTTATTTTGAGAGTAGGGGGAAATGCATTAATGAGAAAAAGAATGCTCATGGTTGGTAGATCATCGTAGTATTTGGCTTAATCTTAGTAAGTTTACCTTATTTCATATATTGTATGTGTGATATATTTGAACTTCATCAAATAAATGAACCCCCCCCCTGTAGTTGGGTTGGTAGGGGTGTAGTCGCTGACTGAAAAGGCCCGGGTTCGATTCCAACCGTCGCTGTGAGTGTGATTGTTCTGTGACTGCCCGGTTCCGGGTGACATTCTAAAGCAGGGTTTCTCAACCGGATTTTCCCCACGAACCACGTGTCAGGGTCTTAAGTCGACGCGACCCTTATCATCCCTACAGGGGTAAACAAACTCACGAAGCGGGGTTGTTTTTGTTTTTTTGCGCACAAATCACTACTACAGGGGTTAATTGCGACCCACCGTTTGAGAAAAACTGTTCTAGAGAGTTCACGCCCACCTCCAGATATTATCTATTACCAGTGGCGGCTCGTGACTAAAAATTCTAGGGGTGCTGTCTCTAAGAATGGGTTGAAATAATTACTGAAATAAAAGGATGAGCATTGAGCAATGAATAAAAGTTTCAAAAGTTATTGAAAAAGTTATTCAGTGAGCTCATCCTTATATTGTTCTTGATTATTTCAATTGTAAATAAAAAATTTAGGGGTACTGCAGTTCCGCAGTGCCTACCGACGAGCCGCCACTGCCTATTACCAGTTTCATCAGACACTGCATTAATAAAATCATTCGACTAAGGATATCAAAGGAAGAACTTAAGTTGTTAAAATTTCATTGAACATTTTTAATTAAAGAAAAATAACCTTAAAACAACAACGAAACAGAGTTTTAATTAAAGTGAAAAACATTACGTTCATGACGGTGAATGACTGAAGAAGTTGTCAATGACTGAGAAGCGATCAGATTTAGTTTAACCTTTAACCGGTTGGTCTATGGGAAAACATATGAAAACTAAATACGTTAGGGTATGTCATACCTAATACCCAACCAGTCAAGAATTAAGAAATTACCCATGAAATATTAATTTTTGAAGAAGCTGAGCTGTGACTCAAGCAAGTTTAATATCTGGATAGAAAACGCGCTGCAACAGTTTCTAAACAGGCGTTCTCGGGCGTAAAATTAAAAATTATTTGGGTTTCATTATTCAGTAAAGCTAATAATAATCACCACTTTCTACAGATCATTTTAACTTGATGAAGTGTTCATATAGATATTCGTGTAAAGTGGTTTCGAAAAATTCTATGAAATAATGTTGTGCACAGTTTGGAAAAATTTTATAACTCTGGACCAGCAATTCCCAAAGTTTCATTCGTGGAGGGTTTTTTCAAAAGGGCATCACTGAGTATCGTGTCGCATACTGACAATTTCTTAAATTTTTGCATTTCATTTCAGGAAAAAAAACATAAAATAAAGTTATTTTTTAAAAATACTTTTTTTTTAAATTTCGCGTTTTTTCGACAAATTACACTGGATATTACATTTCTTAAAAACAGGCTATAATTTCACTCTAGTGGACCGCGGGACACACACCACACAGTCGGCTCGAGGGACACACTTTGGGAACCCCTAGTCTAAACTAAGGCTTCATCAGGCCTGTCTCAGTCTCAGTAACAATTTCTTCGAGAATGAGCTTTATTTGTTTTGATGATATTTGAATAAAAACAGGTCTAACGTGAATTCAGTAGATTGGATGTAACAACTAACAAAATATTTCTTTTAGATCTGAGTTTGACCATAATTATACTGAGCATTGGTGGAAAGTTCTGCGTAGCTGCAGCATTTGCAATCATCTACATTTATACCATCGAGATTTTACCTACTCAGTACAGAAGTCTTGGATTAGGGACATGCTCGATGTCTGCCAGGATCGGAGGAATTCTCGCCCCCTTTACTGCAGGACTGGTAAATTGATGCTTTAAAATATAAAATTTAACATTTAATGATCTAATTGTGTCAGTGTGTACACACACACACACACACACACACACACACACATTTTAAACATTAGAATTTTGGCAAAACTTTGAAGTTTAAAGTCATTGAACTTTGAAATATGTCTCATGAGAATGGTGAACAACTCGTTTGAGTATTTCGCCAATGAAGAATTCCGACTTTCTCAAATGTACAAGTTTCTGATATACCTTCTAGAACTGCTCGGAATTATCTTACAACTCACGTTCCCGCTAGTTTCTTCCTTTTTAAGTCTTTTGCCATTCACTGTATCTTATTATTCGATTACTTCCCACTCATGTCATCCCATTCCCGTATTCTCACTCCGCAAATGAGAATGACAAAGTGAAAAATTCACATTTGAGAAAAGAGTTTCTTCATTTCCCTAAATTCTTTCGGTATTGCCAGAACAGCTGATCGTATTTTAGTTTCCAGATACTTCTTTTGTTGTACACTTTTAATGAATTGATCTTTCTCAGGGAACATTTTACAGACCTCTACCGTTAATCATCTTCGGTATTCTCGCGTTAGTTTGCGGATCTCTATTACTTCTTCTTCCTGAAACGTTGGGGAGCGAATTGCCTCAAACACTGAAAGAAAGTGAGAACTTTGGAACGTAAGTCGTCTTGTATATTTTGCTGTTTGGTGAAAAGATTTTACTATTACTCGTAGTCCTACTCTGCTCATCTTCCAAGTAAAAGTGATCATTTGCTAAACATGTTTAGAACATGTATAGGGCCTACGCGTTTTATACACGTTTATGAACGTTTAGCAAACGTACAATTTTGATAAAAAGGTCGCCTAGAACCCTGAAAATATTAAAAGGCATGAAAAATTAAAAATTGGTAATAATTTTTTTACTTCGTATTTTTTAAATTTTTTACTTCACCAAAAAAGACTAAAATATCGAAGGAAAGACAAAATATTACAAATTAGTAATATTTTACGATTTTCACATTTCTAGACGAATTTTTTTCAGAAACTGTATCTTTGCCCGTTTGATATAAATTTGTGCGAATATTTTTTTTTAATATATAAATTAACGAAAGTCTGTTGTAATCAAGTAATTATAAAGTAATTTTAAACTCTATAAGATTGTATTTTATATGTTGTGGGCTTTTATTTTTACTTTCAGTGATCAGTCAATTCTACACTTCACATGCTGTACTGGGAAGAGAAAAAAAGCGAAGAACAAGAAGGGTAACAAGGAAATGAACAAATAAAATTCCCAACATCATTTTTTGCGGTGATTATCCACAACATTTCAAAGTATACAAATCCCAGTGTAACAATCCACAATTACCTTAATTCATTACTGTAATTTTAGTCTTTAGAGGACAATTTGAGTTAAGTTTAATAACAATATTCTCTAATTGCCCTTAATTGAATGCCTTAATTCACTTAGCAGAGAACGTGTTAACATATTCCCGTTCATCTCAGCTGTATATATGTATATATCTGGTAAACCTGGTAAAAGTTCCGTGCATCGGTTTCTCTTCACACGAACGTCAAGCTGGTGGCCCCGCCTCTCGAGGCCTGGCCTGATGGAGGAGCGAGTTGCTTTTTGTGATAACTATCTCACATAAACAGATACAGATTTAATTTACGTAGTCTTTCCCGTAGTTGAGTTCTTTGCAGCCATCACTCTTGACTATGAAATTTCTCTGAACTTGTTCTAATTTATTCATTTGTTCTTTTTTGTATGAGGACTTCAAGACTGAGCAGTATTCAAGGTTTTGGTATGATCAGTGTTTTCAGCAAGGGAATCATCATTATCTTCTCGTCCCTTCATTTGAAGGTTCTCAGTAGCTGTCCCGCAACTCCTTTTGCTTTGTTTATCAATATCTGTTTCTCTATTTCAAATTTTGCATCATCGGTCATTATTACCCCTAAATCCTTTGTTTTCGTGCTTCTCTGAATTTCCTGTCTATCTGGGGCATAGTATGCTGTCTTCAAGTTCTTCATTTCTTCCATATCTCAAGAGCTGAAATTTCTCGGTGTTAAAATTCATCTTAAAATTTATCTTCCGACCATTTGTATAGTCTGCTTGTGTCCCTCTGTAGGTCCTCCAACTCTTCTGCATTGCCGATTTTTCTGCTGGGCTTTGTATCGGCAGCAAAGGTTGTTATTATACTGTTGTCGTCTACTTCATTGTCTGTCTGTCAGCATGATAATGAATAAGAGTGCGGCTAATACTGTTCCTTGTGGAACTGAGCTACGTACTTCCGATTCGGATGATAATATACCTTGGATTTTTACGGCTTGCTGCCGTTACCTGAGGAAGTTGTAGATCCATTTGTCTACTTTGCCTGTTATTCCCATGTTTCATTTTGTGCGCTATTATGTCATGATCGCACCTATTGAATGCGTTAATGTTCTATTAGTTGTGATATGGCACGATCTTCCTGATCGGAATCCGTGCTGGTTCTCACTGAATTTTTCCTGTCCCAAAAAGCCATATATTTTCTCCCTGACTATTCTTTCAAATATTTTGGTGAGATGTGATGTCAGTGACACAGGTCTATAGTACTTTGCTTGGGACCTATCCACCTCCCCTTTTTATGTATAGGAACAATGTTCGCTCTTTTTAGTATGTTCAGTATTTCCCCGTGTCCAGGGATCTTCTCCATATCCAATAAAGGGGTGTAGCTATTTAGCTATTTCATTCTTACAATTTTTAAACTGAATGTGATTTCATTTCATTTTGAGCTGAATGTTATTTCATTTGTTCTATAGCTTTTGCCCTATCTTCTGCGATAAATTCAAAATCAATTATACATTCTCCATTTAATTCCTCTTCGAAAAACGTATTTTTGTCGGGTACTCCTTGGTCTCTATTTGGGGTACTGAAAGCTGATTCATAGTGAACTTTCACTATTTCAGATATTTCTTTTAGATCATCGGTAAGCTCATTATTTTTTGGTTAATATTCGTCTTTTAACCCTCTCGCGCGCGGTTAAAACAGTACAATATATTGAATTGTCATTCAAAACTGACTAAGAAAATATATATCTTATGTTGTGCAAATTTGTTGAAATGTACTTTTTTTAATAAAATATATTTCCTGTTTTGGCTATAATGTACTTTTTTCATAAAATATTTTTTCTGATTGGGCTATTTTTTCGCTACTCTGCGACTTAATTAGTTGGTTGGGTTTTGTTCTGACTATTTTTTTTTTTTCAAATTGGATTCAGTTTAGTGGTGTTTGTGACAGAATTATGACGTGCCATTCGTGTGATTTTGACAGAACTTGATTCGTCATGTGCCCTAGATAAAGACAAAGGATTGGATGTTTTTATCAATTACGGCTTTATTCTATCATCCTTAACTTGCCCGAAATGTGACAGTGAGTGCCTAATACGAAAAGATCAGAAGATATTTAGGTGAAATAACCAATATTAATCTGTTAGGTTAATTGAATGTCCGGTTAGGTCAACTGAATGCCCGGTTAGGTCAACTGAATGCCAGTTAGGTCAACTATACACCCTTGATGATTGGTTAGGTTACGTCGTGATATTTTCGTTAGTTTAAATGAAAATGATGAGAGCAAACTTTTCTGGTTAATTTTAGTGTTTTGTACGAAACGGCCATCCATTTCCTGTGCAAATACGTAGTTTTCAAGATGACGATATCTCGAAAACTACGCATTTGCACAGGAAACGGATGGCAGATTCGTGCAAAACACCTCAAAATTGACCAGAAAAGTTTGTTCTCATCATAAAAACAGACTGGGTGTAAAAACGAATAATTACCACTTTTTTTTCCTTAAGGGTGCGATAGTGGACCGCATTTTTGGTTTTCTTTTCACGAAGCTATAGAAGTATTTTGGGTTATCTTTTGTTTTCACCACACCTTCCTCTTCTCTCTCTCTAAATGGCCCTTACTTAGGGCTTGTATTTCCTCGTCTGTATTTTCCAATTTTACTTTTATCATATTTTTGGTGTTGTTGTCTGTGCAATTAATTAACTTAGTGGCTACTCTCCTTCTCTTGTGGAAAGTGTTCGTTTTTGCCTCTCGAAATAGTTCCCTTTTCCCTTTGGCTGTACTTTCCAGCGTCTTTCTTTCAAAGATTGTTAGCATTTCTTCGGTTGTTTGATCCTCTAAGACTGTTTTCCACTGTATTTGTGCCATATGGGATCCGATTTCTTCCCCATATATAGTTTAGATTAGAAATCTCAAATTTTCTTCTTTCTTCAGTATAAGTATTTTTTTTAATGTTCTCGCCAAATACCTCGATAATGTTGTGGTCTGAGATATAAATATAGACAGCAGTGGGTGAAATGATTACTTCCCACTTAATGTCATCCCATTCCCATTCGTGGTCCGCGAGTGAGAATGCACAAAGTAAAGAAACCAACTGTTGGGGGAGGGAAAAGTCTTGATTTAAGAAAGAATGTCGCTTTCATTCCCAATCGCGATAAAAGCGCAAAATGAGAATGGCTAATATATCCTAACCTAACCTAATCTAACTAACTTAAAGTGGGAAAGCCATGGATGGGAATGAAAATAACATGAAATGGGAATAGATCAATTTGAGAAGAATTATCTCCTTTTAGTCTCACTCCCGGATTACTCACTGTTGGCCACTGAATGAATTGAGAATGACATAAACAAACAATCAGTCTGCCAGAAACTGCCACAGCATTCAGGCCAACTAATGCGCTTAACTCCTCAATTATTATTATCAGCATGATTGGGATTCGAACCCCTGACTTCAGTGTCTTCACTTCGCTTATAAAAAAAAGTGTGTTACACACTAAACTACGGGCGCTAGTAATGGGAATGTAACGCAATGCGTGGTAAAAGAGGATTCTAATTATAGATGGATCTAAATCCTTTGGAATACCTTTCTGATCATATCAAAAGGCTTAACCTCTTCAATCCTTCAATCTATTCCATGGTTTGCATTTTTTTATATCTTTCATTTACAATTGCGTTCGTGTTTGTTAAAAGTAGTATGGATGCCCACGTGAGTTGAATGTATTAACATTTTTTATTTTTTTTTTTTACTTTTTGTGCTAATGTTATTTTAATTTTGCTGTTCGAGTCTTTTCGGTTTTAGGTCCGGTATTGGATTTTTTCCATGTTTTTGGTATAGACGTAGATTTTTACGCTGATTCCATTTCTATAATCCGTTTCTTGGTGAAATAAACACGAAAAAAGTTATGGCCCAAAACCTACCCTACCCTACCCTACCCAAACCTAACCTAACCTACCCTGCGTATGAACGCATCGAACAGCTCGAAGGGTACAGCTTCAGTCACAAAACAGTGAACCACAGCGAAAACTTCGTGGACCCTTCAACTGGAGCACACACGCAACGGATAGAGTCGATGTGGAACCAACTCAAACGCGGTAACAAGCGCCGGTGTGGTACGCACCGTTCCATGATCGACTCGTATCTCTGCGAGTTTCTCTGGCTTCGCCGACACGCAGGCCAAGATCTAGTGCGCCAAATGCTGAACGATATTGCGCAGTTTGGCAAGTAGCAAACTGGTTTGTGTTCCGTTCTGTGTTCTGGAAACCTGTAAACCTAATAAACTCGCACATAACTTTTTTCGTGTTTATTTCTCCAAGAAACGGATTGCGGAAATGGAATCAGCGTAAAAATCTACGTCTATACCAAAAATATTTAAAAAAATCCAATGCCGGACCTAAAACCGAAAAGATCCTACTGTTCTTTTAATATTCTTTAGTAATTATAATTATTTTTTTAAATTAAAGGTTTTCATATATATATACACATTACTTCATTATCCTCATAAACAAATTCTTATTTTGTTTATTGACGTTAAAATATTTTAAAGGTGTAAAGCGATTTCTCAAGCATTCAACTTTGGGGGAAAAAATATCCTCAGAGGAATGATGCGCTATCTTTGAAAAGAAGGAGAAAAAGGTATCGCAGACAGGAAAATGACAGTAAAGAAAAGTGTTTTCAGACTTATAATAAGTGATTGCTTTCATTTAATGATTTCCAGTCTCTTAATGAAACAACACTCTTCTTAGATTTGTCAAAGTTTCGTTTGTTCTCATTGCGAGTCAACATTATTATCAACTCTTATATAAACAGTACATTCCAGGCAGCACACAATATATACCTTTGGTTAGCTTCCGCCCGATTTGTTCATTCTGATGAAGGTCAAGCTTTTCACTCCACCCAGGGTACCCATTTATCTATCAACCGCTTTCTTTGTGTGGAGGGATGAAAAGCTGTGTTTTGCTGCGCGCCGGCTGCCGTCACCGGGTTTCGAACCCGGGGCCGATGGATTCGTAGTCAACGATGCTAACCACTACACCACCGAAATAAAAATTTTACTGTACCTTCTCTACACATGGTTTATTAGTCCCCGTAGTGTAAAATATGCTCTTGTAATGTCCTCTCAGCTCATTAACGCTTTGCACAAGAACAACAGAATTTTGCAGTACTGTGAACAGTATCTGTTGAAATCTTTGAAATTTCTTGTTTAACTGATGTTTTCAACAGTGATGTAGGACTCGAGACCTTTTTTCTGGTCTCGGTTTCGGTCTCTGCCATGGTGGTCTCGACTACATCACTGGTTTTCAATTCTTTCATCGTGTGAGGATTTTGTTTAAAATAACCCCACAAATAAAAGCCACAGGTGTTTAGATCTGATGATGATGGTGGCTATGAATCATATGTCTTCATCATAAACCCCAGGAAATCTGTTGGACAGAACTCTTCGGTCGAAAATATCGTTTAAGAGTCGTGAGTTGGCCAGACATCACATAGAGGATGTTTTGCACTAGGGGACTAATTCACCATGTGTAGAGAAGGTACAGTAAAATTTTCAGGCTTTTATTTCACTTAATAAAAAAATATTAACTTTTGAAGTGTCAGTGTTTAAAATTCACCCGATATGTTAAACTTCCGAATATTGGTGGGGTTACGTTCCTGGCCAACCCGTGGATATGCGAATCGGCGAATGACCAATGTAACTTTTGGGGAAAAACAGGTTAGGTCGGTTAGGCTGGTCAGTTAGGGAAAATATTCATTATAAAAACTCTAATACAAATTTGTACATTAAATAAATAATTAAACAATAATACAATATACAGTATGTATGTACTTCCGTTGTAAGATATCCTCCGAAGAGTTGGTATGAGAAAAGGACTAAAAATTTAGTTCGAAAAGGAGCCACTGTCCTGCCCATTGGCGGCCTCTCATCACTGGTGGAGAGGTGGACAGTTAAGTGGTGTCAACTTCAGTCAGGCTGGGTGGGTGTGTTGGTCGGAGTACGAGAAATGCCGGATGTTGAAGGCAAGGGTGTAGATTTGGCGGACCTCTTGAAATAAGAGGTGATGGATGCTTTGGCGGTCCTGAGTTTGATTCTCGGCTGAGATTTCAGATTTTAGCAATTAAGTATACCTGAAGAATCTGAAAAATCGAAGTTTATTCAAATGAATATATAGGAGAGGCGCAATATCAAAACTTAAACTCTAGAAGCCATTATACAATGAGCATTCATGGATACGTTTCTCCCTTTTCCTTGTACATATGTACCAGCAATTCATAGACGTCCTTGTTTTAGTTTTTTAACGTGTAATAAATGTCATCTAATATTCCTTATTATCTCAAGTACTGCAACTATTCTTTAAATAGATTCCTGAAGATGAGGACGGTGTTCTTAAATCGTTTGGAATGTGTTTCAGCTATGCGGTTTCCTCAAAACAAACCAGTTTCATGTATATAGGCCTATATATTAAACCATCCTATAACGCGGGAGTTTCCGCTTTATAGGATAAGTATAGGCATGTTAAATACTAATATTTAACCTAATGGGAAACTCCCCTTCATCCGAGAAAAATAAATACAGACAGGGGGGAGGTAAATACTGATTCTGTACTGTACTCACCATTGCGCCGATCCTGCCATCACACTTCCGAGGCTGGGTGTCGTGGTAAAGTGGCTTACTGCTGTGGAGATGGTGTTGGAAATTCATTCTTTACTTCTTCCACAGTGGTGGGGAAGAAACGGGCGATGAAGGCAGTGAGGTGGTAGAGATGACGAAAGCGGCAACAGCGGTGGTGGTGGTGGCCTGGGAGACAAGCGTAGAGAAAGCGGTGATGGTTGACTGCTTAGCAAAACGTTGTTTTTCCCTGTAAAACTCAACGTACGGTAGCAATATTCCCTCGATGCCTCTCCCAAATTGAAGACTTCCTTCCAAATTTAGGTCAGTTTGTATAGCATAATCTGCTAGCCTTTTTCACAAGCTCTGATAACACCTTCAGAGTCAACTGTCAAAAAAGGTTCACCGACTTCACTTTCTTCCTTTTCCTCAATAGAGTGAGTGTGCGAATGCTGGATGAAATACCTTCTACCACGCTATACCGAAACTGACCCGCGTTATCTGAAATATTGGTCATATATTTTTAAGCGTGTTATATTGGAACCGCCGTAAGAGGGTTATATAATATATATATATATATATATATATATATATATATATATAGACAGGGCCAGTCCTAGGAGGGTGCGGGGACCGTGGAAAAATCAACCTGCGCGGGGCCCCCTCAAAAATATCAACTAATTGAGATATCCAAATAAAAGAGAAATTTAATGCATACAATTTCATTTCCATGTTTACACGTTTACTTGGTGTCAATATTTAGACCTATACAGCATTATCTTAACACACCATTATTTAATACTCTTAACACTGATTTAGGTCTCAAGAATATCTTGACAATACCATACAGAAGGTTTACAATCCAAAATACAATCAATCCCAAATACAATCCAAAACATCAAAATGTCAAGGTTTAAAATCCAAAATATGATACATTTAATCCAAAATACAATCCTAAATATCAGAAGATTTACAATCCAAAATACATATTGAACAATGTTATTCAGTCTGTTACTGTATATTATATAATTTATATTCAGCTCATTTTCTAAAATTCACCTTCCTCGGCTTCCTTGCAGCAAACTCTGCTATCATATCGTGATAATCCAAATTTGATGCAATTTCTCTCTCGATAGAAAGTATAGCAAATCTACTCAACTAAAACTAAGCGCAGGACCCGGGCAAATGTCCTGGTTTGCCCTACCCTAAGATCGGCCCTGTGTGTGTGTGTATATATATATATATATATATATATATATATATATATGGGGAATAATACAATTTTCACGTGAAATTTATTAGAAGTGATAAAACCCGCAAGGAAAAATGAAAAACGATTCCAAGCGCTTTTGTCCTTTCAAAAGACGAAAGCGTTCAGAATAGTTTTTCATTTTCCTTGCGGGATCTCTCTCTCTCTCTCTCTCTCTCTCTATATATATATATATATATAATAAAACAACCCCCAATAAAAAAATATATATATACACTGTGTGTGTATATATACTGTATATATATGTAGTGTTGGGCACGTTACTTCCTATAAGTAAGGCGTTACCGCTACCGTTACATTGATAAAAAAGTAACGTCGTTACCGATTCAGTTACTTCTATGAAAAAGTAACGCGTTACTGTTACCACTACCGTTACTTTTAAGAAAACATGAAAGAATTAAAGTCTTAATAATACCAAATTATACTCTATATGACAAAAAATGAAAACATAAACTCAACTCAAAAAAAATGGTCTGTCCAAAAAAAACTAATCTTGCAGATTTTTTAGGAGTGTGTTGTTCGATTTCAGGAACACTAGTTTTTCAAAATTGGCAGCTGATATCCCTCCTCGTTTCGAGGAGCTAACAGCTAATTAACAGCTAATAAATGATACTAGTCAAACGATCATTTTGAAAGTAACGAGTAGCGAGTAACGATTGAAATCGCTCTAAAAAGTAGTGCCGTTACCATTTTCACTACAACATCTCAAAAGTAACGGCGTTACCTCTACAGCTACTAAAAAGTAACACCGTTACGTAACGGCGTTACTAGTAACGCCGTTACTCCCAACACCGTATATATGTTACCCCTCTGTCTATGGCTTTGGGTGGTTCGAGGTTGACGGGGGTTTTGGTTAGGTGGCAGCAACGGATTTCTCACTCTGGGGTAACTGGTACCGTGTAGAGAATCGCAGTAGTTTCTTTTTGTACTACACTCCGATTTCTTCTTGTAACAGATCGGAGGATTCTGTGTAAACTTACTAAATTATCTGACGGTTCTCCGAGTCTTCTTGTAGCATATCGAAATTATTTATTCTATTTTAAAACTAAGTTCTCTGGAGAAGGCAGGGCTCAAAGGAGAAGACAAAGATATCTGCTTAGTGCTTACTGTATTTTACTGCTTCTAAAATATTTAGGTAATGCTTCAGCCTCTAGGTCAGATCAGAATCGGAATAATTTTGAAAAGTTACAGCTGTTTATATATGCTATAAATTGGTGACATCATTATTATTTAATGTTGACCTGGTTTTTTTTTCCTATTCTCAATAGGCTGAATTCTTTTGCAAAATATTTGAAGATAAAGGTAAATGTTTGCTGTATCAGCATATTGACAGATGAGCAAGATATTTGAGGATGAAGGCACATTTTTCTCTTAAACAGTATATTGACAGCTCTGATGTTATCATGATTTTCCGAGTTAACTAAAAATGGAAATTGAGATATGCATTTTATTATGGATTAAAATTAAACATTCATACGAGCCAAAATTAAATGCTTAAAATTTAAAATTAAGTGCTAATCTGGAGTTTTGGCAAGTTATGACTTCATCTTTTATAACTAAGAATGTACTGTATAAAAAAATTAACTTTGCAGAATTTAACACGATTACATGATTAAGCTTAATCTAAAAAATGATTAGGTAATTTTAAAAAAATAAATATTTTATTAATTACTTACCAAAAATAAAATAGAAAGAAAATTTTTAAAAATTTCCAAACTTGCATTTCATATACAGTTAGAGTGTCACGCGAGCTTGGACTTTATATGCAAAAATGAATGTTAGAAGTATTCATTTTTACACACACACACACACATATATATATATATATATATATATATATTTTTTTTTTCCCCAAATACGGAGACCCAAAGCTTACCTATATGTAGGCTTTGCTGAGATTGTAGCATAGTCATATATAATTTCAATTATCTTAGACTATAATTGTTATGTGTTATAGTGGTTGGTGATTTTAACGGCAGCAGTAAACCTGGTTCGGCTTTTGTTAACCTTCTTATCAATTACTGTGAGGCATGTGACTACAAACTTGCGTGTGACTACAGTAAGTTGCTACTCACTAATGACCCATTTACATATGTTAGTGATACCAGGGGACTCACTCGTTGCTAGACCACTGTACATTATAGTAATGTAACTATCATTTTTTATTCAGTATTTTTCGCATGAAAAATGTGTGGTAAATCTATTAATTTATCTAATTTAGTTTACACTTGCTGTAAATAAGGCTTTGTTAATACATGAATATTGACTCTAGTAAATGTTTATGTACTGTATATACAGTAGGGCGTATGGAAAAACTATACGTGCTCACAACATGGTATCATATGTGGTACATTTATTTCATAATTAAATATAAATTATTAATTAATTGAATTAAATATCTATACAAAATTGCCTCGGGATTGGCGACATAGCCTATTGGGAATGAAATAATTGAATTGCCATACGTACAAAGAACCTGTATGTATGAATCAGCCTCACATAGCAACAAGAAAACCCAATTTATTGTTTAGTCTACGAAGTAGACACAACAAAATCTTGCTAGATCGGCAAATAATAATGAAAATACAAGAGAACCAAGGAACGGCTCTCAGGGCTGTTTATGTTACAGCGATGCTTTAAACAGGGAAGACGTATAAAGTTTTCCCTCTAGTTCTGAGTGAATTCCTTATAATTTAAAACCTAATGACTAAAAAAGGATAGGCCTATTCCTTCAGGGGTTTATATAGTGACTGCCTATATTAATTACCTTAAGTAAATCGTCGCGAAACTCGATCGTGGCGGCCCTACACCGAAGATGATCGTAACGCCCTACATCGAAGCAAACAAAGACCCAACAAAAATAAGGTGAGGCAAATTATTTTCATTCTAGTATACTGTACGTCGCGCAAATCCCGACGCTAGAATTACCGTAATCACTTAAATATAAAAAGGTCCTTTAAACACCTACATATTCATAACTCTCTAACGAAAAAGCATAGGGCTTTTGTCGGTAACCCTCCACTGAAATCTGCTGGAAATTTTCAGCGGATGAGGGCACAGGCAATCAACCCATAGCCCTATATAGTTTTTTTCAAATGGTGGCCTGTGTGTGGGGAACTAACCCCTCTACAATTTACACTGACACACGCGGTGGCTAGGCTTACCTCATTGGCCTAACCCTAATTTCAACCATAACCCCACTATAGTTTTCATATAGTGGCCTATTTAACTGGGAACCGATCCCTTTACCTTTACACTAACCGAAAACAAAGGCTTGTTCATTTAACAGGCATAACTTATTTTAGGTCCTAAAAATAATAGGCCCACAACATTAAACCTATTTAATAGGTCCTACTCTTCAAACTCAAAACTAAGCCTTGTTAATTTAACAGGCTTAACTCATTTGAGGTCCTATAAAATAATAGGCCCAAACATAAGCCTACTTGGTAGGCCCAACAAATAGGCCTATTTAGTAGGCCCACCTAACTTTACCTTACATAATAGGCCTACCTCTTAAAGTAGGCCTTACTCTTAACACTCAAGGCCTATCCTAATTAAAAACACTAAATTTATAATTGAACCTGTGGTGTAGGTTATAAATTTATTCCAGCAATTTAACTTACTCATTAACATCACAAAATTCGACTCGAACTGTAACATCACAAAGACCTAAAGCAATTGCACAAATTAAAACCTACACCCACCTAACACCTATTTCAAGTCCTATTTGATATAGGCCCAACCTATTACCTATTCGAAGTCCTATTTGACATATAGGCCCAACATATTCCAATTCCTATTTGACATATAGGCATACCAAGTCCTATTTGACATATAGGCCCAACCTATTCCAAGTCCTATTTGACATATAGGCCCAACCTATTCCCAAGTCCTATTTGACATATAGGCCCAACCTATTCCGAAGTCCTATTTGACATATAGGCATACCAAGTCCTATTTGACATATAGGCCCAACCTATTCCGAAGTCCTATTTGACATATAGGCACAACCTATTACAGACAAGGCTTGATATAAGGGTCTCAAATGCAACGTTTGAGGGTCTTTACTCAGCCAAATTGATTAACCTAATCCAAAACCCAAAATATAAACCCTATAACAACAAATACACATTTACACACACACGTACGGTACAGATATAAATATATACATACAACTTCAAACATCCAATTCTTCTTTTAAAAGAAGAAACACAACAGATTTCATTAACAGACACATACATTCCTTGCAAACAGATTGGATTCCTTCAAAACCCCAAACCTTCCAGACCTACCTGTAGGATATACAACATTTACTCATTCATAACTACGGGTATTAATTTCATTGGAGTGGTGAATCCAAGTTTTGAAGACCAACTGGATTCGGAGGAATGACAAACACACACACACACACACACACACACACACACTACTCTTTCAATGTGTCTCAAACACAACAACCTGTCTAAACATAACCAAGGATCGGAGAGTAAAAGCTTTTATTGCTGCGCTCTGATTCTGTGCACATAATTTTGTGCCAAAAATTATATGGTTAGACAGTGACACGTACAAACAAACTACTCTACTCCAAAGGGTTGATGGCCTACCCTTGGCCATAGCCCAACAAATTCATTAAATGGCTGATGGCCTACCCTTGGCCATAGCCCAACAACAACATCAAAGGGCCTTGGCCTACCTTTGGCCATAGCCCAACAACTTCATCTAAGGGCTGATGGCCTACCCTTGGCCATAGCCCAACAAATTCATCAAAGGGCCTTGGCCTACGCCAGGCCATAGCCCAACAAATTCATCAAACGGCTGATGGCCTACCCTTGGCCATAGCCCAACAAATCATCAAAGGGCCTTGGCCTACCTTTGGCCATAGCCCAACAAATTCATCAAACGGCTGATGGCCTACCTTTGGCCATAGCCCAACAAATTCATCAAAGGGCTGATGGCCTACCCTTGGCCATAGCCCAACAAATCATCAAAGGGCTGATGGCCTACCCTTGGCCATAGCCCAACAAATTCATCAAAAGGGCTGATGGCCTACCTTGGCCATAGCCCAACAAATTCATCAAACGGGTTGATGGCCCTACCTTGGCCATAGCCCAACAAGAAGGGGCTTTGTGGCCTCCCTTGGCCACAACCCAAACCTCCCTTGGCCACAGCCCAAACTACAGGGGTCTTTTGGCCACAGCCCAAACTACAGGGGTCTTGTGGCCTCCGTGGCCACAGCCCAAACTACAGGGGTCTTTTGGCCACAGCCCAAACTACAGGGGTCTTGTGGCCTCCCGTGGCCACAGCCCAAACTACAGGGGTCTTTTGGCCACAGCCCAAACTACAGGGGTCTTGTGGCCTCCCGTGGCCACAGCCCAAACTACAGGGGTCTTGTGGCCTCCCGTGGCCACAGCCCAAACTACAGGGGTCTTTTGGCCACAGCCCAAACTACAGGGGTCTTTTGGCCACAGCCCAAACTACAGGGGTCTTTTGGCCACAGCCCAAACTACAGGGGTCTTTTGGCCACAGCCCAAACTACAGGGGTCTTTTGGCCACAGCCCAAACTACAGGGGTCCTTTGGCCACAGCCCAAACTACAGGGGTCTTGTGGCCTCCCGTGGCCACAGCCCAAACTACAGGGGTTTTGTGGCCTCCCTTGGCCACAGCCCAAACTACAGGGGTTTTGTGGCCTCCTTTGGCCAGAGACCAAACAAAAAGGGTCTTGTGGCCTCCCTTGGCCATAGGCCAAACAACACAAAACAGTACAGGATTCAAAGCCCAAGCCCTCCAGATCTACCTGTGGAGGAGTAAATTTACTCCACTAAAACTACGGGTATTGACTAGTCTGAAGTGGTAGGAGGTTTGAATACAGTACAAACTCTTTCTAATTCTCCTAAATTAAATGAACAAATAACAAAAGACAACAAAGGGAACATTGAACCAAACAATTACACGAAAACACTTGGAATGCTTTGGTTTTTAAAACAGAATTCCGAACACGATGACACTCTTTGCACAAAGAGTTATAACTTAAATCCAAATGCCGATACAAAAAGACAAGTGCTTTCAGAATCATCCAAAATTTTCGACCCCATTGGATATATTTACCAGCAACCATAAGATCCAAAATCCTTTTGCGAGACTATGGAAAAAGAAAATTGATTGGGATGAACCACTTTCAGTGGAAGACCAACTTCATTGGAAAAAATTAGCCACAGACTTGAACAAAGTTCAAGACATCTACGTACCAAGATGTGCTGGCTACAGATTGAAATCACAAACACTACACATTTTTACAAATGCCAGCACACAAGCCTACGGGTGTTGTGCCTATTTAACAAGTGAAAATGAAAGTAACTTGGTTTATTCAAAGGCAAAAGTGGCACCCTTAAACCAAAAGAAAACTGTACCACAACTTGAATTATTAGCTGTCTCATTGGGAGTTAAAACAGCAAACTTTCTTTCACAAGTGTATAAAGAAGTTGACATAACAAACATTTACTTATGGACAGACAGTCAAATTTGTCTAACATGGGTGACCAACACAGATACAACTTCTTGCAAAAATATATTTGTGAAAAACAGACTAACAGAAATCAAAACTGCAAACACAAACCTTGGTATCAAATTTAGGTACATAAAAACAAAAGAGAATCCTGCAGACTTTTTTGCGAGAGGGCTCTCTTACAAACTGTTGAAAACAAATAAAATCTGGTATGAAGGGCCCGAATGGCTAACATGTGAGGATCTTTGGCCAGCCAAAGTAGTTAACCTCACACTCAACTCTACAACAACTGAAAAGATCACTGAGGACAAACCTATATTTGACTATCACCTTTATTCAGACCTAAACAAACTCTTGAGAATTACAGGCTATTGCTGCAAGTTTGTCAATAGCTACCTTCTCAAACACTGTCCTCAGAAAGCCTTTTCTAACTTAACAGAAACTGCAACAAAATACTGGCTCAAACAGATACAAGCTTCAGAATTTGACAAGGAGTTGAAGTATCTTAGGTCCAGTAACACACCAAAACAAAGGTATTCCTTCACTTGTCGTGGATCTAAATCTGTACCTGGATACAGAGGGTCTGATAAGGTGTAAAGGAAGGCTTAACAAGTCAACTTTGACTTACAACTCTAAGCACCCAATTCTTCTTCCAAGGGGAAATCACTTCACAAAACTCATCATCAGGGATACCCACAACAAAATACACCACATGGGAGTCCCACAAACCCTGACAGAGCTGAGAAAAACTTACTGGCTACCAAAGGGTAGAACTGAAACAAAGAAAATTTTAAACACATGCATTCCTTGTAACGTATCCATTCACGACCCTTTAAGACCCCAAGCCCTCCAGACCTACCTGTGGAACGAGTAACATTTACTCGACCATTTGAAACCACGGGTATTGACTACACTGGAGCGGTAAATGTGAGTTTTGGAGACAAAATGGATTCAAAGGAATACAAAGTGTACATTGTACTCTTCACCTGTGCTGCCACACGTGCCATATGTCTAGACATAGTAGAAGATCTGACAGCAGAAGCTTTTATTGCTGCTTTCAGACGATTTTGTGCACACAATTCTGTACCCAAAACTATATGGTCAGACAATGCCACATACTTCAAATCGGGTGAAAGAATTATTCATCAGATTTGTGACAGTGAAACAGTACAAACTCATTTAACCAAACACAACATAACCTGGAAGTACATTCCTGTTAATACACCATGGTATGGTTCAATTGGGAAAGAAACATACAAACTGTAAAGAACTGCCTTAAAAAGACTATTGGGACAAAACATCTACAACTTTTTGAACTCATGACTATTCTGTCAGAAATTGAAAATGTTGTCAACAACAGACCATTAACTTATGGGGAGATGGTATTAATGAGCCAAAACCTCTCACACCAAACCACCTAATTAAGGGAGAAACAGTAAACATGTTACCAGAATCTGAACATAACAGTACAGAGGATCCAGATTGGGAAATAGGACACAAAGAACTCAACACAAAATACAAACATTTGACACAAATCAAGACTCAATTTATAACAAAATAGAGAGAAGAATACTTAACAAGTCTTAGGGAAAGACAAACAATTAACAAAACAAAATTGGAATGATTCAGTCAAAATTGGGAACATTGTGTTGATACATGACAAGACACCAAGACAACATTGGTCAATGGGAAAAGTCTTGGAACTCAAAACTGGTGAAGACAAAGTTACCAGGGTTGTAAAACTGAAAACAGCAACTGGTGAGACCACCAGAGATATCACATTACTATATCCTTTGGAGTGTGGGGCTAAATTAGAACCATTACCCCAAAGGATGGATCAGGATACTATTGGGGAGGAATCTCTCAATGTGCCTGATGTAACTCAGACTAAACCAGACAGGCCTCAAAGAAAGACTGCTTTGAAAGCCAGAAAACTTTTACAAGAAAAAATTAAGACTGGTGACTTATAAACCTTACACAAACTGAGCAAAGTTAAAATGCTTAATAACTTTACTTTAATCCCATAAATTTCCTATACCTAAAGGGAGTCAAACTGATTGACATAACTTTAACTAAACTTGAGAAGTTGGCCTCTTGAACTTTCCTATTTGAATAGGTCTTGAGTAACCTCTCTTCCTAAATTTCTACTTCATTCTTTTCAATCCATTTCACATGGTTTAAAACACAGTTTATCAAAAAATTTTGATCTATAACATACAAATTTTTCTCCGGCCCCCGCCAGTATATGGAAAAACTATACGTGCTCACAACATGGTATCATATGTGGTACATTTATTTCATAATTAAAATAAATTATTAATTAATTGAATTAAATATCTATACAAAATTGCCTCGGGATTGGCGACATAGCCTATTGGGAATGAAATAATTGAATTGCCATACGTACAAAGAACCTGTATGTATGAATCAGCCTCACATAGCAACAAGAAAACCCAATTTATTGTTTAGTCTACGAAGTAGACACAACAAAATCTTGCTAGATCGGCAAATAATAATGAAAATACAAGAGAACCAAGGAACGGCTCTCAGGGCTGTTTATGTTACAGCGATGCTTTAAACAGGGAAGACGTATAAAGTTTTCCCTCTAGTTCTGAGTGAATTCCTTATAATTTAAAACCTAATGACTAAAAAAGGATAGGCCTATTCCTTCAGGGGTTTATATAGTGACTGCCTATATTAATTACCTTAAGTAAATTCGTCGCGAAACTCGATCGTGGCGGCCCTACACCGAAGATGATCGTAACGCCCTACATCGAAGCAAACAAAGACCCAACAAAAATAAGGTGAGGCAAATTATTTTCATTCTAGTATACTGTACGTCGCGCAAATCCCGACGCTAGAATTACCGTAATCACTTAAATATAAAAAGGTCCTTTAAACACCTACATATTCATAACTCTCTAACGAAAAAGCATAGGGCTTTTGTCGGTAACCCTCCACTGAAATCTGCTGGAAATTTTCAGCGGATGAGGGCACAGGCAATCAACCCATAGCCCTATATAGTTTTTTCAAAGGGCGGATCGAAAATGAGGTTTTTAAACTTTTTTTCGAAATTCAAATATGGCTAGTGCGGAAAATATGTGGGTGCTATAGACAATGACTGTGCATAAATATTAGTCCTGCGAAATTATATCTTCAGGTGCCACAAAGCCGTCGAAAAAAGTGAAATATAATGATTTTCTTATATTCTGCATTAGTACAATAACTGAAACTTACTTGTTATTATTATATATTAAGTGTTCCAATTACCAAAATAGTTACTGAATTACGCAGCTCTTAGTTTATTTAGATCAATGTTCTTTTGATTAATGATCTAAATAATCCAGAACTCACCACGAGGAGGTGGCTGCGTGTCGAGCTCCACCCATGCCCTCCCAACCACCCATCCTTGCGCATGTTTTTTTCTATTAACGTTTTATTTAAACTTTATATTCAGCTTTACTTTCGAATGATGGCATTTTTTTACGTGACTGAAGTGTTGATCTTATGAAGCCATCTCGCGCGTTCAATCCAAATACTTTTGATGATGCTTCAGTCACTAATTTTACCATTCTTTCTACTACTTGTGTATGACAAGGGAATTTCTCGAATGGAGGGGTACTCTTGTTTTCTATGAATTCTTCAATCTCATTTTCTGTCAGGTGTCTTGTCACAGGTGGTTCAGTGACAATGCATTTTTGCCAATTAATTAAATCAGTATAATCAGTAGCTTCAAATTGAATAACAGGTACTGTGAAACGCCTCACAACTTTTTCCTTGTTTGTTTGCCTTGCTTTCTTTATTCGCCTCCACGCTAATTCTCTTATGGCGCTGCGGTCATCATGAATCATTGATGCTAGAATATTTTCTGGATTTGCAAAAAATGCATTTCTTTGTATGACAGGGTTTACAATATCCTTTACTTCGTCATTCAGTGTTCTTGTTAGTTCAATAGTTTTGAAAACATGTTTTGAGCCATTGACAAAAGACGTACTTTGCTTAATAGAAAACCACATTGGGATGTAGACCTTCATTATAAAAGAAGCAATGTTCATGAGGTTCTCAGATGGACTTACAGTTGAAACGTATAGACGAAGCAAACGATTTGCTGTAGTCAGCCATCGTGAATGTGCCATTTTGCCTGGACTACGATGAGCAAGATCTGGAGAGCAATATCCCTTTGTTATGGCCTGATGAATATCAATTAGATATTTTTGGTCGGTGCTAAGATCTTCACAGTCTACAGTTGGTTCCTCAGCATCAATCCTTCAAACTCGACAATAGGAAGACTCTCACAGTTCTCTAATTCCCTGCCAATAGGACCGGTGAATCCGCGGGGGCCAGATGTTTTTCCATCCAGCTTTGCAACTAAATGGCGTAATGGCAATTCATTGGCATGGAGCTGGCACACTAAATGTTGAACTGGCTTCTTCAGCTTCAATTCTATAAGCCTTATAACGCCTCCCTTTTCTCCAGTGTTGACTGCTGCACCATCGCATCCAATGGCAACAAGGTTTTCCAGGTTCATGTCATTATTTCCAATATACTCAAACATTCCTTTACATATTTCTTCAGCTGATCCAGAATTCACAGAATAATGGCCCAAATAATCTGAACCAGGTTCTCTGACTAAAGTGATATGTTCTTCTGTTACCTTCTTCTGATATACTTTGGACTCTTTTTTTTTCTTGGAAGAGTGTAGAATCTTTTCGACCATCAAAATAGATTCCTCTGATTGGGACCTGATTTTGATCTTTCATAATTTCTGATCTCTTCTTTTGTCTTTCTCTTCTGATTTTACTCCTATCCACTACTTCAGATGTATTGTCAATAGAAACTTCTCCAATATCTTGCAATACTGCACTAACAATGAATGCTGCAGCTCGATCTGAAACTGCAGTCCTGTCACAAGCAGTAGCCACTGAAGGTAGATTTGTAGTTTTCCTTTTCTTGAATAATTGTTCTTCAGGTTGTTCGAGCTTTCTCTTCGAGCTAACTGGCTCTGGAAATGTATCGTCTGATATTTCGACAGATTCACTTTCACTATTTGATGTCGATGATGATAATTCAACATTTGTATCCTGCAATTTCTCCTGTGAAGATTCTTTGGTGAGCCTCACAGCTTCTTTTTGCTTTCTTAGCAACGTAGATGCTTTTTTCTTTGAGAGTGTAATATCTACTCTATCAATAAACAGTTTTCTTTCACTCCTTTGATCTAAGAGGAACGTCACTTCTTCCTTTGGAACCGTTTTTTCTTTGGGACAAGAACATTGTGTTAGTACTTTGCACTTGCACGCTGCAATGTCAAAAAGTTTCGTGTGTGCTTCTTTTTGAACATATCAATCTTTGCTTTGTAAGCTTCAGAATTTTTCTGCTTTGGTATGGCTTCATAATGACACGATACTTTTCGTGGTAGCTTCTGAACATTGTTTCAATTCGCCTGTCTGACAGAATTGGGACGGAAGCACTTTCCCAAATTGTTTTCAATTTATCAACAACTTGTTCTAATATTTGAGATATTGAAGGATCTTTATTAGTATTCTGTTTCAAATCGTTTCTTACAAACAAGTAATATTTAAAAATCCTTCGTATGTAGGAAGATTCCTGTGCCACAAATCTTCCCCCATACCAAACATGGGGCACTCAGTTGAGGCCCTGGTTGATTTTGCACAAACTCGAGACATTTTGAAAGTATACAAATCTGAAAAAGAAAGAGCTAATATCAATTATACGTTAATTTCAGTTAATAGTACATGGCAAACTTAGGGCAAACACAATACAGAAATGCAAAATATATAAGAAATATAGTTTAGACTATCTGAGTAACGCCAACAACAGAACACCACCTGCTACGAGAGCGACAGCTACACTGAACCGAGGTACTCACGTGACAGCTGAGTGAGCTGACTATAGAAAACTGTTTTTAGAGAATAGAAACTTTTTTTAAAGGTTGACTGAGCTATTTTTATACAAGTGTGAATAAATTCTTGTCTATTGTGCATCGTGGACTCTTCTGTAATTATTGGTTAAAATCTGCTTTTTTCAATTTTTTTCAATATTGAAGGTCATTGTGGCACCTGAAGATATTAATGTTATGATTTTAAATTTATACCAGCTTATTTCCTCACTACTCCACACATTTTCCACACTAGCCAATTTGAAAATTCGAAAAATGAGTTTTTCACTCCGCCCTAATATACAGTACATACTCGTATGGTATATACACCTTTGTTTTAGTTACTCACACGCCCCTGGGGATTGATTGTATAATAGTATCAGACTTAGACAATGACTGTAATAATGCTGATTACTAAGGTTAATTGGTCAAATCTTAGCCACTCTGAGGTAGAGTACTATACAATGCAGACTGATGCACTGCTAAGGCTTGTGAGGATTCCTGCGGAAGCTCTTGCTTGTAGGAATCTCTCCGGTGATGATGTAAAACATATCGATCTACAATTAAGAAATAAATTTTAAGTATGAGTATAAATATTACTGTGAGCCTGTACATTAGGGTGGATCGATTTTACATTTTTTTCGATTTCCATATTCTAATAGAGACAAAAACTTGCGCATGCATGAGAAAATAGCCTCTGCAAAATCTTAGCTTAATAGGTAATCATCTTCTCCCCGGCAGAGCGATGAAAATCATATTTTAGTAGTCAAAAACGTATTTTTAAACCTAGCCTAGAGTCATAAATTTTGCGTGTGTGTTATTTCATGCCTAAGCAACGATATAAATGCTCATGGGAAAATATAAATGCATTATTTAAGACAAAGAGCCGATCTGAAAATATGTATAATATACATATTTTCAGATCGGCTCTTTGTCTTAAATAATGCATTTATATATTTCCATAGCATTTATATCGTTGCTTAGGCATGAAATAACACACACGCAAAATTTTATGACTCTAGGCTAGGGTTTAAAAATACGTTTTTGACTAACAATATGATTTTCATCGCTCTGCCGGGGGCAGAAGATGATTACCTATTAAGGTAAGATTTTGCAGAGGCTATTTTCTCATGCATGCGCAAGTTTTTGTCTCTATTAGAATATGGAAATCGAAAACAATGTAAAATCGATCCACCCTACGTGTACATGTCATTAAGGCTGCGAGTGAAAGTAGCTTTAAGAATAAAAAATGGGGAAAACTAAATGTCAATCCAGGGTGATCAGAATACTGTGCTGATTTGTATGATGTAGCTAAATAAGTATTACCAGTAGCGGACTGGGACCCAGGATAAAATAAGCGTGCAGTGTTCCCAAAATTACAGTGTTCATTGTAATTTGTGTAGTGTTCATGCTGATTTTGTGCAGTTAAAAACTATCTGCAATAATATTAATTAGATTATTTCAGGATGAACTCTACACAAATTACAATGAACACTATACATTTTGGGAACACTGCACACTTATTTTATACCCTGCTGGGACTCATTAGGGGGTCTTGCCATTTCAGAGGGAGGGGGCCTTAGCCATGCAGGTGAGCCTTATTGGGACACCTAAACTAAAAAATCAACAAATGAGGGGATGAAATAATAACATAGAAACTGATTTTTCTCTCAGAACTTTATTAGCATCAGAACATCAGAAGTTTTATCATTTTCGAAGATTTACTGCAAGTTTCTTGTAAACTTCATCATAGTCAACTGCCTTCAACAAATCAATATTCTAACTTGGTACAGTTAGTTATAGCCTAGAGGCCTAGACAATATCCTACCCTAATCTTAATTATTGGCTGATAAACTAAAGATGTACGATTTGGTTGAATAAATTGATAAGCCATGTTATTTGCGCAAGAAAATTTTTGTTTTTATTATAACAAAAAGTGATTGAAAGACAAGGCAATTTTTTTCATATTTTTGTTCGCTAATGGAGGCTTATAGAGAGGGAAGGGATGGGGCCTTTATGCCAGGGCGCAATAGCACAATGGCCAGTCCACCGCTGTGGGTTGCTATGGGGAAACCTAGGCAGGGAGAACATTTCCAACTGAAAAATAGAATTCGTGCTAAATTCATGGGTGCCGTTAGATTTAAAAGGAAAAATTAAGAAAATCTTCAAAAAATCTCTAACAAGAAAATTAGGTGATAGCAATACTTCCAGCAGCGAATTCTGGAAGGAGGTTAGTAAACTTAACAACAGTACTCTTACTTTGCCAAATGTAACAGAGGGTGTTCATGGATGGTGCAAAAAACATTGCAGAGCTGTGGAAAAATCATTATGAAATCCTATTTGTCTCAGGGAGGGTAGACCAAATACAGTATATGTCTAACTGTGGAAGGCTCTGAAGAGCCACTAATTAATGAACCAAAAATCTGGCAGGCTATCCATAAGCTAGATAACAACAAAAGTTGTGGCTTAGATGGTATAAAGCAGAACATTTAAAATGTTGTAGCCCTCGTATAATACTTCTGCTTGCAATGTGTTTTACGAGTTGTATGATGCATTGGTACTTGTAGGAGGAGACTGTAGACACCAATCGACCAGGGAAGTACTCCAGTGGGGGACATTAGGTAGGAGACAGAGTGATGGAACTCTCGTTTTTCCTATCACTGTCCTCTTTAGCTGATTTTTTGTAGCTGATTTTTTCATCTACCCTGTAAGCACTAAGCAGTACAGGTAGGCTACTCTCAAACACACACTTTTCCCTCTATTCTTCACTACACATACATGCACTTTACACACTACACACTGTTTTCAAAATTTATACATATATGTATATATAAAAAGGCATCATGAGCCTCGAAGACCTTGATTTCGGCTCTCTCTTTCTTATAAAGGGGGGTCATTTTTCAGGGGTGTAGTGCTGCGGGAGCGCACGGGAGCGCCGCTCCCGCACCTCCATTCATCCAAATTTTATTTATTTATTTTTTTAGTTGATACTTGGAAGTTGGGAACAAACAGACTGAGATGAAAGCACTGGCTTCTAATTGTCTAAGGTGTTAGAATATGTTATCTATAATAGTCTAAAGCAGGGGTCCCCAAAGTGGTCGATATCGACCCCCAGGGGTCGATAAGACATTTTCGGGGGTCGAAAATTCTTCGGGGGTCGATTGGGGGTCGATTAGAAATTGTTGATACAGAAGCATATCAGCATCACATTATTGCACGCCTTATTAAATATTGTTGGTCAAATCGGCATAATGTTTTGTGCCGAAAGTAAAAGTCGTATAATCTACAAATTGGCAACCCTGTGTCCACCCCGCTGACAGTTGTGATTGCGCCAATCAGAAAGCATTGTGAGCGTGACGTATTTTTCCGTGGATTTCGAAGCTAAATCACTGTTCAAAAATACGACCCGCAGTAACTTCTGGAGTAATGTAAATATTGTCAATAAGTATCCCAAACTTTGTGCAGCGGTAAACCCCTTTTTACTTGCATTCCCAAGTTCCTATATGGTTGAGGCTGGTTTTAGCCATGTAAATTCAGTCCTAACAAAGCAGAGGAACAAACTGAACATAGAAGAGCGTGGTGAGTTAAGACTAAAACTCACTAATTTACAACCAAATATTAGTGCTCTTCTCAAAGATCATCAACCACATCCCTCCCATTAAAGATGTCAGACGATCAATAAAAAAGGTAAAGTTGGTTTATTAAACTTTATTATAATATTTTACTATTATTGTATATCTTTTTATTTAGTTATTCTACCTTTAACTACGACTTATAGATTTTTATTAATTAAAAAAATTAAGGGGTCGATAAAAGGTCAAGGATTCCATGAAGGGGTCGACAGTCAAAAAAGTTTGGGGACCCCTGGTCTAAAGTGTTAGAATATGTTATCTATAATAGTCTAAGGTGTTAGAATATGTTATCTATAATAGGATAAGTACTTACTTGCAGACTTATGACAATCAGTTTGACTTTAGAGTGAAACATGGTACTGACATGTGTCATATGCTAAAGGAAGCCGTCCTAAACTACAATATGTCAAGTAGCAATGTATATTTTTGTTTTTTGGATGCATCAAAAGTATTTAACAGAGTTAGCCATCGCAAACTTTTCAAGAAACTCTTATGCCGAGAGGTACCTAAATATATAGTTAGGATACTTGTATTCTGGTATACAGAGCAGACCATGTTTGTGAGATGGAAAAGCATTTTATCACTAGGTTTTAAAGTAACTAATGGTGTTAGGCAAGTGGGTATATTATCACCCTATCTTTTTGTATATACATGAATGAACTTACCAATGAATTAAAATCTGCACGTACCGGTTGTGTCATTGGAAATGAAAAACTTAATCATTTAATGTATGCTGATGACCTCGTTCTTCTGTCACCTTCTCAAGGGGCTGAGAGTACTATTATTAGAGATATGTGAACAATATGGTATAGAGAATGACATCCTCTATAAAGGGCAGGCGCACCGAGAGGGTGAGTATACCGGGAAAAATTCCCGGAGCCCGGCCGGAGATAAAATCTAAAAACATTAATAAAGCAACTGATTAGATAACAGAGAAAATAGAACTAATAAACATACACAAAACAACACAAAAAATATTCATAATAAAATACTGAATAAACAGGGGGGCCCATATACCAATCCTTACCCGGGGCCAGGGGCAGCTCTCTTCCGCCCTGAAAATGGGGCAAAGAGCTGTGTTCTGATTTTTAGATGTAATCTACTGAAACATGTATCATGTAGATCTTTTGAAATGAATGGTCGGGCAATACCTGTCAAAGACATATGTAGGTCATGTTCTGAAGAAACTATAAAGGCCTGTGATTGATTGCCTTCGATCTGACGATCGGATGAAAATTTCCAGCAGATTTAATGCCTCGAGTCAACTGCAAAAAGATCATGTTTTTTCATTAAAAAGTTATGTGCAGAGGTGTAAAAAGTACCGAAATTTGTTAGGTACTTAATTTAAAGTACTGCTACTTTGACAAAAATGTACTTAAGTTCAAGTAAAAGTACCATTCTTGAAATGTACTTAAGTAAAAGGAAAAAAAATCTGCTTTAATACGTACTCAAGTAGTAAAAGTAAAAAGTAGCATCTGAAACATAATATTGATAATGATTTGTAACAACAATAAGCTACCTGCTATCACACTAAGTACTACTAACTATATTTATTAGGTAATGAAAAAACAAATATATGACTTCAACCGCAGACTTTGGCAGACGATAAAGAAAGCAGAACGCACGTGATTGGTTAATTTAAATGTCCGCGCGTCCTGTGTTCTCTGATTGGTTGCTTCAAACAGGAGAGTTTCTAGAATGTTTGGAGAAAGTAACGAAAGGGTATCGAGAGAAATGTAGTGGAGTATTTTCTCTTAAAATTTAATTAAGTAAGAGTAAAAGTATTTAAAGATAGAAGTGTTTTTTAAAAAGGTGATCCCGTAAAAAGTTACTTAATTACAGTTACTTAAGTATGGTTACTTCGTTACTTCACATCTCTGGTTATGTGTGTATGTGTAAGTCTAATGTGTTATTGTGCAATGTACTGTCCTCATATACTGTGTATCTTTCACCTATTTTTGTAATGTAGCAAAGATTGTATTTGCATATTAAGTTAAGTGTATGATAAGATTGTATTTGGATGTTAGGTTAAGTGCTATGGATTGTGAATGATCCGCAATAAAGATGTTTTGTTTGTTTGTTGTTTGTAGTTCGTAGTCCCAGATACAAACCAAACCAAACTTTATGTATGGGGATGTAAAAAGAAACTGTATAGACCTGTGGTTGATTGCTATCAACTTGGCGATCCGTTGGAAATTTCCACCAGATTTAATGCCTACAGTCGACGGCAAAAAGCCTATGTTTTTTCGTAAAAAGTTGTTTGTAGAGATTTTCAAAAGACCTTTCTAAGTATTTTTGGTACTTACGTATTGTCGGGACGACCAAACTGTTTATTATGTATTTTTGCTCTCGTCATTTTCGTTTAAACTAACGAAAATATCACAACTTAACCTAACCAATCATCAAGGGCGTACAGTTGACCTAACCGGGCATTCAGTTGACCTAACTGGGCATTCAGTTGTCAGCCAGACTCCGTACTGAGCGGACGCATTTCCTGAGCTCTGATATTGCTTCTGCGTTTGGATATTGCCGATAACCTTACTTTGGTAAGTTCTGAATTTTATATACTTGCGTTTATACTGTATTATATAGTTAAGTACTTGAATATAAGTGGTTTTTAGTGATTTAAAAGTTTTCATCACGTGCCGGTTTAATTTAACATAAACTTGTGACAGTTATAAACTAATTTAACTTGCGCATGCCGTCGCAGAAAGCGTCGTGTGTTAGGTGTGGGGTGAATCGGTGGTATACGGATTTTAGGGACTGACGGCGGTCCTATGGCGATTACCGAGAATTTTTTTTTTTTTTTGCGAATTAAGGGAGGAAATAGTTGACATAAAACGCAGTGTACGTGAGGTAACGGAAAGACTTGCAACGCTTGATGAGGGCAGGGGTAGGGCTACGGTTGACGAAAGCCGAACCAATACTAACGTTGAAGACGTTAGTAATTTGAAGGGTGAGGTGTGTAACCTAGTTTCTAGTTTAGGTAGCTTATCGGGAAGGTTGGATAGAGTTGAGGAACGGGTTAAGGTTGGTCCGAGATTAGTAGATGGGGAGGGATTTAGAGAAGTTAAGGGTGGAGCTAGGCCGCTTACGTTAGGTGATAGGAATCCTCCCCCTATCGAGATGAACCCTTTCGCCCATTTGGAAAGGGACGTGAATGAGGGGGAAACTATTTTAATTGGGGACTTTTTAGTGCGCCATATAGACACAGAGTTCGTTGAACGGCATCCAACCAAGAGGAGGGTGGTCTGTCTCCCAGGGGCCAGGGTTGACAGAGTTAGAGACGAAGTGGATAGGATTGACGTTGCCTCCCGTCACTCGATGTTGGTGACGATGGTAGGGGGCAACGACTCGTATAGGCCCGATACAAGAGTGCCTGACCTTTTGGAGAGGTACAGGGGGTTAATTAGGGTCCTAAAGGCGAGGGCAGATAGGTCTTTAGTTCTAGGTATTACCCCTAGGCACGGTTTGGGTCTTAGGATTACGTCTAAAACGATATTTTTTAATACTAAATTAGAAGAGATTTGTGCTGAGGAACAGGGCCGGATTTAGGAGTGGGCAAAGTGGGCAGCTGCCCATGGGCCTCCACATCTTGGGGGCCTCCACATATTGACAAGCCATTATCAAAATAGAAAAAACCCGAAACTAGAAAAACCCGATAGATGATCAACAAAAAAACACGCGCATCCAATACCACTGTAGTACATAAACTTTTACCAATTACTATTTGTTGTGTACTGATTACACTGGCCAACAAAATGAAACTTTTTTTTCTCATCACAAACATGATCACACTTTTCTTAATGCATGTTTCGCGCTGATTCCGAATCTGGTTTTATTTTTTCTAGCACGTATAGTTATATAGATACACTGGTTTTGATATTTTTAAGTTTTTGATATTGCTAAGAAAATTTATGGATGTATAGATCACACTTAGGAATGCTAAACAACAAATACATCATATACCTTATTCAATGTACTTATAAATAAAGAATATATACATTATTTTATTAAAAGCGCTGTGAGTGTGATTTCCTTTTGTAAATTTGGCCTGGATTGTCACGATACAGCATCCAACAATGGTCCGCCATCATGCTTTCATTCCAATATCCTTGGTAGCGCTTCTCCATCATCTGAATATCTTGATGGAAGCGCTCTCCTTGCTCGTCACTCACTGCACCAAGGTTTTCAGGAAAGAAATCTAAGTGGGAATGCAGGAAGTGAATTTTTAACGACATTCGACACTCCATTTCTTTGAAAGCATCAAGGAGGTTCTTGACTCCATCCTTATACGCAGGTGACTTGTTGCTTCCAAGAAAGTTTTCACATATCCATTTGAACGCCAGCCAAGCCTTCAATTCCAGCGGACTTAGGACTTTTTCAAATTCAGTGTCATTCAAAACCTCCCTTATTTGTGGCCCAACAAAAATTCCTTCCTTCAATTTTGCTGCAGTAACCTTCGGAAATTTCCTTGAAAGGTATTGGAACCCTTCAGAATTGACTTTACCCATTGCTTTAACAAAATTCTTCATTAAACCAAGTTTAATGTGAAGAGGTGGCAGATAGATCTTTTGGGGATCCACTAAAGGGACAGACTGGACATTGCTTATCCCTGGGACATATGTATACCTAAGTGGCCAGTCACTTTTGGTGTAATGTTCTATAGTGGCGCGACTGTCCCACAGGCAAAGGAAACAACAAAATTTTGTGAATCCTGGCTGCATACCCATAAGCATTCCTATAACTTTTAGATCTCCACAAACATTCCATTGATGACTGTCGTATTTGATTGCCTTAAGTAGTATATCCATATTGTCATATGTCTCTTTTAGATGGACGGAATGGGCAATGGGGATGGATGGCATTATATTACCATTATGCAAAAGAACTGCTTTCAGGCTTCTCTGCGATGAATCAATAAAGAGGCGCCACTCAGATGCCACATACGTCTGAGATATGGCTGTAAATAGTCCATTGATATCATGGCAATAACAGAGAGGACCGTCTACTGAAAGAATGCTGTTAATTCAAAATTCCGCTTTCGGTAGTAACTAATACGAACATTGTTCTCAAGTAAATTGTTCTCCTTTAGTCTTGAGGCGAGAAGCTCTGATTTCTCTTTAGACAGCGATAAGTCTCTAACAAGATCATTCAACTGTCCTTGGGTTAACTTTTTAGGCTCTAAATGTCTACCTTCAAAAGTGTACTCTGGTTCTGTAGATGGTCCGGAAACGCCAGTTGCACCTTCATCACTTTCCATGTCATCTATAATAGAATCTAGCCTATCACTTGGGGGAATTGGAATGGGCAATGTTTCATCATGTTTTACTGGTCTACGTGCTGAATCCAAGTTTGGATATACAATCTGGTGTTTGTTCTTGGCAGAAAACCCCATTAAGTTCACACTACAAAAATAACAGTCTTCATGATGATCTCTCGGCTCCCTCCATATCATGGGTAAATTGGGTATGGCAAATGGCAATGAAGCTTTCTTTTTGTTAAACCAATCACGTAATCCATTTGAACAGCCAGAACAGATTTGATGTGGCGCCCATGGTTTATCTTGGTCACCTAAATGGCAACCAAAGTATAGCTTGTATATTTTCTTAATGTCGGTTGTAATACTTCGTCGCTGTGTTTTAGTTGTCAACTGGCCGCATACGAAACAGAACTTGTCGGGGTCATTCTTACATTGTCGAGGCATGTTGACTGACCTGAGCAAACTATAAATTAAAAAAAAATGTACATCAACTTGACACAACAAGTTCTTGGACTGGACTGATCTTTTGACACACAAAGCACGGCGTTGTTGCCTGAATCACAATGCTGCTAGACGTAAAAGCTCACACCTGAAATACATAAGATGTATAATTAAGATAATTGAAATAAATAAGATGAATAAACTAAAAAAACACAATCAAATAAACACAATCAAATGTTGAAATATTAGTATTTTGCCTATTTAAAATGGTTAAATCTGTGTAGTTATATGTATGCCTTCATCTTGAAAACTATACGTGCTAGAAAAGATCTGAATGCAGTTTTGGAATCAGCGTGAAAAATGCTATCCAGCCATCACAAATTTTACTCTGATGAAAAATCTTTGTTGACCAGTGTTATTACTTTGTTTTTATTACTCTTTTAGGCCTACTCTCACTATAATGGAATACCCGAGTAACCCGAGGCTTTCATTTTTTGCAGAAATGAGTGGAATGGACAGACACAAGAGTGCACGATGTTTTGAAAGTGTATGTATGTTAATTATATTATGAATCTTATGGATGACTTCAATTATGTCTTCCCCTAAGGTAGGGGGGCCTCCACATGGAGGCTGCCCAGGGCCTCCACACGTCTAAATCCGGCTCTGCTGAGGAAAATGTACCCTTCGTAAAGCTGTGGTCAGATTTCAGTGATCCTAGCCTTTTTATAAAAGATGGGGGTGCATTTTAATGAAATAGGTAATGCTAGGCTAGGTAGGTTAATTGACGAAAACGTTCGAAAGCTGTATAGGTCGAAGCCTTCTTTAAACGTTGTGGGTCCGGGGAACGCGGGCCCGACGTGGAAAATAATTTAAAACGCCGACCCGTGGTAAAAAATAACTTAAACATCTTTTATTGTAACGCGCGTAGTATTAGAAATAAATTAAACGAATTTAAGGCGATAATTTATTCCGGCAACTACGATATAGTTACTATCACTGAAACGTGGTTAAATACCGTGACTCGGGACTTGTTGGGGGAACTTGAAATACCGGGTTTTAAACTCTTTACTAATGATAGGTTACATAGGATTGGTGGCGGCGTTTTGCTGTACATTCGTAATTCCCTTAGGGCTATCGAGGGTACTTGTAGGTTATCTCTCCCCTACCAATTTTGACAGAATATTTTCGTTAAAACTAACGAAAATATCACGACTTAACCTAACCAATTACACCAGTACACATTTGAAAACTTGTCGATCGATTTTTACAAACCAGTTGGTGATTCTATATAATTTGAGTGCGCTGATCTCAAAAATATAGTTAGTTTTTCCCTATCACGTATGGTTTTCTTACTACAGGGTGTGTCATAAATCCCCCATTTATCCCCAAATGTGAACCATCTTATCGAGACCAACATTGGATTGCACATGCTAAACCATAAATTTTGTTGTTATAGACTACAGTAACACTTACATAATAATGTAGGGTAAATATATATAACAACCAGTCCCGTTCCCAGCAAAATACTCTCCACTCCCATCAATGGGTGGTTAACATTTGGGGACAGATGAGGTATTACAACACCCCTTGTAGCACGAAATCTTTAGGTGATAGAGTAAAACCTAATTAAAGCAGAATTAAATAGCTCCTAGCTCTTGGACAAGCATATTGCTTGTTTATGAAAGAATAAAAAAAATAACTGAAAGAAACAAAATATATTTACCTTCTTTACTTGCAAACATTTCAGGACTTCTTCCAAAGACTTAAGACTACGAAGGTAGATCTGACTAATGACGACTAAACCGGTGCTTCTTTGATGTTTTCTTATGCTGTGCGTTCGGCTGATCTCGTTGCAGACACCATCAGTAATCCGCCATCATATTTGTATGCCATCTTCCTTGAAATCTTCTTTCCATGGTTTTGATGTCCTGGTGAAATCGTTCCCCTTGCTCCTCACTGACATCTCCGAGATTTTCGGGAAAACAGTCAAGATGCGAAAATAAGAAGTGAACGTTCAGGCTCATGTTGCAGCCTAAGGCGCAAAACTTTTTAAGCATATTTTCCACCAGTCTTTCATAATTTTGACTTTTGTAGTTTCCCAAGAAGTTTTCAACATCTTTGAAACCAAGCCATGCTTCTTTTTCTTTATTGGTCATTGTGTTCAGGAAATGATCGTCTGTCAATAACTTTCTAATCTGAGGACCTATAAAAACACCTTCCTTTATTTTCTCGTAGCTAATCTTTGGATATTTTGAACAAATGTACTTGAAACACTCACCTTCTCTATTCAATGCTTTGACATACTGCTTCATCAAGCCTAACTTAATGTGCAAGGGTGGTAGGAGGATTTTATTTGGTTCAACTAGATGTTCATGTAAAATGTCCTTTGATCCTGGGGTAAGATTCTCTCTAGGAGGCCAAGTTTTCCTCTTCCAGTGCTGGTCACGTGCTCGACTATCCCATTCGCAGATGAAACATGGCATCTTAGTGTATCCTGATTGCTGCCCAAGTAACATGCAAAGGACTTTGAGATCCCCACACAATATCCATCTGTGATTTTGATACTGAATTTTTTCCAGAAGCAGTTTCATGTTATCATAGGTCTCTTTTAAATGATTAGAATGGGCCACTGGGATTGATGCATATTTGTTACCGTTGTGCAGTAACACTCCTTTTAGACTGGTTTTAGAGGAAACTATAAACAACCTCCAGTCACTGGTTTGGTATTCGATGCCTAGCTTGCACACTAATCCTGTGATGTCCTTGCAAAATACCAAGGAACCATCTTCGAAAAAAGGCACGAAGTCTTTCTCACGATTTCTGTACCAAGCGAAGTATGTGTCGGATGGCAATAAATTGTTCTCCTGCAATCTAGACCCCAAAAGTTCTGCAGAGTCCTTAGGCAGATTCAAATCCCTGACTAAGTCATTTAGTTCGGCTTGGGTTAATGGTTTAGGAGGATCTCGGTCAGCTGTTGGCTGTTCATAAACATCATCATTGTCTGGATTTGGAGCTGAATCAGAATCTGAATTGTATTGATCCAGACTCTCGGGTGGGCGGGGAATAGGAACTTCTGGACCATGGGGTACCGGTCTTATTGCAGATGGAAGACTTGGGTATTGAAGGCTCTCTTTATTCTTTGCATTATATAACCTTTAACATTGCAAGAACAGAAGTAGCAGTCGTCGGTATGGTTTCTAGGCTCGCGCCATACCATAGGGATCCCAAATGGCAAACTTTTCTTTTTACCTTTGCTCCAATTCCTTAGTGCCGCAACACACGTAAGACAAACCTTGTGTGGAGCCCAACTTTTGTCTTGATCTCCTAATTTAATTCCAAAATAAGCATGATAAGCTCTCTTAATGAAGGTCGTTACATTTGTCCTTTGTTTTACAACAACATACCGACCACAAATATAACAAAATATGTCTGGACTATGGGTACATCCTCTAGAAGCCATTATTAAAATTTTAAAGACGTAATGTTAGAATGATCTATCTGAAAAATATGAAAAAACGAAATTAATTAAAGATAAAAAAGGTAAAAAATTACAAAACGCCCCAAAATTGTTTTGCTAATAACTTTAAAACTGTGGGTGATAGAAAAAAACTGGTAGCATTTTTGAATTCAGCGCAGCGAACTGCTTCAGAATCACAACTCAAAATAAAGAAATCGATTTTCTTGCAGACCGGTGTTATCGAAGGCGTACAGTCGATCTGTTAGTAAATAGTAAATACTATTCCAGAAACAATGTTATAATTAATAATAGATCAACTGTACGCCCTTGATAACTGGTTAGGTTAAGTCGTGATATTTTTGTTAGTTTTAACGAAAATATTCTGTCAAAATTGATGGGGGGTGGGGGAGATAACCTACAAGTACCCTATCGAGGTTAATATAGATTTTCCGGCAGCAATTAATGCGATATGCGTTGAAGTTAGGGCGCGTAGTCTTAGTTTCAATTTTGTTGTTGTTTATAGACCTCCCGTTCAGCCCCTCGATACCGATACTAGATTTTACACACTTCTTAGTAACTTTATTAATAATCGGGATAGTATAGTTGTCGGTGACTTTAACCGCCCTAACGTCAATTACGATATTTTTACTGGTAACGTTGAGGGTTTGAGATTGATTGAGTTCATGGAAGATAATTTTTTACGACAAATGGTTACCGAACCAACGCGCGGTGTAATATTTTAGACGTGGTGATGACGAACGGCGAAAACATAGTCGAAGGTTTAGAAGTAGGCGAGAGTTTAGGATGTAGTGATCATCAAATTCTTAGGTTTAAGTTATTGATAGAAAACACTAACGATAGTAACGTAATAGAAGTCCTTGATTTTCGTAGGGCCAATTTTGATAGTTTTGCGAATAGGATGAGAGTAGTAGACTGGGATGACTTATTTATGGGTAATGACACAAATTTGCATTGGGAGGCGTTTAAAGATAGTTTCTTGAATATCGAAAGGGAGTTTATTCCTCGTAAGCCCAAGCGCGCTAGAAATCATGGTAGGCCTAAGTGGTGGACTAGGGAAATAGGCGAGTTCATAAACGAGCGTAACAGAGCGTATAGACTTAATAAGCGCAATGGCACGGTAGCTAACGCTAATAGATATATCGAGCTTCGACGTCAGGTTAAAAGATCAGTTAGGAATGCTAAGAGTAATTTAGAGATCCTTATAGCTGCGGATAGTAAACATAACCCAAAAAAGTTTTTCGATTACGTGAATAATCGTAAGCTAATAAAAGACAATAAAGACCCTCTCTTGGACGCTAATGGTGCTTTGGCTTCCGACGCTCAGGCGATGGCGGGTATTTTTAATAACTTTTTGCGAGTTTTTACCGTATAAGACGTAAATAATGTCCCCGATGTGAATGATATCGTTCCATTTAGCAGCGAGATTATTTTGGATGAAATAACTGTTTACGAGGGTGAGATTGCGCATTTATCGATAAGTTAAAAGTTAGCAAGGCTCCAGGCCCTGACGCGTTTTATCCTAGACATCTGAAAGATTTGAAAGACGTTGTCGTAGGCCCCTTAACGAAGATTTTTAATCAGTCACTGGAAACGGGGATTATTCCTGAAGACTTCAAATTAGCTAACGTCACGCTCATTTTTAAAAAAGGCGACCGCACAGTAGCTAGCAATTATAGGCCCATTAGCTTAACGTCAATTGTCGGTAAACTTTTGGAATCCGTAGTTAGGGATCGTATCATCGAATACTTAGAAAGTCGCGATTTGATTAATAGTAGTTAGCATGGGTTTCGACGCCATAGATCTTGTGCGAAAAATGCTCTGTATGAATTGGTCCACAATTAACCCACCCCTTATATCTCCAGTCTAACTATAGAGTAGATCAAGTCTAGCCTAGAGGGGTCAGCCTAGAGATTCCGGAAATGGTCCAGAGCGGGCAGATAAATTGAGGTCCACAGTAGGATTCCTCACAAGATTAGGTTAGGGCAATCTACCTTCACCTTTGTTAAGCTATGAGTTGATGCTGGGTCTTAGGTCACAATGTAGGCCTAACTTGTCTGACCCAGCTTAATTTAATGTCTTAACTGTTTGGTGTAAAAACTCAATTAGTCACTTACTTTTAGTTATTACAGTCTCTCCCTTCTCCGGTTGTCTCATTCGAGAGCGTACTTTGCTGGTACGTCCTCTCGCCCCGTTCTTCGTTTCTTTGTTCTCCTCTTCGCGGGGCTTCTTGTACCAGCGTTGTCTTGGTTTATTCCTCGGTTGGTTGAGCGGTAATGTATCTCCATTACCGAGCACGCTCCTCCCACACAGTATATAAATACTAGTGTGGAGAATAACTCTGGTGAGCAACCAATTGGTTTCATCCACCCAGTTATTGACATAAAAGGAATTTAATAATTGTTAGATTAACTACCTACCTACTCAGTGAACCATTTTCGTTACCTCCCAACTACCCACTCATCAGTTTTCCATATACTGGGGGCCCCGGGAGATAAAAATTTTGGTGTCATTGTCACCAATTTTTGTCTGAGTGTAGACTAGCTAACTATTTAACTGTAAATGCCTGTTAATCTGATTAACAGTGCCTATCCTCACCTTCTCATGGAGAAGGTGTAGCATTTAATTAGAAGAGAAATATACATCCATAGGATGAAACTGTCTATGGTCTTTACCATAAGAAAAGAAAAAATGAAAGTTAGAAGATAAAATTACAATTCCCCAGCATCTATTTTTTGTTGTAAAAATAGTCGCGCCTTTAATGCTGTTTGTCGCTGAGGTCTTGTGTCTGTCAATGTTGTAGTAGGATGCGTTACCACTCCTACTGTCAAAGGAATAGTTACTGGAAGTTCAGTGTCTCCAGTTGTTACTGTCAGTGGAGAAGGTTCTCCAAAGTCCATTGTTTTGGGTCCAGACTCTAAAGGGTACAAAAGAGAAATGTCTCTTGTTGTGTCACCCGTTGAAGTCCTTAATTTGACCACTCTTGTTACCCCGTCTGCCCCTGGTCTGAGTTCTGAAACTCTAGCCAGAGGCCAGTATTGTCTTGGAGTACTGTCATGTATGAGAACAAGGTCCCCTACCTTAATTGTGTCAGACCAATCCTTCTTAGTCATTTGTTTATGTCTCTCCCTTAGACCCATCAAGTACTCAGTTTTCCACTGTTTAATGAAATGAGCTTTAACTCTAGTTAAATGTTGTAACTTAGTCTGGAGCTCATCATGTCGTTGAGTCCAGTTTGGGTCTTCTGAAGAGTCTATATTGTAGTCCGGCAGGAGACTAACTTGTTCTCCCCGAATCAAATGATTTGGAGTTAATGGTTCTGGGTCATTAATGTTGTCACTCACATAAGTGAGTGGTCTATTGTTAATGATGTTCTCAATCTCAGCCAGGAGAGTGAGTAACCCAAATAAGTGTATCTGTTTTTTGCCAATTGCTTTCTTCAAGCAATTCTTTACTGTTTGTATATTCCTCTCCCAGATAGAACCATACCAAGGAGAGGCAACCGGAATATACTTCCACTTTATGTTTGTATTTTGTATATATAATTGTGTGATTTCATTGCTTAACAAGTCGTGGATGACTTGTTCACCAGCTTTGAAATATGTAGCATTGTCAGTCCAAACTGTCTTTGGTACTGAATGTCGTGCACAGAATCTCTTAAAGACAGCAACAAAAGATTCTGCTGTAAGGTCCTCCACAACATCCAAATAAACAGCTCGTGAGGCAGCACATGTAAACAGTACAATGTACATTTTTTGTTCAGTGTCACCCACCCCTACAGTCAATGCTCCTGTATAGTCAATGCCTACAGTCTCAAAGGGTCTGTTGAGAGTAACTCTCTCCTCTGGCAAAGCAGGAGGATTTGGTTTCCTATAGGGCCTAGCATGAATACGCCTACATGTGACACACTCACTCAGGACTGTTTTAACAGTGATCCTTCCCTTGGGTATCCAATAAGTTTTTCTTAATGTAGTTAGTGTCTGTGGTACCCCCATATGATATACATCATTGTGTGTTTTTCTGATTATTAATGTTGTCAAATAGCTAAATCTAGGTAAAAGGATTGGATTTTTGCTTTTGTATGACAGTTTTGATTTGTCTAATCTCCCTTTACACCTTAGAAGGCCTTCCTCATCTCTGAACAAGTTTAGATCCACAACTACTGATGGTACAGGTTCTTTTGTTTGTTTCCCATTAGTTAAGAATTCTAACTCTTTATTGTACTCTTTTTGTTGGGCTTGGCCTATCCAGTATTGGGTTGCAACTTCTGTATAATTATGATTATTTTTATTTAGCTGTTTGTTAATTGTAGCTAAACAGTTGTGAGCAAACCTCAAACAGTAGGCTGTCACCCTGACAAGTTTGTTGAAATCAGAATACTTTTCATAATTAGTGATTGGTTCAACCTTTTCATTTGAAAAGATTAAATTTAATGTCAAGTTAACTTGTTCCACAGGCCATTGGTCTGTATTACAGAGCCACTTAGGTCCCATAAACCAAGTTTTGTTTGACTTCAACAACTTGTAGGATAAACCTCTGGTCAGAAAGTCTGCTGGATTCTGTTTAGTTGGAACATAGTGAAAGTTTACTTGTAGGCTTTCATTAGCGTCAGCTATTTCTTTTAGCCTATTTCTTACAAAGATATTCTTACTATTAATGCTATCATTCCGTATCCAGGCAAGACAAATCTGACTGTCAAGCCAGACGTGGATATTAGTTATGAACACATCATAGTAAGCATCCTTAAGCAATGAAATGGTTTTAATGGCTAATGTAGCAGCCAATAGTTCCAATTGAGGTATGGTTCGGGTAGGTTTGAGAGGTGCAACTTTCCCTTTTGCATAAATTAGATGACTTTCTGTAGGGCTTACAAGATACGCACAGCACCCATAAGCTTGTGTGCTTGCATCAGCAAACACATGAAGCCTCTGGGGCTTATCCCTAAACCCACAGCACCTTTGAATTTTAATGTTCTGCACTTTTGTTAAATCAGTAGCTAACTTCTTCCAAGATTTTTGATTTTCATTTGTTATTGGATCATCCCACCCAACATTTGTCCTCCAAATTTCTTGGAGGAGAATCTTTGATTTTATTGTTGAAGGCAGGAATAGACCCATAGGATCAAAAATTTTGGAAGCCTCTGATAATATTTGTCTTTTAGTATTTGCTTCCTCATCAAGTTTAAAACCTTTAGTACAGATTGAATCATGACTGTTAGAAGTTGCATCCAAATACCAGTTCATACCTAAAGTTTTAACTCTGTCTGATGGCTCAGTAAGACCATTATTATCCTTTAAAATCTTTTTGTTTAAATCCTCATTATTTGAAATCCACTCTCTAAGTTCAAAGTTACCTTGTTGCATAATGTTTTGAGAGTGTTCATAGACTTCAGATAATTCAGATTTTGTTGTCGTTGAGATAATATTATTCAAAGTGTTGCTATTCTTACAGGTGTTATGTAGGACTGAGTTGAGGCACATAGTATTTGTTGGTCATGCACTGTTTTGGTTTAGGTCTAGGTTGTATTCTGATAGGTCACCCAAAGGGGCTATCCCTGATGGAGTCTGAATAGCTATACCATTACCTATCTCTACTATGCCCTTATGAATAAGATTAATATAATCTGCCCCTATTAGCATTTCAATGTTAGCTACTGTGTTGTTAGTGATATGTCTATCAGCTATTTTGTAGTGTTTTTTCAAATGATTTATGGTTTGTTCTAGTTTGGGTATAACCAGTTTGTTTTGTCCTACTTTAGAAATAATAACTGCTTCAATTTTCTTGAATTTACTTTCTAAATGTAGTTCCAGGTCAATTGTCTTATAGCTATTTTTGTCCGAGTTATCCTTAACAAAGGACGCAATATTGAGGTTTTGTTCATTCGGGTTTGGTGTCAAACCCAATTTATTAACTACATTTTTTGAAACAAATGTTTGTTGAGAACAACAGTCTATAAGACATCTCACTGGAGTGGTACTACCCTCACTATTCACTAAGTCCAAAGTAATAGTTGGTAAAAGAATCTCAGTGTTTCTTGTTACATTGTTTGAACAAGCAGAATGTCCCATGAAAGTGGCATTTTCTTGATTACCTTTGTTTGGGGGAGGTATCTTTTGAGTTTGAGTATTATTTGGACACTTTGGTGAATCACACATTGATGAGACATGTCGTAAACTTTTACAAAACTTACACTTGAATCTTAACCTAGATTTACAGTCTTTCTTATAATGTCCCTGGCCAGTACACTTTTTACACAGGTTCAACTGTTCACATCTTTTAGCCCTTTGGTTAAAATCTGAATATTTGTCACACCCAGTACTACTGTGTTCATTACTTGCACAAAATTTGCAATGTGGTGTGTAAGTTGAGGCAGCAGTTACATTAAAGTTCTGTAATGTAGGTGTTCGTGTATTATAGTTGGTCACATTTGATTCTCCAGTATCAAGTTTTGTCTGTTTGGCTGTAGCTAGTTGGTCTCTGGGAACAGTCTTTGGTTTATCCATAGTCTGGGTCTTATGTGTTGGAAAATCTCTCAAGTTGTAATTATTAGGATATTGGGGAAGTTTCTCTTATTTGTTCTAAATTAGGATAATTTTCTCCCGTCTTTAGAATTAAATTATCTTTAACCCTCGAAGGAAGGCACCTAAGTACTATGCTTTGTATAAGCCAAGATGAAGTTTTAATATCTATCTCATTGCTAACCAGTTGTCCTATAATAGCTTCTAATTTTGTATAAAAATTTTCCATATCACTATGGTTATCTTTTATGGGTGCAAATTCAAAAATTTGTTGAGATAATTCATATACAATCATATCTTTATTAATGTAATTACGTTTTAAAAGATCAATAGCTACTTCATATGAATCCCCTACGGCTGGTAAATAGGCTATTAGGTTATAGGCTGGGCCTTTAAGGGAACTAGTTAAGTAACTAAACTTTTCAACAGTTGAAATATAAGGTTTATTACCTATTAAATTCTCAAATTTGTCAATGAAAGATGGGAATTGTACCGTGTCCCCTTCAAATGTTGGTACTAGCAAAATGGGTAACTGAGCCCTCAATTCTTGTGACTCAGGATTTTGCATGCCACTTAAATTTTGTTGAAGGTTAGCCCTACTTTGATTAAAATCAGAATTAGGTTTTTTTGGTGTTAAGTCAGTCAACCGAGACCGTAGTTCCCTTATTTGCTGTTCAATTGAGCTTACCTGATCATCATCATCAGCGTAAAGGTCTATCAATTGTTCTTCAGCCATTTCGGATTCAACTAACTCTGAAATACTCTCATTAATGGCTATTATTTCCTTCTTTTTAATTTCTAATTTAATAATTACACACTCTATATTTTTCTTACCTGGTTGTGTAATATTGTTAAAAGTGTTCACAGCCTTTGTAACAGCTCCCAACTTTGCCCCCCTTTTCTTTTTTAACTTTTTCAATTCTGCACTGTCCATGTCTAAGTCAAAATTGTTTAACTGGGGATCGTAATGAAATAGAGGACAAGAAGAAATTACCAGAGAAGAGAGAGCACAGACAAAACAGTCAAGTTTAAATTTGGTTTAATCCCCCCCAAGTACTTGTGTCACTCAGGTCTAAGCTTATAAGAGAATGAGACTCCTTAATGTAAATGTTTCCTAGTTAGGCCCTAGGTTGTAGACCTAATTAGGCTTGCTCAGGTTAGGCTTAGGCTAGACCATTTAGCCTAATTCTGCAATTTTTGTTAAGTAAGGTTAAGGTTTGTAAATTCCCCACACACGGACCACCAATGCGAAAAATGCTCTGTATGAATTGGTCCACAATTAACCCACCCCTTATATCTCCAGTCTAACTATAGAGTAGATCAAGTCTAGCCTAGAGGGGTCAGCCTAGAGATTCCGGAAATGGTCCAGAGCGGGCAGATAAATTGAGGTCCACAGTAGGATTCCTCACAAGATTAGGTTAGGGCAATCTACCTTCACCTTTGTTAAGCTATGAGTTGATGCTGGGTCTTAGGCCACAATGTAGGCCTAACTTGTCTGACCCAGCTTAATTTAATGTTTAACTTTGGTGTAAAAACTCAATTAGTCACTTACTTTTAGTTATTACAGTCTCTCCCTTCTCCGGTTGTCTCATTCGAGAGCGTACTTTGCTGGTACGTCCTCTCGCCCCGTTCTTCGTTTTCGTTCTCCTCTTCGCGGGGCTTCTGTACCAGCGTTGTCTTGGTTTATTCCTCGGTTGGTTGAGCGGTAATGTATCTCCATTACCGAGCACGCTCCTCCCACACAGTATATAAATACTAGTGTGGAGAATAACTCTGGTGAGCAACCAATTGGTTTCATCCACCCAGTTATTGACATAAAAGGAATTTATTAATTGTTAGATTAACTACCTACCTACTCAGTGAACCATTTTCGTTACCTCCCAACTACCCACTCATAAGTTTTCCATACTTGTTCAACTAATTTGTTAGAATTTTATAACGAAATAGCACGCGAATACGATAGGCATAGGGCGGCTGACGTTATTTATTTAGATTTTAAAAAGGCGTTCGATACAGTTCCGCATAGAAGATTAATTGCGAAGGTTAAAGCGCACGGTATACGCGGTCAAGTAGCTAACTGGTTAGAGAAATGGCTTCGTGCTAGGAGACAGAGGGTCGTTGTTAATGGTAGTGAATCGGGGTGGTTGGATGTAGGTAGCGGTATCCCACAGGGTTCAGTGTTAGGCCCATTGCTATTCGTAATTTACATTAACGACATAGATGTAGGTTTGACTTGTAACGTGTCAAAATTCGCGGACGATACTAAAATAGGCGGTAAGGTTGTTAACGAGGACGATAGAAATAGGCTCCAAGACGATGTGAATAGGATTATGGAGTGGACGGATAAATGGCAGATGCAATTTAACGTAGACAAATGTAAAGTTTTGCATCTAGGTTCTCGTAACAATAATTACACGTACACGATGGATGACAAAGAGTTAGCGAGCATTGACGAAGAAGTAGATTTAGGCGTACGCGTATCTAAGGATTTAAAAGTTAGGAACCAGTGCCTGGAGTCTTGCGCTAAAGCTAATAGGATGTTAGGCTTCATAGCGCGTAATTTCGAATTTAAATCGAAGAATATTATATTGCTCCTTTACAAGTCCCTAGTCAGGCCTCATTTAGAATATGCCGTTCAGTTTTGGTGCCCGTATTTGCGTAAGGATATTGATAGGTTAGAAAGGGTTCAGCTTCGTGCCACGAAACTAATTCCGTCATTGCGCAACAAGCCTTATGAAGATAGGATTAAAGAGTTAGACTTGCATTCACTCGAAACTAGGCGATTAAGTGGGGAGCTAATTGAAGTTTTCAAAATCGTTAATAACATCGATAACGTAAATTTTGACAAACTGTTCACTTTCGATAATAGCAATACTCGTAATAACGGATTTAAATTGCGTGGCAGACGTTTCATTACTAATATCGCTAAAAACTTCTTTACGTTTAAAGTAATTGATAAATGGAATAATCTTCCCGCGCCCGTCGTGAATTCTATCAGCGTTAATATGTTTAAGAACCGTTTATCTAGGCATTTTAAAAATATTAACGTTGTTTAATATAATAATAAAACAATCCCCCTTTTCCCTCTGAGCCTCCCCCTTTTCCCTCTGAGCCTCGCTAAAATTATTAACGTTGTTTAATATAAAACAATTAGCAACAGGAGCTCTGGGGGTGGTGATCGAGGATGAGTCTGTTGACGATAATGCCAGCTTGTGACATGCCAGCGTGGGATGCCAGCAAAAAAAAATATATATATTAGACTAACACGAACTTAGATGTAATTCGTAGCGTAAACTAACCCACTTTTTGTTATTCTTTATACTTTTTTTTTCTCTCTCCTTATTTGCATGTCTGTAACTCTCTTCATTGCATGTCTGTAGTTTGCATGGTATGATAGTGTTTGAGTTAAGAATGTGTTGCATAGTTTGTAATGCGTTCTTATTTTACTTTTCATCTTTCACCCCTTTCTGGCGCAGTGGGCTCCGTCCTCTACCTACCTCCCTATGGAGTAGAGGACTGGTCTGCAACTGCTGGAGGTATGTGTTGCTTTGAGTTAAGAATGTGGTGTTCTTTGAGTTAAGAATGTGTTACATGGTTTGTAATGCGTTCTTATTTTACTTCTGGAAGTATTCTCTTCGACTATTTTTCCGACTTGTCGGCAGTGGCCGGTGGATGGTGATGGTGTCTTTCTTTCTCTCTTTCTGAATGAATTTTAACCCACGAGTGATAGGTTTTGCTGCTTACTAACTAACCCCTTATTCTCTTCTTTTAACCCCTTACTTTCTTCTTTCTCTCGGGCTAACCTTAGAGTGGATCTTAGGGTCTTTGTTAGCCTTAGCTTCTGTAGATCTGTAACTGGGCATTCAATTAACCTAACAGGTTAATATTGGTTATTTCACCTAAATATCTTCTGATCTTTTCGTATTAGGCACTCACTGTCACATTTCGGGCAAGTTAAGGATGAGAGAATAACACCGTTAGCCGATTAGCTACAAAAAACAGAAAATGCCCGGTTAGGTCAACTGAGTGCCCGGTTAGGTTAATTGAATGCCCAGTTAGGTCATCTGTACGCCCTTGATGATTGGTTAGGTTAAGTTGTGATATTTTCGTTAGTTTAAACGAAAATGACGAGAGCAAAAATACATAATAAACAGTTTGGTAGTCCCGATAATACGTAAGTATCGTATTTTTTTTTAGTTAAATTATTAAATTTATTTGCCTTCAGTATTTTACGCAGCCCAATGGTAACACCATACCTTTTTTTTGGAAGGGTGCTTCTGATTGTAGGTCGCGCGGTTGTCTACCGCACTTCTCTCTCAATGTAGGCAACTAAGTTACGCAAGGCGTTTGTTAAATTCGCTGTTCAACTCACTGTGCCTAATTACACACGAGGATAAGCCTATCCTATAGTTTTATCCATGTTTTTCACTCAGAACTTTAGGAAGGCAAAACACATCTTTGCCTACAGTAATGCTCATGACTGGGCAGCTCAGAACTTAAGCTTTTTACATTACATTACATTTCATTTGGAAAACATGAAGCCACTGGCCTATCGAGGTTATCCAAGTCATGGGTCATATTTTATAGTAATAAAATCTTGCAAAACGTCAATCTCAAGTCAGCTAATTAGTTACTTTGATCTTAAATTTTGCTTATTTCCGCAAACAGAAAAATACCAGGCGTATAATTTTCGTATTTTCATTAGTGGTGTACCAATTCCAAAATTTAGCCGATACCGATGCCGATTCTTTGCCTATTCTTTAAAAAATCGATTCCTTTCATAAATTTTACTAATCTAATGTGAACACTTTAAATTTCATATTTTTACACTTCAAATTTGTTAAAAATCCTTTTCCTACCTCACTCCACAATATACAGCACCAGAATTTGTTCCTCATATACCGTAGCTAAAATGATGTGAAAAAGTTTTATTACTCAGTAAAATGAAGAAATAATTTTTTTTTTTCATAGTTTCATAAACTGAATATCAATATTTAAAGTAATTGGTTTTCCTTACGTTGAAGATATTCTCTTTCTTCAACAATGTCAACAACAACAAAATTGTTCATTGAAATTTCAGTCTCTGGTGCCCAATTTGAAAAAAAACCATATAGCTCTATAATTTGGGTTTAGAAAATTCAGGCGTGGATACAGGGGGAGGGGCGCGATGGCTTAACTCCTCTAGCTTTAACCTGAATGACATTTCATATTCTAATTATTAATAATTTGTAATATTATTATATAATATTGGGCTGGCAATATTTACATGACAAATCCTAAATCCCCGCCCCCTACTGTATCCGCGCCTGAAATTATTAAAATACTTAAAATAAAGTAAACATAATAAGATGGTTTAATATATAAATTATAAAGTACAACTTAATATAAAATTATTATTAAGATACAGTAGGAGATTACAGTAGTTTATAATATTTAGAGATTAGCTAGTTAGAGAAAACGTAAATTTATGGACAACTTAACTTACTAAGCTTTGCCTTTTTTAATTGAATTTTTTTTAATTGAATAACCTTTATTATTAACAATAAAATAAATACATTGGTTTTAAAATTTACAATGACATAAATAATTGTGAACCTGGACTATTTATTTTATTTAACTTGGCCCTTAAGCTTTAGGCTTTACTGGGCTCTTATTAAAAATAAACAGCTAGTTATTATTAATTAATAAAAAATAAATAAGTAAATAAGTATTAGTAATATTTAAAGTATGTATTAATCTTGAATTATCATTCTGATATGACCAGGGGCGTCGATTGCTCTAAAATAGTGGGGGGGACACTTCACCTTCAAACAGCGAATCAAACAATACTCTGAGTAGCTGTTGTTACAAATGCTACGTGCAATTATTAAAATGCAAATTGACTGCTAAATTCCATGATAAATATACACTGGTGTTCATGACAATAATTTATAATATTGCTATTATATTTGCATATGCAGACAATACGACATGTAACGTCTTATTAGGTGCTATTAAGAGTTAGCATTTATAGCAATTCATCCACAAAAGTGGGGGGGGACATGTCCCTTGCGTCCTCCCCGCAATCGACGCCCATGGATATGACAAATGTAAGGTCACCATCGAAGGGATTATACCAAAACCAGGATTACCTGAAGATCAGGGCCCCAGCCTTCTTTAGTTAGCCTAATAAGGCTAATTAACGAAAATATCACGAAATATGCTCAATCATTAGGTCAACTGTACGACCTTGACGATTGGTTAGGTTGTCATTATATTTTCGTTAGTTAACCTTATAAAGCTAACTAAAGAAGACTGGGGGCCCTGATCTTCAGGTGATCCCAAAACCATACAAAGAAACCAATATTATACATGAGAGATAAGAACTGAACAATCCCAAGAAATGTTTTTAATACTAGATTACACGCAAGAAATTAATAAACAATAATAATGGACATTAATCCTTGATTTTTTTTAGTATGCCATTATTTGTCGGAATTTCAACTTGGTTTTAAACAAATTTACATTCACAATATTTTTTATATCAGCATTTAAGTCATTCCATAGTTTCAATCCAATGAAAATGGGTAGTTTTTGAGATGAAGACAATCTAATCGAAGTATAAGGTTGCAGCATATATTCTGCTCGATTTTTTAGTTCATTCAGAACAAAAATTAAAGGACTTATAAGGACAAATTTGCTCGAATTTTTAATTTATCCACAACAAAAATTAAATGACATAATGACAAATTAATCAGCAGTATAATTCCCTTCTTTTTCTATAACCTCCTCCCACCTGTAGAAAAGTTTTTATGCCACGTTCGAAGAAATCCCTTGGTTTCGAGTTAAAAAAAAAGCGATCACTTCGTTTTCGATAGCTTCCATGGATTGCAACTTTTGTCCATCTAGGTCAGTGGTTCTTAACCGGGGGGGCGCGCCCCCCTAGAAACAGGAATTTCTCTAATTGTATTTGTTATTCTCTTAACGAGAGCATGGGCTAATATTGAGAAGTTATTGAGAATGTTATTTTGATTGAAGGGGGGCGTGGAGGGAAGGACCAATTCCTAGAGGGGGCATGGTAGTAAAAAGGTTAAGAACCACTGATCTAGGTGGTGTTGCAGACTTCTGAATAAATGGTAGTCTGAAGGTGCGATGTCCGGAGAATAAGGTGGATGAGGCATTTTTTCCCAATCATATGCCTCCAATTGGACAGTGGTGATTCGAGCAGTGTGAGGGCGCACGTAATCCTGGTGGAATAGAACACCTCTGCGATTAATTAATGCCGGACATGTTTCTTGTAATTCCATCTTCAATCGTTGGAGTTGTTAGCCGTAGACTTCAGCTGTGATTGTTTGGTTATCTGGCAGAAACTCAAAATGAATAATTACTTGCATATCGCACCAAACGCATAGCAAAATTTTCTTTGGATGGGGTTCATTCCTTGGCTGAGGTTCAGGCTTTGTTTCACGGCTAAGCAAAGGTGGGCAGGACCGAGTTCCAAAAGGACCGAACTCCAGGAACTCGGTGCTTTTTAAGGACCGGAAAGTCGGTCCTTTTCTCAGTGAGGACCGAAATGAGGAGCGACGGTCCATTTTTAAGCAATTCCGGAAGGTCTTTTTTGTGATTTTAGTGTGTTTAGTGATTATTTGAAGTTCTAAAGAAGATGGATCGTTTCCTCCAGAAGACTCAGAAAGAGACTGAGACTGAACTGAAACTTGTTTCAACACCTGGCACCATCCAGTGCCGCCGTGGAGAGGCTCTTCTCTTTGGGGAAGAACGTCCTCAAGCCGAAAAGGTCAGGGCTCAGTGACAGCCATTTTGAAATGCGTCTTCTTGAAGGGAAACTCAAGCATTTAACTTAATAACTTTTTTTCATCATTTATGTATTGTATTAATTATAATTTACGTAAATAAAATTAAAGATTTCCGGTGTCTTTAATTTCATTTTTCATTTTAATCAAATTTTTCACTTATATTATATATAAGGACCGAGGACCGAGTCGTTCCTAGGTCCTATCTTCAGGACCGGGACCGTCGCGTCGGTCCTTTTTGAGGCCCGGGTGCCCACCTTTGCGGCTAAGCCACTGATGTCGACGCTTGATATTGTTATAGAGGATCCATTTTTCATCCCCAGTGACGATCCGATTCAAAAACGGTGCCTGAAGTTGCCGAGAATGCAGTGATGTGCAAATATCGATTCGATGTTGAAGTTTCGCTTGTGACAAATCATGCGGAACCCTACTTTTCCTAACAGCTTCCTAACAGCTTTCCTTATTTCCAATGGACTGGAGGTTGACTTTTGGAAACTATTTTACTCCAGATAGCTTTCATTTACCATAAGGATTACTTGTCGTGTCACAGCCTGTTAAGGCGTGCACTGCAAGGATATCATTACATTGTTGGCCAAGCTGTGAAGAAGATGCATTGATATCAATAGCAGTGCCATCTGCCTTCTTCATGTGTATACTGACATTTCTGTTGTTCAGACCCCACCTCCAACAATAATATACCAGGAGCAAAAATATATCAGTCTCATCCGATAGAACTTGAACTACATGTACACCACCAAGACTCAACTTCGTGTTTAGATAACTGATGATATTGATATCGGCCTCTTCATGACCAAAGACGCAATTGTCTTGTCCAATCATGTGTATTGTGGTTGAAGTGTTTGAATCACACAACAGCTTGATTACCTGCTGCTTGTTGTGACTGTTTTTCATGATGTCTCTTGGCGACAATTCAGTGTCCAGTGAGATTGTGGTTTGGGTACAGTTTATCACCAGCACGTCGGTTTCTCTCATAATTCTTTATTGATGATTCTTCATACTTGTCACATAAAACAGTGACTTCTTTGGAATCTCGCTGTACGGCTCTGTTGAAGTTGACTGCCAATTGCCTTACTTGTTCAGTCTTTGGCCATGTGATATAGTATAACATTTCGTCCCCATCAACAAAGAAAACATCAGTATCAAGCTGATTGTAACAATCTCAAGTTTCGTCACTAGAACAGCTTTGGTGGACTTGCGCATTTTGCCAAAGTCATCGAAAAGGGCTGATGGCACAGGAGCAAGTTCGTACTTAAAAACTTCTCGTAAATTCAGCCTCTCTCTTTTGCGACAAGACTAGAGGTCGTCCAAAACGTTTTTCCATGTCATAAACGGCAAAAGAATCTCCAACACGAACACTTTTCTCATGCATTCCATTGTGAAAACCTCTCTATGCAGAGGCTTGTGAAACCCCTCAAGGAGACCATCCTTAAACTTTGATACCCTTCTTTTTCTATAACCTCCTCCCACCTGTAGAAGTTTTTTATGCCGCGTTCGAAGAAATCCTTTGGTTTCGAGTTAAAAAAAGCGATCACTTCGTTTTCGATAGCTTCCCTGGATTGCAACTTTTGTCCATCTAGGTGGTGTTGCAGACTTCTGAATAAATGGTAGTCTGAAGGTGCGATGTCCGGAGAAGAAGGTGGATGAAGCATTTTCTCCCAACTAAATGCCTCCAATTGGGCAGTGGTGATTCGAGCAGTGTGAGGGTGCGCGTTATCCTGGTGGAATAGAACACCTCTGCGATTAATTAATGCCGGACGTTTTTCTTGTAATGCCATCTTCAGTCGTTGGAGTTGTTGGCAGTAGACTTCAGCTGTGATTGTTTGGTTATCTGGCAGAAGCTCAAAATGAATAATTCCTTGCATATCCCACCAAACACATAGCAAAATTTTCTTTGGATGGGGTTCATTCCTTGGCTGAGGTTCAGGCTTTGTTTCACGGCTAAGCCACTGATGTCGACAATTAATATTGTTATAGAGGACCCATTTTTCATCCCCAGTGACGATCCGACTCAAAAACTGTGCCTGCAGTTGCCGAGAATGCAGTGATGTGCAAATATCGATTCGATGTTGAAGATTCGCTTGTGACAAATCATGCGGAACCCATTTTCCAACCTTCACTACTTTTCCTAACAGCTTCAAATGACGATGAATGTTCATATGGCTAACGCCAAGTTGCAGGCTAAGTTCTCTTACAGTTACCGTTGGGCTTTCCTCCACTGTTGCTTTCAGCAACTCTTTATTTAACTCATTTGGTCGTCCTGTTCGTTGATAATCTTTCAGACTGAAGTCTCCATTTCTGAACTTCTCAAACCATCTCCTACACATCCATTCGCTCACACCATTATTTCTATAAACTCTTTGAATGTTTCTTGCGGATTCACTAGCGTTAGATCCTTTATGGAACTCATACAGCATCACATATCGAATATGCTCTTTCGTGGGCTCCATGTTTTTTCAATTACTGTAATATCGTAGGGGTGGCGTTGTAACTGTATGAAAAACACCAGAGAAAATATTCATTAGCCTAATCCTATACTAGCCTAAGTCATTCTGTATCATTCTGTATCGTGATAAAACCTGTGCGAACCTGTCGCCGCGTGTATTTTGCAACATTTCTAAAACTATTTCACATTAGCTTGAGGTTATTCTATTATCTATCGTCCGTTTTCTAATCGAGCAGAATTTATGTTACAACCTGATATTTTGTAACTCATCAAGCAATCCACTTGTATCAAACCAAAATAGATCAAAGCTTGTTATATCAGGTTGTAACATAAATTCTGCTCGATTAGAAAATGGACGATAGATAATAGAATAACCTAAGATAATGTGAAATAGTTTTAGAAATGTTGCAAAATACACGCGGCGACAGGTTCGCACAGATTTTATCATGATACAGAATGACTTAGGCTAACGTAGCTTAGGCTAGTGTAAGATTAGACAAATGAATATTTTCTCTGGTGTTTTTCATACAGTTAGAACGCCACCCCTACGATATTACAGTAATTGAAAAAACATTACAACAGCATATTCTTCGTGCTCATTTGCAGGTCATGCTGTGGAAATCGGCAGAAGACCAGGATCCACCAACATTAAATATTCATGATTATGGGTGGCAGCCGGCAGGTGATGAACAACAATCCAGAACCAAAGTTTGCTGTCACTCAGATGGCCCCTCCAGAACTACTTAAAGTTGTAGCTTGTGGATGTGGGGCAGAAAATGCCTGTTCACGTAACTCATGTTCTTGCAAGGAAGTTAGTCTTTCTTGTACCACCTACTGCAGGTGTCAAGGACATGAACAGTGCCATAACCCAGATACGGACCAGACTCATATCTCAGATGACGAAGTTGATGATGTTCTACATGACTGAATGAAAATTGTACTGTTACTTTCTCCATGGTATTTGATCTTGTTTATTCTTTCTGATGTCTTTGAAGGTGTTCTCTGTATACAGTATTTGTTTCCGTGTATTTATCTGGTTATAAATAGATAAAAGTGTACACCATGAAATACGTGCTGCAACACGTACCTTATACACCCGCTAATTACATGTGACCATCACTGAATTGCTTAATAAAGTATAAATATACGAGTAAACCACATTCACAATAAAAAGCCATATTTTGATCATAAGTGTGACAAATATGTCAAAAAATTTATATAAAGCCCATGTGAATTACAATTTATGAGATAAACAGGCAGGTTTTTTTCTTTGCTCCTCGAAAAAAAAAGTGCTCAACACATACAACTTGGCACCCGGCTGTTCTTCAATGTGTATGGGCTCAAGATGATAAAAAGGTAAAGTATTACATTCTCGGCTCCATCTGTAAAAGTAGCAGAAAAAATCAAGAATTATCACTAAATAATACAGGAAAAAACAATAATTATCACCAATTAAATAACTAAGGTTAATTGAATGGCCGGTTAGGTCAACTGTACGCCCTTGATGATGAATTAGATTAAGTCGTGATATTTTCGTTAACTAACGAAAATTTCACGACTTAACCTAACCAATCGTCAAGGGTGTATAGCTGACCTAACCGGGCATTCAATTGACCAGGGGCAACTGACAAGTAGATAGATCACAGCACTGCACTTGGAGCACTTTTTCATAAACAGTAGCAGTTTGTGACTCTGGCTAAATTTAACACAATCCTCTGTAACTAGTTTAAGCTCACTGATGGAACATCCAGTGCACACATCCATCATCAACAACGTTACACTCCAAACTGACGCATTTCTACCTCATTGCCACACAGAGGCGTACCAATACTTTTTGCCGCTCGGGGCGAAAATGCCAACGCCCCCCTCCCCCCTGCAACAATTTTCAATTTTAAAAACAATTCCTTTACAAAAATACACTTCTAAACAAAACTTTTATTGGAAGAAAAACTTAAATAAAGCAACTTCAATTTTAACAATACTACATAATGTACCGTACATAATTATAATACACTACATAATTTTAACAATAACTATATAATGTATAATGCCTAGTTAAATTTTCGGACTTTCATAACAGAAAATTCATGAATGATTTTTTCTATGTCCATTGTCTTTGCAACTTCGCGTTCAATTGAAATAATCGCCAAATTGCTCAGTCTAGATTGACTTATAGTTGACCTGAGGTAAGTTTTTATAAGTTTCAGTTTCGAGAAACTTCGTTCGCAACTTGCCACGGACATGCATGTAGTTAGACAGATCCGGAGGGCAATTGTTATATGAGGCAAAGATTCCACTAGATCCCATTTAACGATCCACTGAAGTAGTTTTAACATATCCCAGTTCTTTGGATCATCGTCGACGCTTATGCTTTCGAAACTGAGCAAATGTCTGCGCAAACGCTTTATTTCTTCCAGTGGACTTCCTGGATTAATGTCATTGTAGATGGAAGAAAAATTATTGACCTTGGTATTAATTTCTTCATCTTTGGACTGATTCAAAAGGTACGAAGGAGACAGAAATTCAAAGCGATCATTCATGTTTTTAAGACAAACTGTGCGTTTTTCAATTTCTGCTAATAAACGATCCATGATTTCAAAAAATTCTCTGCGTACATTCTCTTGCACGGTCAATCCAGCATCACGAGCTTGCTCTCCAGGCATTCTTCTCCGTCTCCTGACTCTGCGGTCTATACTGATATCCATTTCATTACAGAACTCTTCGGCGGCATCTGCAGCGTTTGATACTACTGCCTCTCGTTCATTAGTTAAAAACACGGATAAAGAGGTCATTTTTAATGCACATTGGTCCAAAGCAAGTTCCTTTCTTTGAAAATATGGCTGAGCATCATTGATTTCTTTCAGCACTGGATCCCAGAAAAATAAGTACACAATGAATATGTATGACATGATGGAGGTCAACAGAGCTTCAGCATCGCCCTTTGTGTCCAGATTTTCGGAGACCCCCTTCACTCAGTTCTTCCAAGGCACTAACAACGTGAGTCAGTTCTTCTTAAGACTAGAAACAGCATCATACTTAGCACTCCACCGCGTATCAGAGACTCACTTGACAGTGATTTTGGAATGTTTTGTTAAGGACATCCCAACGATGAGTAGAGGGAGAGAAAAGTAGACGAAAAATTCGTTCAATTGTTCTAAAGAAAGTTTACAGCATTAGGACTCAGTCCCGCGCGCATGAACTCCAGCCAAGTTCAGGGAGTGGTTTATTGCAAGGAATGAAAACAGCGTGTTTGCTAACATCAAGAATTCTGCGTTGAACTCCAAGATGAATACCTGCCATCGTAGCAGCATTGTCATACCCTTGACCATAAATTCTGGATATCCAGCCCATCCTCACGGAGCTTAGTGACAATGAGATCAGTAACTGCCTCAGCAGTCCTTCCCCTCTAATTTAATAAAATCACGAAGTATTCCTTCACCTCTACATTACCATCTTTAATCGACACATAGCGAATTACCTAGACATCTGTCTATCAATATGCGATATATCTGGTGTACTATCGAAAATTATTGCAAAGTACTTTGCACTAGACACATTATCAATTATACATTTTCGAACATTACACGCCGATTAGTGTGATGAACTCATTTTGAATGTTAGGTGACAAATTACGTAGTGGATATCTTGTCAGTCATCGTATTTTTTGTAAGATGTTCCCTAATTACTGGGTCATATTTGCCCATTAGTTTTATTAAACTCCAAAAAGTTTCCAGAATTGCCAGCTAGCCCAGCTTCTTCATTAAGTTCTCTCGGTGCCCTCGGAATGCAAGATCTTGTTTTGCCAAGAACATGATAGTCATAAATTCGTCTCAGTATTTCTTTCCACTTAGCAGTAGCATGTTTATTTGCAACTGATGTGCATTATCTATTGCAGCATCAACTGAAGGCGCATAGACAACTCTTTCCATTGTTTCAAGCATCGGGATGATATGGAACTGTTGTTCATGTTCAGGTACTCTTGGATTCAGTTTCCTTCCAGGCAAAAAATCCTCTTTTCCAAATGCACTGGAGATGTTGTTGAAGAGACGACAGCAAAAGCAATGCAAGCTTACTTTTGAAGGTGCAAAGAAGATTAGCCATGACCTTTCAATTTCCTTTCGCCATTTTCCAAAGTTTTGAAATACCAAACTTTTGACATTGACCTATTGTTTGAATCAGCTGGAAAGGGTCCATTCATGTTTTTCAAATGTGATGGTCCACGTTTAATGAGTTCGATTCTCAAATTGTCCGTCATTGGAACGGGCCAGTTGCCAGAATCGTTAAACAGACTCTGTGGGTGATGGGTGGGTGGGTGACTTTGTGATGTAGATGAGGGTTGATCCTGATTATTTGGGGGTTCACTTGAAGTTGCTGCTTGAACATCTATCTCTAAAGATATATCACATTGCGGTTGATCTCCTTGCTTCCCAGAAGGCACTGAAGGTATGTCTGAGAATCCCATTAACTGATGAAATCGCTTAGCAGCACGCTTGCCTTCCTCCTCTTTTTTTTCGCGAAGATTCTTGTATGCAGCACCACTCAGTCTCTGTCGTTTGCTTATGTTTGCTAATTCAGTAGGGTATCTGCAAAATAAAACAACCATTAATTATTAACATCATCAAAGCTCAAAGAATGCAAAGCCTAACCTAAATAATATAGGGAAAGTCTGAAAAATAGGGCTGGCAACCTTTCCGATGTGAAAATTTAACGCAACTATTTGTGGAAATAGTGGCATTGAGGTGGCATATATAGCATTTAATGATGATTTTTCATCAAAACCATGGGTATTTTGTACACAAATAACGCGCGACAATGATGAGATATAATTTTTTGGAGGGTTCCATTTTAAAACATAAGAACCCAAAATTTTGCATACTGCGCCCGCCTGACAGTAATTTGCCGCCCCTCAGGAAGTGCCGCTCGGGGCGGTCGCCCCTCTCGCCCCTCCCTTGATACGCCACTGTTGCCACATTTTATAGGCAATCATGTGGCGGAATGGCACGAAGTAGTTCTTATTAAAAATAGTAATTAAAAATTTTTGGAGAAATTTAAAAAAAAAATTAGAGATAGCAGGGTTTTTACTTATTCTATATCTATATAAATACGTGACTTTTATAACTAAAAAGTTGATTTTCGTGGAGCCGTGAAAGTAATAATTAACCGATAAAAACACCAAAATATGTTATATAACCAGCAAGGCCGGCGAAAGCTGCCCCGGACCCCGGGGAAGGATTGTTGTATGGGCCCCTCTGTTTACTCAGTATTTTATTATGAATGTTTTTTGTGTACATAACAAGCAAACTGATTATATGTCGAAGTCACTATTCAAAACATGCAGTATGAATAAACAACTCCGAAGAAAATGGCCATTTTATTTTTCGAATCAATTAGATTAATTCTACCACAGTACAATTTACAAATGCAGTACCAGTCCATGCAAGCAAGACAATTGTTTACTTGTTATTAATTTTTTTATTGTTGGGTTCAAAATCCCAGCTGAGCCGTGAACGGTCAAGCTCTGAAGGGCCAGTTCAACCTACAGCCCAAGTTAAGCTAGATTAAAAACTTACGGACTTGGAGGTCCTATTAAGTCCTACCTCAGGGTTGCTGACTCGATGTGGGCCTACCTTAGGCCTCAGTTGCATGAATTTAAGATTAAAAAAAACAAAAGGGGCACTATTTGTGGTCTTCTTTCTAAACCTTGCAACAACAACACAACCTGCACTATTGCACGATGCAACAATCTTGTATCTAAACAACCAAACTGAATTGCAAGAGAGCTCTCTATAAGACCACACCCTGTAAGTACCGCATTCCACAAACGAGTAGAAAAGACGCGCAGCGCCCCAAAAAATTATGCCACAAGAGTGCCCAAACAATGCTAGCTCTAAATTAAGTGAATTTTTCACTAACCTTACAATTATGAGATGGATATATATACACCCTAACTTAATATATACAAGCAATGCTGCATCAATCAGCTTAGTCATCATATCGTCTTGGGACAACAATGGTTCTTCCTCTTCTAGATTTTCTAACACTCCCCACCGAAGAGGCATTGTTGTCATTACCTTCTGCAAGTTTAGCCAAGCCTTCTCCATGAGGCTGTAACTCAAATGTTTCATCTTGACTATCCGTGTTTTTGCTGATTTCTAAAGCATAGAGTTTTTGTATAGGTCTCTTTAATTTTCCTCCTGAAGTCTTTACCAGTGCAGACCTAACTAAATTGTCTTTGCCAACAAACAACTCTTCAATTATGCCAAGCTTCCAGCATTTCCTTGGTCTTTCATCCCCAATCATTACCACTTCTCCCACCTTGATACAATTTGCATTGGAGCCCTTTACATTGCCTGATGGGTAATAATTGAGTTCTGGCAGGTATTCCATCTGCCACCTCTTCCATAACTGAGCTTGTAGCTCTTCAAGGTACCTGAACCTTCTGGTTAACTCTCCTTAAGTGCTCTGGATAGGCTGCAAGTCTTCTGACACACTGGGGCTTGATGTTAATCGTTTACCACAAAGAAAATGATTTGGTGTCAATGGCTCTGCATCCTGCATACTGTTATAAACAAAAGTGATAGGCCTACTGTTCACCATTGCTTCTACTTCACACAAAACAGTGCAGAATTCTTCTTTGCTCAAATGAGCATTAGCTAAAAGTTTCTTTAATGGACACTTTACACTTCTCACTAGCCTTTCCCAAAATCTTCCCCACCATGGTGCTCTCTCAACAATAAACTCCCACTGTACCCCTTGGTGTGAAAAGTAGGATTGGAATCCTTCCTCTTTTAGCAAGGACCAAACTTCTTGGAGGGTCTTTGCAGCCTTTTTGAAGGTTTTTGCATTATCCGATATGATTTTATTTGGGAAACCCCTTCTGCTCACAAACTTTTTAAAGGCCAAAAGAAATACATCACTACTTAAGTTGCTTACCAACTCCAAATGGATTGCTCTGGTGGTAGCACATGTGAAAAGACATATATAACCTTTAAATGCAAAAAACTTCTTTTTTCTACGTGAAGGTCAAAATATGAAAATAAAAACCCACTCTAATAGACAGAGTTTATTTCCACAACAGTTTCGACGCCCACTGACATCCTCCTCGGGTGGATACAGAAACACGAATGAACCAAAACAAGAGGGAAAAACAGTCCAGGGACCGACCGTTAAGAAATTCGCACCTAGGTTAGATCCCATTCTCCCGACACCGGAAGGGCATTTTCATTAAGTACATTCGCGCAAAGTAGTATAGCCGAAAAAGGGGAGAGTGCAGGAATGTTGCAATTTATTACGTAATGTTGCAACGTGGTGTGGGTTGTTGCAAAGTGGTGTGGGTTGTTGAGGGGGGTGGGGTGTTGTGAAGGGGGTGGGGGTGTTATGCAACATGTTGCAAAGGGGGGTGTTGGAAAAAAATTCCTGCAAAGGAGGGTGGGGGATGCTGCAGGTGCAACAAGGAAAACTTGGAGGCGGCGTTATCCTCGGAGAGAAAGGAGGAGAGGTGTTCACCTGGCAGGAGCCAAGTGCATATTAAGACTTCAGCCGAGTAGGCGTTGTCTTATAGACTCCTAATCAGCCAGTTGGCTGAGCCAAGGGGGGGAGGGGTACACCTGAAGGAGAGAGAGAGAGTAGCGGATTGCAAGGCATGCAACTTGGAGGCGGAGTTCTCCCCCAAGCTATTTTCGTTTACCTAACCTAAGAGGCCTCTAAGGGGTTTTCCCAAAGGGCCAGAAAGAGAAAGGACCAGAGGTCCTTGCTCGGCTGGGAGCCGAGCTTGAATGACTCCGTCATCAGCTTCTCACTCTTTTATAGACCTCTATTCCGGCTGAGTTGCCAGATAGCGCCATGTATTCAGTTGCCAGATAGCAAAAGCCATATAAAATACCACAATATATTTATATAGTTAATCAATTAATTGTTGGAAGATTCATCTGTTTATTTAAACACACGCTCCAATAAATCACTTAATTCCTATTTAAATACCGAACAACAGTGGTAAAAACGAAAGGTAAAGAAACGAAGTTGAAAAAAACGAAAGGTAAAGAAACGAAGAAAGTTGAAATTAACCAAAACACACGCTCGTCCCCAATCTCCTCACCCCATCTGTGTTTATATTTATATATATATATATATATATATATATATATAGAGAGAGAGAGAGAGAAAGAGAGAGAGAGAGAGAATCATAATAACCGTGTCTATTTAATTTTGTCAACCCTATATATATATATATATATTATATATTATATATATATATAATATATAATATATATATATATAAATTGAATTTCACCGAATTAAAACCAAAAAGCACGGTCGACCATTCCCCCCAATCTCCTCACCCCATCTGTGTTTGTATATATAAACGAATGAACAACTCGTGCACACACGCACACGCATCTGTACATATCATGTGAATGAAAATCAGAAAAAATGCCAAACGTATATTAATTTAAACCAAATGATGCTAAATAATGTATACAAAAATGAATTTTTCTCCTTTTAATTATTCAATATAAGAAATTAATCATTAAGCGTTGTTTTTCCTTTCACGAGGAAAGGATTTCTGTAAGTGTCTATAATTTATTCACAAGAAACATGATTTTATATATATGGAGGGTTGTATTATCTCGTTTCACCGAATTAAAACCAAAACACACGCTCGTCCCCAATCTCCTCACCCCATCTGTGTTTATATATATATATATATATATATATATATATATATATATAGAAAGAATCATAATAACCGTGTCTATTTAATTTTGTCAACCCTTTTATTTATATATATATATATATATATATATATATATATACAGGGCGTCCCAAAAAAATGTATACACACTTTAACAGCTGATAGCTCAATTGATGTTTCTTTCTTTCCAAGTTAAACCCATTAGAATTAATAATGGCAGTCAGACTAAGCTTTGAACAAAGGAAATTCATTCTAAAATGCTACTGGAAGTGTGAAAACGCAGTTGAAGTGCAAAGACAGTTTAGGAGGGAGTTTCAAACAGATCCACCAACGCGACTTACCATCACTCGAATTAGAGATAAGTTTGAAGCCGATGGAACTGTTCAGAATGTCCACAAGAAGCGTTCCGGAAGACCACGGACATCGACAAGCCCCACAAAGCAAGAAAGAGTACTGGAAACGTATCACCAAAGTCCAAGAAAATCTGTGCGGCAAGCGAGTCGTGAGGTAGGAATTTCAGAATCGTCTGTCCAACGCATTTTGAAGCGCTGTCAATGGAAAAGTTACATTCCAAGATTAGTCCATGCTATTAATGAAGATGATCCGGACCAAAGAGTGGAGTATTGCGAGTGGTACTTGGCACGATGTGGATGTGGATTGGACGAAGGGGTTTCGTAGAATACCCTCCGCGTTCACCAGACCTCACACCACTAGACTTTTTTTTATGGGGATACTTAAAAGACAAAGTCTACGCTATAAAACCTGCAACAGTCGCTGAATTGAGAGCAGCCATTGAACGAGAATGCACACAAATACCAAACGAAATGTTTCGTGATGTTTGCGATTCCATTGCTTCGCGTTATCAGCAGTGCCTGGACCAGAACGGACGTCAGTTTGAAAACAGGCGTTGACAAAACAATTAAATAATGTCTGTAGATTCTATTACATTTTGAAAATGAAATGTATTTTAATAAACACTGCCTTTATAAGTATTTAAAGTGTGTATACATTTTTTTGGGACGCCCTGTATATATATAAATTGAATTTCACCGAATTAAAACCAAAACGCACGGTATCCCTTTCCTCGTGTGTGTGTGTGTGTAGATTTGAGAATATGCTAATGGAACGAAATCTTTTAATTGTTATCATGTGAATAAAAATCAGAAAAAATGCCAAACATATATTAATTTAAACCAAATGATGCTAAATAATGTAAAACAAATGAATTTTCTCCTTTTAATTATTCAATATAAGAAATTAATCATTAAGCGTTGTTTTTCCTTTCACGAGGAAAGGATTTCCGAGAATCTGGTCAACTCGAATCGTTTACCCTGATGCCTTTTTTGACCATAATTTTACCTTTCTTCCAGTCAACTTGAGCAAAACCTCTCTTGACTCCGTTTCTTAGATATACCCACAATTATAATAAATAATAATCAGCGAAAGAAATAAGGTAGGCAAGCCTGAAAGTACTAATAATTATATATATATATATATATATATATATATATATATAGAGAGAGAGAGAGAGTTTTGTTCATTAATAAATAAAGGAATATGCTTGTATCTTTTGCCAGCAAATTCCGTTCACGTAACCTAGAATTCTATCACCCATAGTTTTCGAGAAAATAATATTTCCATTTACTCAGTTTTCCCAAAATATTATTTAAAATTAAGTGTACTAATTTAATTTTACTTTCTTTTTTTCCAGGTTAACTATACCCACAATTATAATAAATAATAATCAGTGAAAGAAATAAGGTAGGCAAACCTGAAAGTACTATATATATATATATATATATATATATATATATATAAAGAAAGAGAGCGAGAGTTTTGTTCATTAATAAATAAAGGAATCCAGTGGTGGTCAACCGATGCGTGCCATTTTTAGGTTTAATTCGGATGCGCCAAAAAAAAAAAAAAATTGTGAAAACATTACTAATAACTTGTAAGTAAAGATAAAAATATGATATAAGGGACTACCATAGAAATGTAAGTGTCTATAATTTATTCACAAGAAACACGATTTTATATATATGGAGGGTTGTAGTATCTCGTCAAATACTTCATTTAGATACTCACCATTATGCTAAAATCGAAATTTTTATGGCAATCGTTTTAAATGGTGGCCAACCATTTCTTGATGCGTGCCATTTTTAGGTTAGGTTTAATTCGGATGCGCCAAATGGCATAGATTTGCGGGTACCTTTATGAGATATGAGGTGCCCAGGATTTGTCTTGGCCGCCTACCTTACATCCAAAATAAAGTTCGTAAGCCTTCTTCACGAGTGGGGCCATCGTCTTCTGGGAAAACTCTGAGTAAATGGAAATATTATTTTCTCGAAAACTATGGGTGATAGGAAAATTCTGAAACCATATTTGGAATCAGTATCAAAAGTTCTATAAGAATCACCAAATAGTTTTCAAAAAATGTTGTTCCCTAGTGTAATTAACTCTCTCGCCGATTGGAAAGGTTTTCACTCCGCCTTAGACCTACAGTTTAACGTGGATTCAGAAATACATCTCGTCAGGGAATGATTGCTCACTATTTCATCGATATAATTAAAGCTCATATACAGGACCTGCATTGTCTATAAGATCTGTGGGAAACTCTGAGTAAATGGAAATATTATTTTCTCGAAAACTATGGGTAATAGAAAAATTCTGAAACCGAAATCAGCATCAAAAGTTCTATAAGAAACACTAAATAGTTTTCAAGAAATGTTGTTCCCTAGTGTAATTAACTCTTTCTCGCCGAATTGGAAAGGTTTTCACTCCGCCTTAGACCCACAGTTTAACGTGGAAACCGAATGCTCTTTTAAAAATATAATTAGGATATATTTCTTTATTATAAAATCCTCTCGATTACATTAGTGACTAATGATCCGGGAATAGTGGGGGGAAAATATTGACATGGTAAAGACAGCAAGGAGTAATACGAGCATTAAATCTATTGGAGAAAATATAAAGATGCCATTACTCGTCCGGACCCGTTATAGCGGATTGGTACACAAACTTATCATAGCTCCACCCAGCTACACTGGCAGCCAATCACTACGAACATCTGGCCTTAATCTTTTGGGGCGGAGCTTGGCGATTGTGCATATAAAAGGGAATATTTTTCAGTTTGGAGTAACAGCTATTTTCGCGTCAGTGAATAACACCAGTACACATTTGAAAACTTGTCGATCGATTTTTACAAACTAGTTGGTGATTCTATGTAATTTGAGTGCGCTGATCTCAAAAATATAGTTAGTTTTTCCTTATCACGTATGGTTTTCTTACTACAGGGTGTGTCATAAATCCCCCATTTATCCCCAAATGTGAACCATCTTATCGAGACCAACATTGGATTGCACATGCTAAACCATAAATTTTGTTGTTATAGACTACAGTAACGCTTACATAATAATGTAGGGTAAATATATATAGCAACCAGTCCCGTCCCCAGCAAAATACTCTCTCCCCTCCCATCAATGGGTGGTTAACATTTGGGGACAGATGAGGTATTACAACACTCCTTGTAGCGCGAAATCTTTAGGTGATAGAGTAAAACCTAATTAAAGCAGAATTAAATAGCTCCTAGCAATTGGACAAGCATATTGCTTGTTTATGAAAGAATAAAAAAATAACTGAAAGAAACAAAATATATTTACCTTCTTTACTTGCAAACATTTAAGGACTTATTCCAAAGACTTAAGACTACGAAGGTAGATCTGACTAATGACGACTAAACCGGTGCTTCTTTGATGTTTTCTTATGCTGTGCGTTAGGCTGATCTCGTTGCAGACACCAGCAGTAATCCGCCATCATATTTGTATGCCATCTTCCTTGATATCTTCTTTCCATGGTTTTGATGTCCTGGTGAAATCGTTCCCCTTGCTCCTCACTGACATCTCCGAGATTTTCGGGAAAACGGTCAAGATGCGAAAATAAGAAGTGAACTGTTTTCAACAACATCTTTGAAACCAAGCCATGCTTATTTTTCTTTATTGGTCATTGTGTTCAGGAAATGATCGTCTGTCAATAACTTTCTAATCTGAGGACCTATAAAAACACCTTCCTTTATTTTCTCGTAGCTAATCTTTAGATATTTTGAACAAATGTACTTGAAACACTCACCTACTCTATTCAATGCTTTGACATACTGCTTCATCAAGCCTAACTTAATGTGCAAGGGTGGTAGGAGGATTTTATTTGGTTCAACTAGATGTTCATGTAAAATGTTCTTTGATCCTGGGGTAAGATTCTCTCTAGGAGGCCAAGTTTTCCTCTTCCAGTGCTGGTCACGTGCTCGACTATCCCATTCGCAGATGAAACATGGCATCTTAGTGTATCCTGATTGCTGCCCATGTAACATGCAAAGGACTTTGAGATCCCCACACAATATCCATCTGTGATTTTGATACTGAATTTTTTCCAGAAGCAGTTTCATGTTATCATAGGTCTCTTTTAAATGAGTAGAATGGGCCACTGGGATTGATGCATATTTGTTACCGTTGTGCAGTAACACTCCTTTTAGACTGGTTTTAGAGGAATCTATAAACAACCTCCAGTCACTGGTTTGGTATTCGATGCCTAGCTTGCACACTAATCCTGTGATGTCCTTGCAAAATACCAAGGGACCATCTTCTCCGAAAAAAGGCACGAAGTCTTTCTCACGATTCTGTACCAAGCAAAGTATGTGTCGGATGCCAATAAATTGTTCTCCTGAATCTAGACCCCAAAAGTTCTGCAGAGTCCTTAGGCAGATTCAAATCCCTGACTAAGTCATTTAGTTCGGCTTGGGTTAATGGTTTAGGAGGATCTCGGTCAGCTGTTGGCTGTTCATAAACATCATCATTGTCTGGATTTGGAGCTGAATCAGAATCTGAATTGTATTGATCCAGACTCTCGGGTGGGCGGGGAATAGGAACTTCTGGACCATGGGGTACCGGCCTTATTGCAGATGGAAGACTTGGGTATTGAAGGCTCTCTTTATTCTTTGCATTATAACCTTTAACATTGCAAGAACAGAAGTAGCAGTCGTCGGTATGGTTTCTAGGCTCGCGCCATACCATAGGGATCCCAAATGGCAAACTTTTCTTTTTACCTTTGCTCCAATTCCTTAGTGCCGCAACACACGTAAAACAAACCTTGTGTGGAGCCTAACTTTTGTCTTGATCTCCTAATTTAATTCCAAAATAAGCATGATAAGCTCTCTTAATGAAGGTCGTTACATTTGTCCTTTGTTTTACAACATACCGACCACAAATATAACAAAATATGTCTGGACTATGGGTACATCCTCTAGAAGCCATTATTAAAATTTTAAAGACGTAATGTTAGAATTATCTATCTGAAAAATATGAAAAAACGAAATTAATTAAAGATAAAAAAGGTAAAAAATTACAAAACACCCCAAAATTGTTTTGCTACTAACTTTAAAACTGTGGGTGACAGAAAAAACCTGGTAGCATTTTTTAATTCAGCGCAGCGAACTGCTTCAGAATCACAACTCAAAATAAAGAAATCGATTTTCATGCAGACCGGTGTAATCATTCCCTCTTCCAGTGCATTCCTCCACCATGGACCACGAACTGTACGTCTCCCCGGATTTGTATGAAGAAGGTGACACTGCAGCATTAACTGCAATTAATCTTTTTAACGCAATTGACCGTGATGAATTATTTCCAACGCAAACCGTTGAAGATATTTGCAGTGACGCTCCTAACAATCCGTCGCAAGGGACTACCATAGAAATGGAAGTGTCTATAATTTATTCACAAGAAACATGATTTTATATACAGGGTGTTTCAAAAGTCCCTCATTATTTTTTAAATTTTATTAAAATAGCAATTACAAGAGGAACCAAATGACAATTTGGTTGCTGAGTTTACGATTCATGAGAATTTTGGTGGCATCAAACTTGGCTTCATAAGTCTACTGGAAAGTCACTGGTACACCTCAACGTGGGCACCGTCTTTTTCGAAACAAGCGAGCCACCGTTTTACGCATTCTTGGCCGACATTGGACAACATTTCGGGAGTAACAGAAGCACACGCATTCCTGATCCGTTCTTCTAGTGTGGGGAGGACTCGCGGCTTGGTGGCGTACACTTTGCTCTTAATGTAGCCCCACAAAAAGAAGTCGCATGGGGTAAGATCAGGCGAGCGAGCAGCCCATTCGATGGGACCACGGCGACCAATCCACCGATCCGGGAACTGCTTATTCAGAAATGAGCGAACCTCACGCGAGTAATGAGCAGGGGCACCGTCTTGCTGGAAAATGACTTCTTGCATGTCAGCTACAGCTGACAGTTGGGGGATGCAGAACTCCTGAAGCATACGAAGGTAATTGTCTCCGTTGACGTTCACGGAATTTCCATCTTGATCCCGGAAGAAGAACGGACCAATCAGCCCAGCTGAGGAGATGGCACACCAGACGACCAATTTCGGCGTATCCCTTTCATGTTCACGGATCTCCGCAGGATTGTGAGTTCCTCAGATGCGGGTGTTGTGCCGATTGACGCGACCAGAAAGGTGGAAGAGAGCTTCGTCGCTGAACCACATGTGCTCCAGGATCGATGGGTCTCTTTCGTAGTGATGCAGCAGTGTCTCACACATCTCCACCCGGCAATCGTAGTCTTGAGGTTCCAGCTTCTGAACCACCTGGATCTTGTACGGATACAGCTTGAGACCACGCCGCAAAATCCGTTGGATAGATGTCGCGCTGATGTTCAGTTCCGCAGCAGCTCGCCGAATGGACTTTCCTTGACTCTGAGTAAACGCCTCACGGACAGTTTCGACATTCTCCTCACTCCGCCCACTTCGAGGTCTTCCTGATCGTGGTTTGTCCTTTACGGATCCGGTCTCTATAAACTTCCGGTGGGTGGCGACGATGGTGTTCCTATCCGGTGCATAATGCTGTCCGTAGACTGCCCGGAATCGTCGCTGTACTTCGACCACAGATTGAAAAACCTCCTGCCATGCAGCGATTTTACACCTCTGCTCTAGAGTCAGCATGGTAGCAGAAGAAAACGGAGCAAAACTTCAAATGTAGACTCAAGAAAATTCTCAACTACTGAGTAAGAGTTTACCACAAGATGAACGTCGTTGGTCGATTAGCTGCAAAGAAAATTGAAAATCAAATTAGTGAGGGACTTTTGAAACACCCGGTATATGGAGGGTTGTAGTATCTCGTCAAATACTTCATTTAGATACTCACCATTCTGCTAAAATCGAAATTTTTTATGGCAATCGTTTTAAATGTTATTTGGATTTACCTCTTAAATGAGTTTCGAACCAAAGATATCTTCACATAATGGGGTCTGTCTGTATACTCTGTATATGTTTTAAAAGAATGAACATTATTCCTTTAAGGTCCGATGAGGATTTGACACGTGTTATACAATCTTTTGAAGAATCTCGTGTCATGAATACGGAGGATATACTGATCAGTCAACATAATGAATGTCACACCGAAATAATGTAAGTGTTTTTCGATCTTTTTGGGGTAAGAAGACAATATATTTTCATAAATTTATTAAATGAAAGAAATCAGTACAATAACCAACTACAGAATATACCGTTACAAATATACACACACGAACAAAAACATTATACTATACAACGAGTACGTACAATTGGAAAACGGATTTTTATCTGTCTGCATACCATTTCATCGTTTCGGCGAGTGTGCACGGGTCAAATAAATTTAAAAAATTATAAATTCTTTATCACATGACATATGCATGAGAAATGAGACGCAGTACATTCCGCAAGCATTACTAAAATATCCTTGTATACGAAACGGGTTCCATACAACTTCGGGAATATGTAACTGAGCGAGAAATTTTACAATAATAGGGTCACTCCAGGGTTGAGTACCGAGTGAACCAAATAGTACAGGCGCTGTCTATTTTTAAAATAGACAGCGATCCAATGAATCCCTTCATTACCGATGACATCTGTGTTCACAAAAACTACCGCATTCTCGCGTACTTGGCAAACTCAATGTTTCATTCTTCGCAAACACGCCGATAAATTTGGAACGTGTGACTCGTTCACTATTCATTACTTTCTGAAGTGTATTAGCATCCATTTTAAAAGTCATTGATAACGCTCCTAAATCTATCTACTTCTATTAGGGCTTGCGATTCGAGATATACTAGTACACTAATAGGCGCGTCTATAGGCTTGGCGAATTCCAGCCGCACTGAGATGTTTCCGCTCTGCTGTGGGGTTAAATGCGTATTTACGCTAGCAGATAAGTCAGGTGTAATGTCAAACGGATAAAGGTTAAATTGATCAATGAATTCTTCCTGCGTTACCCCATTACCAAGCTCATCAATATGGGTCAGATTACTATAGGCTCTGGCACAAAGAGGTAACACAGCGTCTGATGAATAGTCCGTACCCATTGTTCCACCCAAAGCAGTGCCATTAACGTATAGTTATATTTTTAAGTCCGAAATTCTCGAATTTAAAGGCACTCTTTTTATATTTTCCATTCACCGAAGCATGGTCCTGCATTCCGATTAATATCCTTTTAGGAAGATTTCCCAGGGCAATGTTTTCTATCTGCTTCGATGCCAACCCTGCAGGAACCGTATATAGTTTGATTTGTACTCTGTTAATAGGATATTTCACTGTAGCGTTTAGTAAATTTTTCTCAATTTCTAGTTGTTTTGGTGAACTTAATTTCACTCGCCGTACGCGGAGGTATGTGTCCATAATGTGAACCACAACGGGCTTTGCACCCTCTTCTTGATCAGCATCCAGATTTAAGCAGATCTCAGGACTCGTGCGGGTGAGCTTTATTTTCATATCCACCCGTTGACAAGCAACTTCTCCTGGAAAGTGAAATCTGTGTGCAGCCGTCCAAAACACTCGTATATTTTCTTTTTAGAATTTTTAAATTTGTCCTTTATACTACTTTCATCTTTAGTTTGATAATATCCCTCGGCACTTAAAAAGGTAGCCTTCGCTTCTTTGGAAAAGTTGAGGACATTTTCCAGATAGGCGCGTAGATGATAGTACCCCGTGCCTGCCGATATGTTGGTCTGATTTAAATATACGTCACACTGGTTGAATATGGAGTGCAGAAAGTTTGTTTCAGGTTATACAGCATATTTGTCATCGCAGACCGTTCCATCAGAATGGGCTATACGTAGCTTAGCGTACATGTGCACACAGCTTGGATCAAAAAAGTAAGGGCCTGAGCTGGGTATCACGAATTCTATAGGTGCACTCGGGGAACTAATTGTGTTTAAAGGGTTAATTGTAATAAAATCACTGTGCTCAATAGAAACTTGGGTTGGAGGCAGCTCAAAAAGGGACAGCTCCGATTTACAGCATTGTGAACTACACGGGTGGATGAAGCGTGCCATGGCGAGTTAGAAATAGTGCCTCCTCTCTCGACAAGTGGTAAACAAACTATGATTCATGAGATCAATGTCCTTAGCTTATATCAGTCAAAAAAGTGGTCAACCATAGGTTTCATTCGCTTACAGCACTTCTTTTTTGATAGCCTTTTACGTTTAATACCACGTGACCCCTTCTTCCGGGCAGCCCTCTTCTTCTTCCCGCCACCACGCATTTTTCTCTTTGCATCTTTGATGATTTCGTCCCGTGTACGCTTTAAATGTTTTTTTAGAGCTTCTTTAGGTTTAGCCCCGGCCAATATGTCTTCTGCAGTGTTAAGACCTGATTGTAGAGCTTTCCTTCCGAGGTATCTGGCACCCCTCTTCAGCAAAGGAACAGCCGTACGTAGTATGGATGAAAAAATGGATCCAAGTCCACTACCGCGCTGGTATCTCACCCCTCGATAGACGGTGAAAGGCTTTCTATCCATTATAACTCAGTGCGTCGAAAGTGTAGCTTCACTGTTAAGCTCCCGTTACCGAATGGGAAGTTTTCACCCTCAATCGTTCTTATATATATTGAGATATTGGTTATTAAATTAGTTGCGACATTCACATAATGGGGTCTGTCATATGTAATACTCAAACTCCTTCCTCTATGGTTGGGGATGTGAGCAATGCGCAGCAGGCGTGCCTGGGTATCCCCAACAAACTGGTGCTCCACTATATTACTGTAATATAGCACATGTCTGGGGACCTTTCAGCCAATTTCTCCATCTTCAATTGATACATTAATCTGGACAAGTCATGCTGTGTCTCGTGAAATGTCTCTTTGGAAGGCTGCGCTATATCGGCCATTGGTTAGAATTTTGAACTTTCTATGGTCTTTAATACGTCTGTTAGTCTTTGATTTTAGGATTAGTGTATGTGCAGGGTTTCCTTTGTTTACGATTTCGTATACTAAATCATTCGTAAGGTTTGAGTTTCTTACTTACGTTTAAGTCTCTCACAACATTCTCGACCGAACCATATTGACCCGGTCCTAGTCTTACTTCTGTACTGTAATACCGTGCAACCTTAGTCCGAGCGATACGTATAGTTTCATCCATAGCTACCCCAGCTTTTTCACACTCGTCAATGTCTCTAAGAATCGTAAAAACGGTTTCTTTATGTTCAATATTTAAAAAGATGGTGTCCAGCTGAATTTCGCATATCCCCACCTCATACGAATCACGACCCAATTCAATGTGCCCGTGGAGTTCTGTTACAAAGTTGGCTAGTGTGTTGTTAGGGTGTACAGACAGGGACGAGGAGGACGGGAGTGTGACGTAGAAATGGTTAGGAGCCATGTTGCATACTATTTAAGCTTCATTATTGCATCAGCTTTTATATAGGTATTGAAGCTTTCTGGGTACCCTAGCCATTTCACCAGGCACATTTTTCTCTTTCCTGAACCTTTGCTTCCTAAAATTTTCTCAATTTTAAGCACATTTTTTCCTAAATTAAACGCAACTTTCTGCAATTCCTCGCGGTAAAAGCCTCCTGAGATTTCTTCCCCATTCAAATCTTCAATGTATACATCATTATCTCACTTTAGGTCTCATAGCCCTAACTTTAAAAATCTCGCGTGTCCATCCTTGCTCAAAACCCTTTGCGAATTTATTCCCCGAACGCGACAGCCTTACATAATCATTGATTTTGAAGCGCGCCGAGTGTGGTAGTGGTGTTGGTGATCCATCTCTTCTCGGGAGCGTACCTCTTTCTAAAACTTCGTTAGGTGTTGCCCCAATCGTGCGATGGTGTGAGCGGTTGTAGGATGATGCCAATGATTCCAGAATGTCTAGAAATCTGTATGTGTTTTTATGTAAAATAACGGTGCATGCGTTCCTTTATGGTGCGCTGAACTCTTTCAGCTAAAGAAGCCTTATGTATAGAATTGGTTGTGTAATAGCTGATATTAAACTCTGTCAACATGTTCTGAAAAGCACGGCCTATAAATTCCTTCCCTATATCCGTACAAAAATAGCCAGGAACCCTGTTTTCTTTTAACATTAGCGTTTTGGTGGCTTTAGCAACTGTTTCAGGTGATTTATTTTTCAGAGGAACTAGCCACAGATATCTAGAGAATACGTCTATTATGAATAGAATGTAGCGGTAACCATCGTTATACACAGAATATCTTTGCATGTCTGTTAAATCTGCTTGCCAAATAGAATCAATCGAGGAAGCCGTTGTCTTGGCTGTTTTAAACCTTTTTCTCACAGGCTTATGAAGCGTATAAGCGTCCTGCTCCCTCAAAAATCTTTCAACATCTTTTTTCCCTACTCCGTAAACACTTCTGTACAGTCTATCTACACCGCCGTAAGAGGATAGGTTAGAAATGTCATAATAGCATTTAGTTAATACGTTAGCCATTTGCGTATTTTAGAGGCACGTGGGTAGGGTTGGTTTAACCTCTTCTTTCTCCTCTTCAAAGGTGTTACCGCCGGGGGTGACGGCGTCTTCAATTGTGTCACATGCGTTGCATGTTCCAAGTCTTTTAACCTGTTCAGATTTCCTATCAACGTTTTAGGGACATTTATTTGTTGTAGTCTTGCTTTAACCCTTTCGCTCACGAATTATGACATAGGGTTAAAAAGAAATTTGCCTTTATGTGTGGTTATATAAGAATCAATATGGTTTATTTTTCAGCTACACAATTGTCTACCCAGTGAGTGAAAGGGTTAATATGCTTCCATCCTGATGGTGATGGCCTATCCCACTTTCTCACCAGATCATGGACAATGTCTACGATATTCGATCCCTGTACCTTTGATCCTTCCACAATGATCTCGCTTGTATCGGTCCATTGTATGGCTGGATCCTCATTCAATAGATTATAAAGACTTAAGCCTTTACTCCTCAATGTATGTGGGAGGGTGCTTTTTAATACATGTCGATATGTTGTGTGGCTAATCCTTAATTTTTGGTTGGTCAGCTGTATCGTCGGGCACAGATCCTATGTCGCCATGTCCATCGTCCCCCTGTGTGCCTAATAACCACAGGAATCTCTGTAGGGCTCTTATAATTTTCGTACTCGTGAAGAAATTTCTGCAGAGCTTCTTGGTATAAGATTCTTTTCTCATCAGGTGTTTTTTCACTGTTTAATAGGGCTAGCAATTCGCTTTCCATTCTTTTAAGTCTGCTTTTACGGGGATCTAGATCCGTGTCTGGATTCCTTTGCAGTGAAGCGTACACCTCGTGGGGAATCACTACCACTTTCTTCATTATATTAATCTAGTCAGTAAAGGACCCAAAACTGAAAATAAGATGGGGAGAAATGACCCTCCTGTTTGTACAATAATTCGTTTTTTCTTCGCTACAGTTTGACTTTTACGAGCGAGTGCACGTATTATGTTCTTGTAGCGGCGTAGGCGAGCCTTCTGAGGGGTTTTCATTGATACATTGCAATTTATAACGTTAAGACAGATTTCACAGATGCATTTTAAAAAGTCGGCGTCGATATTTTTAATAAACATCTGCTGCATTGCCCGGGGCAGTCGATGATAGATTTTTATTAATTCACGGTATTTCTTTAGTCTCTTTGTCATTCTGGAATATACACCGTTTCAGGCTCGTTTGGAAATATATTCGTTCGTAGAAGCACTCTAAACGTGTTTCGCGGATGAAGGTCGCAAAGCAAATATCCGTAACGCGTGCTTGTAGCTTCTTTATAAACTTCCAAAAACTCCTTACGCTGATTCGGGAACATTTGATTGGCTAATACCCCAATTTGTGATACATCTCTACGTTGCGCGAATAAGACTAGATATTGCGTATTTAACGACACATCGCGCATGTATCTATTTTTGAAAAATAGATTCTGATTGATGAAGAACACGCTTATGTTAAGATGGTGGGAGAATACTGTAAATGTCTCGGCAAACGTTTTATCCATCTCCAACATGAGATCGTCAATTACAATGATGTATGTTCATTTCCCTTTAACGAATTAACGTCATATACGCCTTTGTGGAACAAAATATCATCTTGGTACTCGTTGAACACTGATTGATACGTCGAATAGCACCATATAACTTTATGCACAAATTTCGAGAACATCTCTCCCTTTTCTTTAATGATTTTAAGCATAAACACAGTTTTACCACATCCTGTAGGTCCAGATATAATACATGTGGATGGGCTCGTGAATCTGAATTTTTCTACAGAGTCCATTTCTAACACGTCACACTCCTAAGTGGGTCATTTACAAAATATTACAAATTTTGAGTGCTGTTCCTTATATTTTGTTTTCTTCTCCCACAGAACCGTGAATGACGATGAGGTAGAGCACCCATCATTGACATTACGGATGACCTCGACGACAGTGTAGTTGTGATCTCCTCCCCTGCCAACGAACCCTCACCAGCGATACCGGTAGCACGTCCAAAGCGGAGGTATGATGAAGAGAACCCCACGTCAGGTATAAAGCGACCGAAATACGCGCCTGTTGCACCAGTAATAGATCCCCAACCCTCAACCTCTACGCAACAGCCCCCCAGCAGCACCTTCCGCTAATATATCCCCTAATTCATCCGCCACAGTTGCCCCCCGTTCTGTTGAGGATATAACGTTTGAGTTGGTGCGCTCCGCAGCCCCCACCCCAGCCTTGACTAGAAATCGGTATAGAGTCAGGGTCGACCCTAGAGCCATGTATAGCAATGGAATTGAGCGCGGGCTACGCCGGGTTGTACAGCGTATTGTAGAGTTTGCTCTTCAGAATCGCGACGAGCGTGAAGTCAGGACGAGTCTGTCCTTTGGATTCGGGTCAGATGACGGTGATGTAGATGATTATTGGGTGATAGTGCCATTTAGACGTTTGGCGGCTGAAGATGTAGAATATATATTAGGACGTATAATGCAAGCCGCCCAAAGTAGTATAGCCTTTAATATGGACAACTTCACGGTAAATATTGATCGTGTATTCCGTGTTGCGGGTCATAGTGCCATACCGTATACTCTTAACTTCAATTCTCCGACTATTTACCGAAAGCATATAAACGTCGATCGTGGTTGCGGCTTTATAGCAGTACTCTTAGCACGTATGTTTACTGTACAAAATACACGGACTCAAAAAATTTGGTTGCCTACGGTCGTGGAACGTGCCCGTAAACTAGCTGTAGACTGTGAACTTGAATTTGACTGTAATATGGGTCCTGAAGAGCTGAGAATGGTAGAACAGGAAATGAATGTCCGTATAGTTGTATTTGGGTTGGATGATCGTCGTAGGACTGTGTATGTTTTTAAAAGCTGTGTGAGAGATCGTACAAGACCCCTACTTATTTTAGGATTGTCAGGGACAACGTATCTCCCCATCCGTAATATAAGGTGGCTTTACGCGAGTTATGACAAAAGTCGAAAATATGGGAGACATCATGATTTGTGTAAGGGGTGCCTCGAGTTTGCGGATGATATAGTGAGACATTGTAAAGAATGTCACATGGTATGTGAGCAGTGTAAAAGCACCAAATGTGAAAGCCGTGTAGTTGAAGCTGAGAAGAGAGACTGTGATGTGTGTAGACGCACATTTTCAATAATAACTGCTTTGATTTCCATAAATCAATTGGCACGTGCAGGAAAATGAGAATCTGTGAATGTGGTATGTTTCACACAATGGATAATTGGGGAAATTTAAGCACAAGTGTGACGAATTCACTGTCCTACATGCCAGGAGGAATATAAGGCGGATGGAGTAAAGCATGTATGTTATATGAAAGATGCTAAGCCTAAAAATAACCCTTGTATAACTGTATACTACGATATAGAAACATATACGAACGCTGAAACCAAAGAGGTAATTCCACATTTACTTGTGAGCCAGACCATCTGTGATGAGTGTATGGGGATCGAATGTGACGAGTGCCCCAAATGCGGTAAACGGACAAACGTTTTTAAAACGAATGTCCGCGATAGTCCTGTGAAACTATTTGTGTCCTATATTGTCAAGTTAGCCGACAAGTTCAAAAAAATGACTGTGTATATTCTCGCCCATAACGGGGCAAAGTTTGACACGCAGTTCCTTTATAAGGAGTTGCTTGAACACGAATCCTCTGAGATATTTACAGGTGATCCATTGAAAAGAGGCAACAAATTAATACAGATGCAAATAAGAGGCAATGTACAATTTAAAGACACTTTATTATTCACACCTTGTAAATTAGCAAAGCTACCCAAGGTGATGGGAGTAGCAGCTGAAGTTTCCAAAGGATACTTCCCTTACACTTTCCTCACCAGCGAGACTTTAAACTACGTAGGCCCACCACCACCCAAACATTATTTTAACTATGACTGTATGGATGAACGTGAAGACTTTGATCGATACTACAACAGTTTTAATGAAAGTAACCCTTATAATATAGCTGATGAATGTGAGCGTTATTGCGTGAATGATGTGCGCGTGCTTAGAGTATGTTTCCAGGCCTTTAGAAGGATGTACATAGCCCGTTTCAAATGCGATCCGCTGCAAGTCGCAACCACCATCGCATCATTATGTTTTACGGTGTTCAAGAATAACTTCATGCCTAAAGACACCTTAGCCATTATTCACCGAAACAACCCCCGCAGTTACGGACACAAGGCTATTTACTGGCTCATACACCTACAGCAACAGACAGGTGTATACATAAAGCACGCCCGCAACACGGGTGAAGTACCCATTAAGATTAATGGACGTGTTTTTTGGGTTGATGGGTTAAGTGAAAACCGTGTCACTGGTGTGAAGACTGTGTACTCCTTTAACGGATGCTGGTGGCATGGATGCCCCCGTCCTGAGTGCGGAATCGCCGGAGATATCCACGGTAGATCTCCTGCCGACTGTCTTGCATGGACCCGCACCCGCGATCAACTTATAGGATCACAGTTCACTCACAAAGTCTTGTGGGAGCATGAATATGATGCACGGATGGAGACAGACGAGGTGTACCGTGAGGAAATAAACACGATCAAGCGTTCAATGGTGCTGGATCCTCTCAAATGTGGTGATAGCTTGTTTGGAGGACGTACAAATCCATTCAGACTATACTTTCCACCTACGGAGGGCGTGAAGCTCCATTACTACGATTTCTGTTCTTTATACCCATACGTGATGAAGAACAATCCGTACCCCGTGGGCGCTCCTGAGAAACTGGTGGGACCTAACCTGCCCTCCATCAATGAATTTTCAAGAAATTTGAATGATCGTTACTTTGGGCTCTCTTTCGTAGACGTACTCCCCCCACGCAATTTATGGATGCCAATCTTACCTGTCGTTATCGACGACAAGCTCATGTTTCCCCTGTGCGTGAAGTGCGCGGAAGAGGATAACGGCGATTGTAACCATATACCCCACCAGCGTAAGATCAGAGGCGTATATACAAGTCCTGAGCTGGCCCTAGCCGTACGCCATGGTTATAGAATACTGAAGATACATGAGGTGTGGAGGTTTCAGAAGCTACCCAACCTTTTCACACCATATATAAACGCCTTTTTGAAGGATAAGGTTGAGGCATCAGGGTATCCGCGAGGAGTTGATACCGAAGATGAAAAGTCTGCCTATATTCAACGTTACCGCGACCGCGAAGGTATACAACTTGATCGTGCCAAATTGCAAAGAATCCTGGCAAGCGCTTTAGTGCAAAGTTGTGTCTAAACAGTCTATGGGGAAAATTTGCGCAGAATACCGGCAAAGGGAACATTCATTTGGCACAAAGTTATAGTGATGTCTGGGATTATGCCAATGCTCCCGATAAAGAGGTCATGAATTTGGCACAGATACCTCAAGGGTTACAAACATACCTGTGGCCAGCTTCACAACAGCCTACGCCCGTATAAAACTTTGGGGTCTATTGCATTCTCTTGGGCAAAGAGTATTGTATGCCGATACAGATAGCGTGATATTCACAGAGAGGGAGGGTGAATACATGCCCGCTATTGGGGAGTTCCTCGGCGAACTCACTGATGAGATCATGGATGAGTATGGGGACAACGCATACGCCGACTCTTTTGTCTCAACAGGACCTAAAACTTATGGGGTACGGGTCAGGGTGGGGGAGGATATGAAATATATCGTGAAGGCAAAGGGTATTACGCTCAACCATGCGAATCGGCGGGTTGTTAACTTTGAATCGTTGAAGGATCTAGTGTGTTTGGACGATGATGAGGGCGAACGACTCCCCAACTAATTGTAGGCACCCACAATTTTCGGGCGCAGAAGCTGGGGGGCGTGAAGGAACTTAGGGGTACGAAGGTGTGCCGTAACACCTATAGGAAACGTTACCAGTTACCTGGTACCTATGATACCGTACCCTTTGGATACCATAACGTTTGATGCTTCTATTGTTAACTGACACGTATTTGTCTTGTATATAATCTTTGATATATCTATTGATTTATTACACGTATTTGTAAATATATATATAACTTGAATATCTCGTTTAAATCGTATTTGTAAATATATATAACTTGAATATCTCGTATATTAAATAAATCATGCTTCAATTAGCGTTTTACTTTCTCCTTTGTGTGTGTGTGTGCGCGCGCGCAGGTGAAAGTTCTAAGCTCCGCCCACTGTAAGATCAGCAACGTGAGTCATGCTACTATCTGGGAGTCCCTGCGTGGTCAGTCGACTGCAGTAAGCCCTTGAGATCAGACGTGTATTCGCCAGCGTAGAAGAAAAAAAGGAGATCAGACGTGTATTCAAATGGCTACTTTTAATATTGCTTGTACAACGTTTATGAAATGGTATTCAGCAAAGTGCCAGGATGTGGTGGATACCTAAAAACTTCCTATTCCCCCCTCCTATGCCTCTTTTAAAACCACATTGGATTGTGCGAAGTTGCAAGATGTACAAATACTCTACGGATGTTCTGGTGAGACCGTTGAAGGCTTTCGTTGCACAGACGATGTGCTGAAGTATGCTGTAGAGCTAAACTTTATAAAGTCTCACATATACCGTGAAGTAAAAGAAACAACGCGTGCAGAAAAGAAGCAGCAGGTATGGATAATGAGTCTTGCGGATGGGTGGTGTGACAAGCGGTATTACGTCATGTTACACCATGTCGATTACTCATACCCTACGACTGAAAATGTGAATCTCGTGATCATGGACAATCTTAAGTATTTTTATCACTATATTAATGTATATCATGATGAGGTTCGTAGTGAGGTTGTGGCTATTGCCCTGCGTGAGTTTTTAACAGACTTTAGAGACGAGTATCGTTTGATGGGCAGAAAGGAAAAATATGAGCATATGTTCCTCTCAAATAGTGCGCCGGAGTGTGAAGATGTTTAGTAAAATATAAAATGTGCCTAGTTCGTGAAAATTATCCTGAGGTAAACTGTCTGGTGCGTAGTCTGGTAGTGATAAAACTGAAATTAATTCTTGTACCGGAAAAACACCTACCCAATATGTACAACAATTCGATTATGGTGCGACTCGCGGATCATACGAGTTCGAACAACCCATTCACGTATCATCGAGTCAGCCGCCCGTCGAACCGTTCCTGCCTACCTGCGTGCCTCACACGGCTCATAGTTATCTCAGAGCTTGAACCGAGTGGACGTGCGCTCCTCGAATACGATGGAACTTCCTTTGAGCAGCATTCTCAACGCCTCGTACGATGTGTCCGTGACGAAATCGTTGCGCGTGTTCAGGCGTAAATCCGGTACCGTTAGCTATGTACTGGAAACGGAATGTAGACAAACAAAAAACGGGTTTATTTAAGTGTCGAGGAGATGAATAGAATCTTCGTGATAGTTGAGAAGTGGAGTGAAGATCGTTATAAAATACCTGTAACGTAGGTACAAGAAGAGAGCAGATTAGTGACGCACCCTCATACGCCGTTGTATGTACGTTGTGTATAAATAACGATCGGCCGTGCATTGATATACGGCTGATGTGGAAGAATGCTTCTGATAATAACGCTCTTGTTCCTACGCGAAACCGTTTCATCCTCGACAGAATGTTTGAAATCGTCGGATTCCGCAAGCTGAAACCTATATTAGACGCGCGTGTTACGGATATGCTTTATTTTGATACAGTACTTGAATACGCATACACCGCTCTGCTCGATGGGTTTACCGAGTGTAGGGCTGAACAAGTTGAGAATGGTCTAGAGCTGGACGTTTATTTAAAAAGTTTAGACTCTTTGAAATACCATGAACTTTGGTACAAAGCAATTGATCGGTACAAGGCTGAGCTCACCTACACCGTTCACCCTGAAGAACTATTTCTTTATATAACGCGCAGTTGTCGTAACGATTTAGAAGATTATTTCAATTGCCGCTATGTTGAGTGAAGATGAGTTCACGATTGAAAAGCTCGAGTCGGTAGAAATAAACCCTCGATTGGAAAAGCGTGTTTATAAACTTGTGTTTAATAATGTAGCTAACGATGAACTCTTTGTGCGTGCTTTTGATTGTATTCTAGACGTATTTAAAATGACTTACCAACCGGTTGTAAAGTGGGAACAAAAATAGTACTGAACGATATGAAAGCCCTTCATATCGAATACAGGTTTCCCTATACTTTAAGCGGTGAAATATTATTAACCGCATATACTGCGTAATGCAGAGCAATAATGATGTAATTGTAAACTCGATTAAGTGCGAGTTTAGTATTTTGAAAAAAAGTGAAATGTATTTATATATTTGCGTGATATTTCTCCTGTACTGTTATATTGAAGGATTATATGCATATTTCTATTATTATTGAAATGTATATTTATTTCTATATATCTCCATAATTGTGTGTGTGTGTGTGTATATTTTTTTATTATATGCATATTCCTCAATTATTATTGAAATGTATATTTATTTTCTATATATCTCCATAATTGTGTGTGTGTGTGTGTGTATATATTTCTTATTATTGAAATGTATATTTATTTTCTATATATTTATAATAAACAGAATGATGCAATGTTGTTTTACTTAATTCTTTTGGATAATTATAACATGTTACGCCTTCTAAACCTACTAGCGGAATTCTAAACCAACTTTTAAGAAAATAAATGGTACAATCTGGCAACTCTCCATCAGTGCAAACACGTGTGTTTTGAGTTGACGCATATTGTCGGTATCCCTTTCCTCGTGTGTGTGTGTGTGTAGATTTGAGAATATGCTAATGGAACGAAATCTTTTAATTGTTTAGTGAGACAAGTCACCATAATAATGCTAAAAAGTGGTATCTGGCAACTCAGTCTCCGATTAGAATTAATTAATTAAATATATAGCACAAACTGGCAACTCAAGCTATTTACGCCTTCTAAGCCAACTGCCTGATTAGGAGTCTATAAAACAACGCCTACTCGGCTGAAGTCTTAATATGCACTTGGCTCCTGCCAGGTGAACACCTCTCCTCCTTTCTCTCCTCCTTCTTTCTCTTAGGGGATAACGCCGCCTCCAAGTTTCATGACCCCCCTTGTTGCACCTGCAGCATCCCCCACCCCCCTTTGCAGGGATTATTTTTGGCAACACCCCCGCCCCTTTGCAACATGTTGCATAACACCCCCACTCTTTGCACCATTGCAACATTACGTAATAAATTGCAACATTCCTGCACTCTCCCCTTTTGCGGCTATACTACTGCGCAAATTTAAAACTATCTTCCTGTTCTAAACATAGATTCTTTTTTTTTTTTTTTTTACATAATTATTGCATTTATTATTAAATTTATTACATTTAATATTGCATAACTATTTATTACAGAAATTATAAATTTATTATTACATTGGTTATTACATTGTTGTTTATTATACAGAACTTAAAACTGAAAAACGAATGAAAAATCCGATTAGGAAACAATCCAGAGACCATTGAGAAATTCGCACCTAGATTAGATACCGTTCTCCCGACACCGGAAGGGCATTTTATTACAGGGTCCGCTTATAAGTACATTCCCACAAATTAAAACTATCTTCTTGTTCTATACATACAGATTCTAATATTTTGACATAATTACTGCATTTATTATTGCATTTACTGTACATTTTTTTAACATTTATTATTATTACCTTTACCCTAATATTAAATTTATAATATTACCTTTATTATTACATCTGTTGCATTTATATTTATTTCCACATTTATTACTTCCATTATTACATTTACTAAAAGCGAGTAAGGAAACAATCCAATCCAGAGACCTTTAAGAAATTCACACTTAGGTTCGAACACGTTCCCACGACTCCGTAAGGGATTTTTTGACCAAGAATCTCATTAAAGGGTCTAACTTATAAGTACCTTCGCATAAATTAAAATTATCTACTTTTTCTATACACACAGATCCTATTATTTTTCTTTTGACATAATTATTACATTTATAAAGTACCTTACTTGATTCCCAATCTATAGCATGATTATTTTGGCTGGCGTGATAAAAAATGGTATTATTAGTATTACAACTTCTGAAGGCATATTTGTGTTCTTTAATACGAGTTTCAATATTTCTTCCAGTTTCTCCCACGTATACTAAATCACAACTTTTACAGGGAATGCTGTAGACACAGGCTTGTTCCTCTTTTGCAACGTTATTCCTAACCAATTTACTTTTCACGGTAGACGAATATTTGAACGCCAAAGCAAACTTAAAATCTTTCGTCAACGGTTTTACTCTTTCTAAGCCGGCAATGTAAGGCAAACTCACATATTGTTTTTGGTTAACTGAAGGTTCCCAAGGGGCATAAAATGATTTTCTGGCTTTAAAATACGTCTTTCTGATAAACCACTCGGGATATTTTAAATCCTTAAAAATGTTCCAAATCTTTGAATTTTCCGGGTCCAGCAAATGTGGGCTACAAATCCTGAGTGTTCTTAGAAACATGGAAGAAATAATTGAGCTTTTAACCCCTTCATCATGATATGAAAAATAATGAATGTACGAATTACAATGAGTAGGTTTTCTATAGACCGTGAAATTGGGCTTTCCGCTTAACGGTCGGTCCCTGGACTGTTTTTCCCTCCTGTTTTGGTTCATTCGTGTTTCTGTATCCACCCGAGGAGGATGCCAGTGGGCGTCGAAACTGTTGTGGAAATAAACTGTCTATTAGAGTGGGTTTTTATTTTCATATATATAACCTTTGTTAGACTCCCCTTGTTCATACACATAGACTGGACCTGCGAAATCTACTCCCACTACATCAAATGGGGCAGTATAGACACACCGTTCTCTTGGAAGTGGAGCCACTTTTTCATAATAAGGCTTTGCACTCCAACGCTTGCAAACCACACATTTATGCAAACCTTTTTTACTACTTGTCTAATTTTGGGAATCCAAAACTGTTGTCTGATCTCTATTATCACTTCTCTAACTCCAGCATGTAACAACTTATGATGAGTATCCAGGATCAAAGGTTCCACAAAGTGCCCCCCAGAAGGTAGCAAAATTGGATGTCTTTTCTCCTCTGGAAGCCCAGAAAACTGTAGTCTACCTCCTACTCTCAATAAATCCTGATCCAAAAACACATCCAAACCCTTGAGAGCAGAATGTGTTGGTAGAACCTGTAATGGACTGCTGGTGAGCAATTCCCCCTCTTCACCAAATTTTTCCTTCTGCACATATACTACCCAGTATTGCCTGGCTTGCTGAATCTCCTTACTATTCAGAATTCCTTCCCTTCTTGTTTCTCCCTTAATATTGTTGGTAAATCTATATACCCATGCTGTCACTCTTAACAACCTTTTCAGACTGCTAATGTCCTGAAGCCTCAATATGCGGTCCTGCTGCATAACTTGACAACTGTTCACAGTGCATTTTCTCATTTCACTCACCCATTCTTCTTGAGCCTGGCATTCTCCTACAATAGGCTGATTAGGCCAGTTTTCGCTTCCACGTTTTAGCCACTCTGACCCATTCCACCACAAACTTGACTGTGCAAGATCTTTCACTGAAATTCCTCGTGTTGGTAAATCAGCTGGGTTTTGGGTGCCTGGACAATGCTTCCATTGCTTGGGATCTGTGTGTGCTTGAATTTCCTCCACCCTATTGGCAACAAATGGTTTCCATTTCCTTGCCTGGCTTCTTAACCAGTGCCAAACTATAGTGGAGTCTGTCCAATAATAGCTTGGAATTTCATAGATGGCCAAAAACTTTTGCACTGTAACTGCAAGCCGACTAGCAATAACTGCACCCATTAATTCCAACCTTGGAACAGAAAGCCTTTTCAAAGGTGCTATTCTGCTCTTTGCAGCAACCAGTGGCGGTCCTAGCTTACATGACGCCCTGGGCGAACCTCACCTTCAGCGCCCCCCCCCCTGTTCGCCAACACACACATTCGAATCCCCCCAAAATAAGGACAGACATAACTCTTTCACAAAATAACTTTTTATTGGACTAATTGTTGGAACTTCAGAACCAAAACAAAGACTCAAATTTCTGAATTTTACAAATCCTTCATCACGTAAATAGAATAACTCACTTAAGAGAATGTAATTATGATACTATGAACCGGAAAAATACAAATTAAATTGCACAACTGCCATAAATAAACTAGAGAATCAAATTTCTAAATTGTACAAATGCTCTATCACATAAATAGAATAAGACACTTAAGAGAGGGTAATTATTATGCTACACTTTGAACAAGAAACAAAATAAATTGCACCACAGCACAACTGCCATCTAAAGCCTGACTCTTCTTACCTTCCTTGATGCAAAGTCATGAATTAAATCATCATATGAAATCTGCTCAGCAATTGTATGATTTATACTGATGATGGCCAGACCGGTAAGGCGTTCCTGTGACATAGTTGACCTCAGGTAGGATTTGATGAGCTTCAGCTTTGAAAAGCTCCTCTCTGCTTCAGCAACAGTGACTGGAAGAGTAAGACCAATTCTGAGAGCAGTCCACAAATTTGGATATATTTCAGAGAGCTCCCTTTCATGGATAAATGTCAGCAGTTCAAGCAAGGATATGGTCTTTGATGGCAAGTCAGGCAAGTTCTTCAGCTCCTGTGCAAGCTCTCTGCCATCCAAGTCAGATTGTCCCTTAAAGTGTAGTGTAGTACTAAGGTTCACACATTGTTCTGTCAGCTCCTCAAATGTGAGATTTTGGAAATGTGTCAGCACTCCAAACTTCTCTCCCACAATTTCCAATGTGGAAAATCTTTCCTGAATGGCTGATGTTGCAGCATCACCACTGCATTGAAAAATGTCACCTCCAGCTTCTTCAAAGCATCAATCAAGGGCTCATCAGATGCTTCATAGGAGAAGTGCCGCTTTGTGGACCTCAGCCGTTTTTGTTTTAACACAGCCTCCACATTCATTTGTTCACAGATATCTGTGGCTGCCATTTGTGCAGCCACAAAACCTGTTGCCCTGTAATTGCGGAGACCTCTCTCTGTTTTTTTTAGGAGATTTACTGCAACATCAACGTGCATGCTAGGAGACTGCATCTGCTTGCTCACATGCTGAATTTGGCACAACAGGTCATGCCACACCACTGAACAAATGGCGAAGCGGTATGACCCAACCTCCTCTGACAGAGATTGAGCCTCGACCTTTATTACAGAGTCTTTGGTGTGGTCCCTCACCTCGATCAGTGCATCTCTCACTGCAGCTGCCTGATATCTCAGGGGCTCCACACTCTTGATCTTGCTTTCCCACCTTGTATCAGACCACATCTTCAATGTGATGTTCACATGTTTTTTCAAAATGGCCCATCGTTGTGTGGAGGCTGAAAACAAGTTGTAAAGCTTCTGCAAGATGCCAAAGTAACTTGTGGCATCAATAGATCCCTTAGCAGCATCGGCCACAAGCAAATTCAGAGAATGAGCCCCAATGGAACAAACAGAGCTCTGGGATTAATTTCTAGGAGCCTGGATTGAACACCCTTGTTTTTTCCCCTCATGTTGGCCCCGTTTCGTATGATTGTCCTCTACAGTCCATGAAAGAACTTTTAGCTCCTCCAGTCTCTTCAGAATCAGAGATGCCAAATGTTGACCAGTGGACTCCTCTGCCTCCAAACCCCATGAAATGTTCCTTTATATGGGACTTCCCCTCCAGTGACACAACCCGAATCACAACTGACAACTGTTCAGTGTGGCTGATATCTGGAGTGCAATCTAGAATTATTGAAAAAAACTTTGATTGTTTGATGTCGCTCACCATTGCTGAAATGGTCTTGCTGCTCGACAAATCAATGAGTTCGTTTTGTATGTGGTGGCCGAGGTAGCTGGTGTGACTGGAGGTCCCTTTTTGGACACGGTTAATGTGCTCTTGCATTATAGGATCAAATTGTGCCATCAGTTCAACTTCTTTCAGAAAATTGCCATTTGATGGTGAGAACAATTTTTCTGTATGTCCCCTTAGTGCCAAATTCCTAACTGCCAGAGAATGCACAATAGCAGTGAGACGTGTCAGCACCGCTCTCCATCTCAACTTCTCAGCCTCCAGAAGTGCCATCTCCTGCTTGTCAATGGTCTCCCCCTTTCTCATCCTCACTGCCAGTTCTTTCCAGATTTTCATAGAATTTAGGTGTTCTGAACTGTTGTCATGTGATGTGAGCAATGAGCTTGCATGCTTCCAGTCCGAGAGTCCCAAACTTGTTAAATTTATTTTCCTCTTGGAAAATAATGTACAACAGAAACAGAAAAGGCTGTTGTTTTTTAAGGAATAGACCAACCAACTTCTGGTTATATTTTCCCCACTAACCAATGACTTCCTGAAGTATTGATGGTGGAAACTTCTTCCGTCACTGTCGTTTCTAGGGAATACAAAGTCAGATGGTACTTGACTTGATCCCCTGGAAACCAGTTGTGTCCGAATTCTCTCAGTCAGAACTGAAGGCCAGTTAGCAGGGTCGGTGGACAGAGACTCATCCTCAGGAGGCGATTCTGCTCCAGGCATTTCTACTAGAAAGAACAAGAGCATTACTCATTAGTATACACACCTAAGTTAGATAACACATTATTCACAGCACTTTGTTATGTGGTGGTGTTATGGAATTATGGTGGTGAAACACCACACATACCCAGTAACCCGACCCAGTGATAATAACATTATAATTTATAACTGTTTGCAAAATGCTTTGCAGGGATGCACACACATACACATACACACACACGCACACACTCACAGACATATGTGCACACAAACTCACCTGAAGAGTCCTGCCGGGGAGAAGTAGAAGCAAATGGGTCTTCATCCTCAGGATCAGACTGCATTTGTGGAGACATATGTGAGGCTGAGGAGGTAGATGGCTCCTCAGCCTCAATAATGGCAGAAGTAGACGGCTTCTCATCCTGGCTAGTGGCAGAGGGTGTTCCAAAATATTTCAAAAGTGCCCCTGCAAATAGTAAAATAGAACATAACAGACCAATGCATGAATAGGCTAGTACAATTAATTTAACATGTTATTAAGCACAATTTATTAAACTTTTAGAATAGGAAACAAATGAATAATACAACCTCCTTGGTTAATGGCTAATTATATACATAATAGTACACTTCAAATGACTCAGAAAGCTATATCACAAAATAGCAGTGCAATATAGCAGTGAAGAGTAGATGACATAGCTCTATACCTTTATCTTTTGCTCGTTTCTCCTCTTCTTCTTTCCTCTTTTTTCTAAACTGAGCACCTGATAGCTTTGACCTCTTCTTATCCATTTGCGGTTATTTGACAGACCTTAGTGGCTTAGTGTGAAGATTCGTTCTGTAATAATAATATACATTTCACTATTTAACCAAACCCAGAAAAATAACATTACATATGTTAAAGTATGGGCCTTTATTCCCAATAATATTAATCTGGAAGCATTTTGCATTGTTTAGGTCTTTTATGGGAAGGTTTATGGAAAATGCAATAGATGGTTTTTTATTAATAAAAATATATTTATTGATCTTTTATTATTTATTTTATTTTATTTTTTATTTTTATTTATTTCTTTATTTATTTATTCTTATTTTTATTTTTATTTTTTTTGCAGGCGCTCATGCCGCCCCTCCACAAATGCCGCCCTGTGCGGCTGCCCATATTGCCCATATGAGGAACCGCCACTGGCAGCAACCAACCTGTAACTTACTTCTTTTTCAATGTGCCTCTTATATAAATACAAGTTGCATAGGCTTCCTCACTTGCATCACAAAAGATGTGCAGCTCAGAATTGTCTGGACTATTGTTCAACTCTCCAAAGTACCATCTTGGGATTTCAATGTCTCCAAGATGTGCCAATTCTTTGAACCAATATTTCCACCTTACCACCATATGATCAGGTAACTCTTGGTCCCAACCAAGTCCAATTTCCCAGAGGCTCTGAAACCAAATTTTTGACTTTATCACAAATGGAGCCAGGAATCCAAGAGGATCAAAGACCTTTGAAGCCAAACTAAGAGCTGTACGTTTTGTCCACCTTGTCTCATTCTCAGAGCTGGAAACAAATCCTCTCCTTGCTGCCAAACAATGCCTAGCACTTTTGCCTCTATTGCCCACAACTCCTTAATAACAGAATCCTCAATACTTTCTGCTGCATCAGGTACTACACAGGACTGACTCATAAACTCTTGTAATTGAGAATGATTGGTCTGCCATTTTCTAAGCTCCATGCCAGCCTCCCTCGTTATAGCTCTAGCCTCCATGAATATCTGTTTAGCCATTTATGTATTATCCACGGAACACAGCAAATCATCAACATAAATTTTTTTCTTTGTGTTAATAGTGTTAGGATAGACTTCAGAATATTTCTTAAAATGGTACTGCATAGTAGCTGCCAACAGAAATAGACTAGAGCTGAGGCCAAACAACACTGACTTCATTCTATATGCTTGAACCTTAGGTTCATTTTCCAACAAGTCTTTCGTATCCACCCACAGATACCTTATTGCATTTCTGTCCTCTGGTTTTAACTTTATCCGCAAAACAGCTTGCTTCACATCTGCAGTCAATGCTACTCTACCAAACCTGAATCTCAGTAACAAGGAAAATAAATCTGCATTTAAATTTGGCACAGCATCCAAACAGTCATTCAAGGACACACCACCTTTGTCCTTGGCTGAGCCATCAAAAACTACTCTGTTTGGTGGTAGTTTTGTCTCGCTGTACCACTGCATGGTGTGGCAGATAATGTGCCTCCTGGCTCACCAGCTCACCTTGCACCCTTTCAGCATAGCCCTCCTTTACATAGCTTAGGATGGCCTCATTGTATTCAATTAACAACTCATTTTTTCTTAGCCTGTACAATGAAGTCTCCAACCTCCGATTAGCTAGCTGAAGGTTTGAACCGGGTTTGCAAGAATCCTTCCAAGGGAGGCCAACTTCATAGCAACCATCTCTAAACCCAATCCTTTTTTCAAATTGCTCTAAAACATCACTGTTCACTGTACTTGCCTGTTTGTCCTTTATGCCAATGGATTTAAGTTCCCAAAACGCTTTCAAATGCCTTTCCAAACCATGGCTGTTCTCCTCAATCTTAACCAAAAGAGCTTTAACCTCCATTTCATTGCAATAGCTACCATGTAGCATCCAGCCTAGCTTACTTTCAATAGCTACCTGACCTCGAGATGTGCAGACAATATTACTAGTGATGAAGTCCCAATAATAGTCAGCTCCAATCAAAAGACTAATATCTTCTGTTCCTTCAAACTTATTATTGCCAAAATTAATTCTTAACTTTGGTTCGGTTTTGAACGGAACCCCCAAACCCAGAAATTCTTAAATTTTCGCTCTTAAGTTCTTTAAACTTCAATTTTCTGGAAATTCTGGTCTTAATAAAGCTACACCGGCTACCACTATCAAACAACACTCTTACAGTAGCTTCTCCATCATTCCCAATTAATAAGGCTGTAGCTGTTTGCAATAATCCCCCTTTACTTTTACTCCCTTTCATAGCAGTGGCATGTGCCAATGATGTCTCTACTTCTGGGGTAGGCCTCTTGTTTTCACATAATAATGGCTGATGCCTGCCATGACATTTTTTGCACAAAATTTTAAACTTACAAAACCTTGCTCTGTGACCTTTCAAAAACATTTAAAACATGCTGTGGACTTAGTTACCCTGTCCTTTCTCTCCTCAAAAGGTAAAGCCTCAGCCATTTCACATTTATATGACTTGTGGTTGCCTTCGCAAAATATGCATTCCTTGATTCCCTTTAACCCTTAAACTGCTGTGATCGCTAATTGACGATACACGATTCACTACTGTGATCATCAATTGATGATCACGATTTACTGCTTTAATATTCAAATGACGATTTTGGCACCAATTCACGATACTTCTACGCTTTACTGCTATAGTAAATGGGCTCAAGAAGAGGGCTTAGTCGCCCCAAAAAATGCTTCCTCACAAACTTGTGAGTTTCAAAGCAGTGTGTGGAGGTACTCCATCCTGCTGAAACCACCGTGAATCTGAGGCAATGCAGTTATTTCTTTCACGAAAAAACTAATTAGTTGTGGTAAATAGAAATCTTGTAGCATCTGACGATATGAATTTTGCGTTACCGTTACATTTCTAGAAGTTTTTACCAAAATTCATAAACCTTATTTTTTTCCACACACAATGATTATTAATAATTCGCGGATACGCAGTTTAAGGGTTAATTTATTCTCAGAGGATGCATGTAGAGCTGACACTGTACCTGGGCTATTCCTTTTTGTAGAAACCTTGGTGCTGTGCCTGCCTTTGTCCCTTTGTTTAACATTCCACTGTGCAAACTCAATTCCCTCTCGTCTTGCTAGTTCTGTGCCTAAAAGACTTAATATCTGCTGAAGGGGGATGTACACATGTTCTGTAGAGTGTCCCCTACTTAATTCAAGCAAAATTGAGCTAGGCAATTTAGACTCCAGTATAGTGACCAACATTATACCATACATTTCCATTCCTACACCCAAGTTGTCCAGGGACCTAGTTCTAACTTCAAATTCATCATATAACTGCCGTAACTCCTTGACACTATTGAGATTATTAACAGGAGGTATAGCTAAAAGTTCACGGAGGTGGATTTTAATTAAGATCTCTGGCTTACCAAACCGTTTCTTTAATATATCCCAAACCACATTATAATTAGCCTCTGTTAATGCTAATCCTGCTATTGTCTTTGCTGCCTCCCCTTCCAAGAGGAACTGCAAATAATTAAACTACTTCACCGCACTTAACACTTGACTAGAATGAACTGCTGATTGAAAATTGTCTGCCCATCCTTGCCATTCCTGAATACTCCCAGAAAATGTTTTGAATACAAGCCTCGGTAATTGAACTGCAGATCTGTCAACCTTAACTTCACAAACACCATTTGTTGAGGGTTGTGTTTCATTATTAGACCTGGTCTCTAACTGTACTGAGCTGCTAAACTCTTTTGCTCGGTGGCATACTTTAATTATATCATCAATAATCTCTTCAAAGTAAATTATGTTATTTTCTATTTCATCCTCTTCTATAAGAGCCTCAATTTTAACATTTACTTCACTTAGAGCAACCTTTTTAGTTTCTAATATGGAAAGCTGCGCAGTTACTAAGCTTAAATCCTCTTGCGCTATGGCAGAATCTATAGTGGCAATGACCTTTGTAATTAGACCTTTGTAGGCGCTTCTCCTTTCTTTAAACTTGTTCAATTCAGCTGCACTCATCTTCAATGCAAACAACAATTGGGCTCAATGCCAAATAAGCTGAATTGGCAAAAATACTTAACCAAACTGATCAAACGCAAATTTTGCTTTTTTCAAATAAACTGAATTGCTTGGTTGGGGTACTGACCAACCACCAGTATGGAATACCAAATTTTCCACCCAAGTAACTGACGCACCGAAGTCTGCAACCTTCGCCTACGAATAATAAACCAAAATTAACCAAACCGGTAAAAATGTAGGCCCAAAACAACGACAGACGAGTGGCCAAGTTTTGCAATTGGGCGACCAAACTTTCTACCCTGGGACCTTAACTCAATTATGCTCAACCCGTCTAGGCCTAACTTGGGCTACAATTTGCACAATCAGAACTTTGCCGAAAAATAGTCACTGACTCAGTCTTGTGCTAGAATCCGGTTCGAAGGACCATGTTATTATTTTTTTTATTGTTGGGTTCAAAATCCCAGCTGAGCCGTGAACGGTCAAGCTCTGAAGGGCCAGTTCAACCTACAGCCCAAGTTAAGCTAGATTAAAAACTTACGGACTTGGAGGTCCTATTAGGTCCTACCTCAGGGTTGCTGACTCGATGTGGGCCTACCTTAGGCCTCAGTTGCATGAATTTAAGATAAAAAAAACAAAAGGGGCACTATTTATGGTCTTCTTTCTAAAACTTGCAACAACAACACAACCTGCACGATGCAACAATCTTGTATCTAAACAACCAAACTGAATTGCAAGAGAGCTCTCTATAAGACCACACCCTGTAAGTACCTCATTCCACAAACGCGTAGAAAAGACGCGTAGCGGCCCAAAAAATGATGCCACAAGAGTGCCCAAACAATGCTAGCTCTAAATTAAGTGAATTTTTCACTAACCTTGCAATTATGAGATATATATATATATATATATATATATATATATATATACACACACTTTAACTTAATATATACAAGCAATGCTGCATCAATCAGCTTAGTCATCATATCGCCTTGGGACAACAATGGTTCTTCCTCTTCTAGATTTTCTAACATTACTGCAAGATTTTCATAATTAGAAGTGTACTTTCTTTGCCTTCCCTCCAGCAAAGTGGTAAGTGATTCTGATGAAATTTAAAGTACGGGCTAACTGGCTTTCATTTACAATGGTTCCCAGATCTGTCAGTCGGTCTTGGGCGTTGGTGGACCGCAGATAATATTTTGTCTATTTCAGTTTGACTATGATAAATAATCTCTCTAAAATGTATGTTCATTAATTATATTTCCTCTCTGTTATTTAATCAATTGCTTTATTAATATTTTTAAATTTTATCCCCCCTCTTTCCGGGGCCCCCTAGGGGTCCGGGCCCCGGGGATTTATCCCGGCTTCCCCGCCCTCTCGACGGCCCTGATAACCAGCATTGCAAGGTTCAGCCCTTTGGCAACTCGACTACTTCTTGGAATTAGACAAAAGACTCTAACCATAATCTCATATATTATTATTTTTAATAATAGTAATAATAATATGTTGGAAATATTTTTGCAAAATTTATTTCAAGTGAGCACCATTGAAAATGAAAAGGTTTATTGGCAGACTATAGTCCATATGACAAATAATTAACATCAGTCATTAGTGATATAATGCTATCTCGTGTCTTCTAGAGTGATTTGAATTATACAGGGTGTTTCAGGTCGATCTTATAAATATGGAAATTGGCGGAACAGTTCATTTTAGTTCCGGAATTACTATGACAAACTTCAAATACCAATATATACCAATTTCCATATTTCTACATGGTAAAAAATGTATAGTGGGCACACCAGGGGCCCTTCGGCCCATCCGCGTGTCTCTACTATTAATATAAACAAACCATAAATACAGTTACATGCAAAATTAAGATCCAATTCATCTCTGCTGATCTTGTGGATCATTCATGAATACCACTACTGTACTAACTGTAGACATCACATGGTTATCTACACAGCCATACAGCTATATAGCCATATATCTACATAGCTACAACCTGAATAATATAATACAAGCTCTACAATTAAGATAAAAGGAGTAGGTGGGACTGTAAAGACTGTATAGAGTATTTGAATGTACACCAATTCAGGGTCTCCCATTGAAAGGTGTCTATGAGGCAAGTGAACATAATGAGTCTTTCATACACCACAGTGTATCTGAAACACCCTGACCCTGTATTTTAAAGGGAACCTTTTAAGTAAGATGATATGTACATAGTTTTATTGAGTAAAATTACAGTAATGAGCGTATTTAGGATGATTTGGTTCATGCAGAGGCCCGCGTGGCTTTGAGTTTGGCTTATGCTTATGCAACGTCATTAACATGGTAAATGATGTTGACGTGGGATAAAGATAAAGTGAATCAGTCAGTAATAGCGCAGTGTCAATGAAAATTTCGAGTTAGGCTGTTATTTATGCACTTCATTAAGTGTGTTTTGCACTGTATTAGTGGATTGGTGCAACCTCATTAATTAAATGTTAATGAAAATTTATTTGAGTCGTGTGAGATGCAGTAAATGAAAATATGGAAGTTGTGTATATATAGGTAATCCATTGGAGAAAATTCCTTAGATAAAGCTGTGTTCCAGGTTTTAGCAACTATGTCATGATAGAGGGATGATGATAGAAAAGCAAGAATGGAAAAATTGTTCTGAACAGGAACTCGGAGGAGAATTAATATGGGTGCTAATGTATGTAGTCGAGTATTGGCTTGAATTGATCCATGTGTATCATGTGTATCTTGGTAGGTTTGGAATTCTACAGTGTAGGCCTTGGCCTGTTGAGTTGACAGGTATTTTGTCTACTCTAGGTCTTGGCAGTTCTTACAATGGTCAATTTATTGGTAATTATTCGTTTTTTGACCCAGTCTCTTTTTATAATGAGAGCAAACTTTTCTGGTCAATTGTGAGGTGTTCTGCACGAATCTGCCATCCGTTTCCTGTGCAAATGCGTAGTTTTCGAGATATCATCATCTCGAAAACTATGCATTTGCACAGGAAACGGATGGCAGATTCGTGCAAAACACCTCAAAATCGACCAGAAAAGTTTGCATTTGTGCTAAACACAACCTAACCTAACCTAACCTACTGTAACTTAACCTAACCTAACCAGTCACCTTATTTTGGAGGATATAGTTCTGCAATTGTAGTAAGGAAGTGATGCAGAACTGTAGAATTGTCAGGATGTTCTGCCAGGAACAAGTATCATGCAAAATATTTCTGGTAATGAGGGCATCTGTTCCCAGCACATAAAACCCATGATTTCACATCCTTCCACAAGCATTCAATGTTTTGCGTATGGATGGTGTGGTCTTGGGGATCCACAAAATTTTCACTGTGATTAATTTGCTTATGCATGTAGCCCTATCTTCATTGAGGCCAACAAGGCGGATTAGGTCTTCAAAATCAGTTCACAAGATTGACACGTCATGGTTCTAGAACGAAAATCACCAAACTAATGAGTAACAGAAAGAAGTAGGCAAAATCAAGAAAAAGTAGCCAAAAATAAACAAAATAACCAATAGTTGAATGAAAATCTCCAAAAAAGGTAGCCAAACTAAACAAATGGTGCTGGTTAAGTATGCGTTCTACCATCTGAGTTTTGACAGAATATAAACTAACGAAAATATCATGACTTAACCTAACCAATTATCAAGGGCGTACAGTTGATCTATTATTAATTATAACATTGTTTCTGGAATAGTATTTATTATTTACTAATAGATCAACTGTACGCCCTTGATAATTGGTTAGGTTAAGTCGTGATATTTTCGTTAGTTTTAACAAAAATATTCTGTCAAAACTCAGATGGTAGACCGCATACGGTTATGTATTTATTTTATCACACAGTCATTTTACACACCAAAATACATTTTTCTAGTAGTATTTGATGTGATTTGTTCAAATATGACCTCCATTTCCGTCGGAAATGAGATCCAACAAAGTTATAGTACTTTGAAGTTTGGCTCATTTTCAAGGGAAATGGAAGTCAAAATCTAAGCAAAACATCAAATATTACTAGAAAAATGTATTTTGGTATTAATTAACCTAACCTAACTGTGGCTAAACGAGCCTAATCCTGGCTAAATGAGCCTAACCCTGGCTAAACGAGCTCTGGTCTGTATCCAACACCTAATCCATAATAAGGTAATACTCTAGGCTCGTTTAGCCAGGGTTAGGCTCATTTAGCCAGGGTTAGGCTCATTTAGCCAGGGTTAGGCTCGTTTAGCCAGGGTTAGGCTCATTTAGCCAGGGTTAGGCTCGTTTAGCCAGGGTTAGGTTAGGTAAGGTTAGGCTAGGTTAGGTTAATTAATACCAAAATACATTTTTCTAGTAATATTTGATGTGTTTTACTTAGATTTTGACTTCCATTTCCCTTGAAAATGAGCCAAACTTCAAAGTACTATAACTTTGTTGGATCTCATTTCCGACGGAAATGGAGGTCATATTTGAACAAATCACATCAAATACTACTAGAAAAATGTATTTTGGTGTGTAAAATGACTGAGTGTGATAAAATACATAATAACCCCGCATACTTAACCAGCACCAAACAAATTAACCGAAATTTATATTTATACATATTAGAAAGTAGAAAATATTTTTTTTTATAAAAAAGTACATTTTATACAAATTTGCACAAGATAATATATATATTTTCTTATTCAGTTTTGATTGGTTATTCAATATATATTGCTGTTATAGCTGGGTGTTACTGGGTCAAAAAATGAATAATAACCAATTTGGTATAGGCTCTAGTTATTTTCTGGAGAAACAAATTGCAGTTTTAAAGTTGTAATATCTTTGGCCAGTTTGTAAAATTTCTGAATCCAGACGCAATTCAGAGACAGAGTTCATAGGGCCCTAATTAGTAGCCTAACCTATTGCTAAATGATTATGGACTATCTCTGAACTGCCTCTAGATTCTCAAAATTTGTCAAAAGGGTAGAACTTTCCAGGACAGATGGGTCAGTGGGCAATATCCTATTAAGAACATAAGACATCTTTATAGTGGGCACACTAGGGGCCACTTCAGCCCATCGAGGTGGCTCCACTATGTAAAAACTGCCTGTACATTGGCAACAACCAATTTTTACAAAACCAATTAAGTATCAATTTAAAACTAATTAATTATCAATTTAAAACTAAAGATAGAATCTCTGGATCCAGAGGATCAAAGTCATGATAGGCTACTATCCACAAATATGTTACACACTATAGGGTCATTCTCTGTCAGATCAACCAGTGCCTAACACCCTCATCTCTCAGATTTTGCTGAAATTTGGTTTATAGGGAGTTTGTGGGCCCTGAATCCATTTCTGAAATTATAAGGTCAATCCGACCAACGGTTCAAGAGATATGACCTCGGGAAATTTGAGGTCACTTGCGAGGTCACTAACATTTGGCGACCCATAACTTGGGTAATAATGGTCACAATTATATAAAAGTATATATATTTAGAATCAGAAAACGACAAGGAATCCAAATATGCAAGTTTTAGAACTCTAGGTTGAAAAATAAAAAAGTTACACTGTAACCAAAATTTGAGGTCACGATTTGACCTCTGGGGTATCAAATGAGAATTTTTTTTTTAAATGTAAAAAATGAAGGCATAGGCATTGGCTATTAAAATCAGCAAAAAAAAGTTTGTTTATGTTAGTATTTTTCATGTAACTAACATATAAGTGAACACCATATTCATAAGTTGTGCGTCAATTCTACCTATTTTTTCACACTTAAGCTCATAATTTGACCTATAGAAATTAAAATTACATTTTTTTATAGATATAAAAACAAAGGCAAAAAATGTAAAATTGTATTTCACTGCTAATCTACACTGGCAATAATAGTTATAATAGTGAAAGGGGAAGACCTACTTAGAGGATTCATGTGCTAGCCTAATACAATTTTTGCATGCTCGATGCTCTCATCAATTTCTTTTTGTGGAAAAATGTATTGAATTCTGCTGCCTCCTCTTAGGGTAGGACAACTCATTACAGTTAATATATGATGTCCTGGTACTGCACATGAATCCTTGTTTGATGGATAATAATATGCACTTGATCCTGATGACCCAGAGGGATGTAGAAAGTTCACAGTGAAATCATCAAACTCTTCACAATATTCTTCCACAATTCCATACCAAACTTGCATGTCATAAATGCAGCCAACATACTCTCCTGGTTTGACACATTTTAGGTTACCAAGCATTGCAGGTTCATTAGTAAAATGACTTTTCCTTATTCTTTTCTTTTCTCCAATGCCACTTGAAATGGGATACACCATCAGTTCTTCCTTGTTTAGGGGAACAAATCTATGATATTTCTGAGTTCAAGGAATAGCCCTACTATCCTTGAATCGATGTTCCAACCGTTCTTCTGCATCTTTCAAATCAGCTGTAGTTACAAAGAAAAAATTTATCTTCTTGCTCAAGTTTTCTTCACAAAACTGAAACACGTGTTCTGGTGTAAGAATTTGCCTCTCTGTAGTTCTCTGCAAACTGGCACGAGAAGTAGCTCTTTTCACTGTTCCTCCAATCCCATCACATGCATTTTTGCCATGGGATGTAGCAAAGAAGTGCCATTCACAAGACAGACCAAAATCCTCTTCATGGTAACAGAGATTTGTGAAGTTGTATCTGTTCTTATATTGGCCAGCACATCCATCTGAGAAATAGTGCACCTTCTTCAATTGTGGGCATCTGAATTTAACATATGTCATAAGCTTCAATATGAATGAGTAAACCATTATAGTGTTGTGTTTTAGTGATGCAGATAAGAAACAGACACTAAAATGGCTAAGTTCCTGGTCTGCAGATGATCTATAATAGATGACAAAAGGGTGAACTGTACACTGTGAATTGTCCCAGTGAAACCCTTGGGCAGCATCCTGGACAATGAAAGAATAATTCTCAGAGAAATCACCTACTATAACTACCTCGCTCTGAGGTGGTAGTGTTTCTTTCAACTGCTTGAAGTACTGTGATTGTTGCTGAGCAACAAAGTGATGACGAACCATGCAGGATATTTTCATGCTTAGGGATGATAAGTATTCATGAAGTGGCTCCACCTTATCAACCATTGTACAACGGTCAACAGTCACCCATTGCTTGTAAGATATTTCATTTGGAGCTGATTTCACACTGTCAAGTAACTCAAGAAAATCCAGGACACCCTCTTCTCTTGGGCAATCATTGCAAAGTTGCATCATGCAAGTCTCTCTTTCTGTACTGCAGACACTGTAATCCATAAGATCCTTGTATGAAAGACCTCTTTCTCCCAATGTAGCCAGCTGCAATTTTGGATTTTGATGGTATGTGCAGACACAGACAGAATGAGTCCCACCACTACCAGCAAGCACACAATATGATGGCCATAATTTTGCAAATGTGGAAAATCCTATTTTGGGATTCTTTTCATCATTTTTATATAGTTCAAACATCTCTCTTAAATTCCCAAGGACCAATCGTTTTTGCACCTTCATTGCACCTTCAGCACTGATAACTTTCACGCAATCCTTTTGGCCAGGACACATACGACTAACCTCTTCTGACTCATAGAATCTTCTAACTATATCTTTGTGTTCTTCAGATATCACTTTTCCTTTGCTCATTAGTGGAATCTTCGGAAGGATTCCATGTTCTGATTTAAGTGAATGGCTTCTTTTCACCATGTATGTTGTAGTTTGAAAGAAACTAGCTGTTTTTTCAATTGTGTATGGTGAGAGTGTCAATATTTGTAGTTTGTGATAGTGACATTTACTCTCCAGGAATGACTGTTTCAATTCATTCATTAATTTGTCTAGATGTTTTTCAGATTTAGTTTCAGGTTTTGAAGTATCACTTACCTCCTCGGTAATTTGAACACCATAACTGAGTTCTAGCCTCTCCTTCAGGTGTTTCTGAGCAGATGATAGCTTACCACGAGCCTTGCGCTTTTTCTGGCTTAATGACAGCCCTTCTGAAAAGAACAGAAAAAAAGGTTTCACACACCTGAATATTAGTAATTAAATATTAATTATAGTACCTTAAATGCTATATAATTGGCTATATAGTAGATCAAACAGACCTTATAGTAAAGTATAAGTTATTATATTAATTTATTACTTACTTTTTTAACTGGTGTTTGGTCCAGAAATGCTAGAACTGGTTCAACTGAAGTTGAAGGATTTTCCTTTATCAAGCAATCACTGTCATTGTCCAGATCTTGAATTGAAGAGATGTTACTCAAGCCACTGATAGTAGATGATTCATTTGAATCCTGCTCAGACTCGTTGTTTTCAGTGGTACTAAGTATAGTGGGGTTTTTCATTATCAGTGTCCAGCAGTTCACACACAACAATGAGTCTTTTTTCACTCTTCCAGCACATTTTTCAACAAGTACATCAGTCACTTTTCTAAGATTGATTGTTATGTGTTTCTTGTGTTTTTGAATAGGGTCCTGGCAGTATTTCAAGTGCCGAACCATTGTATTTTGATCTGTAAAGATATAGGATTTACAATTAGGTAATATATTTTTTAGAAAATATATAGCTATACACACTTAATATTTTAGGCCTTGATAGTCTCTGAGGCTCATTAAAACACCATACCCACCAGCCACCCACAGTGCTGGCTGGAACTGTACTAACCTGTAGACAAGGAATTTTGCAACTATCTGTGTTGATTCTGCACTTAGACAAGTAGCAACATGTTTCAACAGGTTTGTTTAGGCTACATGTGAGCTTAGTCTTCCCCTTTCACTATTATAACTATTATTGCCAGTGTAGATTAGCAGTGAAATACAATTTTTATTAAATTCTTGGAGCTTGAGGTCAAATTGATAGCTAAGATATAAAAATTCCTTGAAATGACAAGCAATTTATAAATATGGTGTTTACTTATAAGTTAGTTACATGAAAAGCACCAACATAAACAAACTTTTTATGATTGTTTCTATTAGTCAAGAACTCTGACTTTGTTTTTTATATCTATAAAAAATGTAATTTTAATTTCTATAGGTCAAATTATGAGCTTAAGTGTGAAAAAATAGGTAGAATTGACGCACAACTTATGAATATGGTGTTCACTTATATGTTAGTTACATGAAAAATACTAACATAAACAAACTTTTTTTTGCTGATTCTAATAGCCAATGCCTATGCCTTCATTTTTTACATTTAAAAAAAAAATTCTCATTTGATACCCCAGAGGTCAAATCGTGACCTCAAATTTTGGTTACAGTGTAACTTTTTTATTTTTCAACCTAGAGTTCTAAAACTTGCATATTTGGATTCCTTGTCGTTTTCTGATTCTACATATATATACTTTTATATAATTATGACAATTATTACCCAAGTTATGGCTCGGCAAATGTTAGTAACCTCGCGAGTGACCTCAAATTGCCCGAGGTCATATCTCTTGAACCGTTGGTCGGATTGACCTTATAATTTCAGAAATGGATTCAGGGCTCACAAACTCCCTATAAACCAAATTTCAGCAAAATATGAGAGATGAGGGTGTTAATTTCAATTTTTTTTGGTTGATCTGACAGAGAATGACCCTATATCTATTTATATGGAAGATATATATAAGATTTTTAACAAGTGATAACGTAAGGTTGTTAGGCATTGAATTACAAGTGAACAATGATTGCATATTAATTGTAAACTGCTATTTACCATACAACAACGGCAGTAATCTAGATGAATACATTGATTTGCTATACAAAATTAAGTCATTATCAGATAACCCCAAATATTCTCACTGTATAATAATGGGGGACTTTAACGCACATATGAACTCGGAATTCTTTGGAGAATTGGGTAATATGTGCGAGTTGGCCAATTTAAGTATAAGTGATATAGATGTATTAGGGGTAGCCAGTGGTAATTTTACATACGTTAGCGATATGAGTGGTACCACCAGGTGGATTGATCATTGTCTCACTAGTAATAATCTAAAGGATCGAATTGTTAGAGTTCATATTTTGCATGATTTCTTTCTTTCTGATCATAGACCATTAGAAATATTAATTAACATTACCAATTTATGTGCAACATGACTTAACAAGAACGCAATAGGTAAGAATAGTCGCGTCGATTGGTCCAATGTTAATATGCAGTAGAGAATAGAATACAAAGATAGAACATGTCACCTCTAATAATTTAGAAATTTTGCACCTTGGCTGTAATAATCCTTGCTCAAATGATTCTCACTGTAAACTCATAGATAGGTATTATAGTAAGATAATATCCCTGTTAAGAGAAGCAGGAAGCCTCTTGATTAAATCTTACAACTACCATACTAAGGTTATTCCTGGATGGAATGATTTTATTGCCCCCCTGAAGAGGGAATCGAAAGACGTCTATGATTTGTGGTGCTTTCATGGTAGACCCAGAGTAGGACCAGTATACATAAATATGTGTAGAAGTCGAGGTCAGTATAAGGCAGCCATAAGGCGATGTAAACAGGAAGAAGAGTCTATCGAGCATCAAAAGCCTGTGAAGCTCGCATAAATAACGATACCGGTTAATAACAAATTTTAGAAATTTGTTAAGAATCAAACGGGTGTCAAAAATGTCCTCCCTCCGACAATTGATGGGGTGTCGGAGGAGGATGAAATTGCACTTAATAGTGTGAGTAGGGATAATCTTAAGATAGATTTCAGCGAAACGATTGTGGGAGGGACAAGGGAAAATATTTTGACATCATTTTCTGAAGTAAAAAGGTTAATTAAAGAGTTAAGGACTGGTTCTGCATCAGGGGTAGATGACTTATCGAATGAGCACTTAAAATATGCAAATGACGTAGTATGGTATGTCTGTATATATCATTGCTCCTATCAGCCATGCTTGCTCATAGCTATATCCCTGCAGAGTTCATGAGGGTATATATCTTGCCCCTGGTCAAAAATAAGTACGGAGACATTCTGTCCAGCAATAATTACAGGCCTATTGCTGTCGCTTCCTGCTTCTCGAAACTACTAGAAAAACTCTTGTTACTCTGATTAAATGATTTCCTATGGACATCTCCTAATCAGTTTGGCTTTAAAAGGTCCCACTCAACTGACCTGTGTATCTATGTACTTAAAGAAACAATATCTAAATACATTGACAGTAATTCAACCATTTATAGCTGTTTCCTTGATATAAGTAAGGCATATGATAGGGTGAACCACAATATTTTATTTGCAAAACTAGAAGATAGGAAGGTTCCCATGTACATATTAAATTTATTGAAATTTTGGTATTCCCACCAATCTTTTACTGTTAGGTGGGGCAATGTACTATCAGAGTGTTTTGGCTCCTCTTGTGGGGTGAGACAAGGCTCCTTGCTCTCCCCTATGCTGTTTAATGTGTATATTGACGGATTAATTGCTTCACTTAATGAGGCAACAGTAGGATGTTGTATAGAATAACACAAGGATAAATAACTTAGTTTATGCCGATGATATGGTGTTAATAAGCCCCTGTTAAAGGTCTGAATCGGCTACTAAATGTCTGCGAAGTGTATTCGCAGAAACATATTCTTTTTAATGTTACAAAAACTAAGGTTATGCAATTTCATCCTAAAAGCTGTAATCAGCCAGCTGATATAAGGTTTAAAATGAATGGTGAAGTAATTGAGGAAGTACAAGAGTTTAAGTATTTGGGTCAAACTATTACCAGCTCCTTGAGGGATGACTCGGATATAAGAAAACAATCTCGAAGCCTGTGTGCTAAAGCGAATATGACCATAAGGAACTTTCATTTCTGTATATGGGTAATTCCAGGACAAATAGACAAATGAAAGTGCCAAATGTACACTCTGCCATCTCCAAAATTCATGAAACTTGGTTTGAGGGTTGGTTTTGGTCCAAATTACAAAAATCTGAATTTTTTTTTTGAAAATTGGTCAAGTTGGTCAAATTTTATGGCTTGACCAAATTTTGGCCAAATGAAAAACCAACAATTTTCAAACATAAATATCTCAGTTGCTAATTGTGGTAGCGTAATAAGTCTTAAATGATAAAATATGTAAAATTGGATCAAATGTAGAATTTGGACCCCAGCCTTCTTTAGTTAGCTTTATAAGGCTAACTAATGAAAATATCACGACAACCTAACCAATCGTCAAGGGCGTACAGTTAACCTAGCGATTGGTTAGGTTAGGTCGTGATATTTTTGTTAGTTAGCCTTATAAAGCTAACTAAAGAAGGCTGGGGTCCGAATTCTACATTTGATCCATAAAATTAACTGTAGTTTCTAAATATGTATCATTTTTTTAGGGTAGCTAACAAAAATAAAATTATGATTTTTTGGAAAAAATGTCAGTTTTTTCTTTTGCGATTTGGCAGCGAAGATATAATTTTTTGAAAAAAAGACCAAGAATAAAAAATGTTTATTTGATGTATGTACACCATAAAAAGTAATAAAAAGTCAGCTTATAGCTTATTATAAGGCTCAAAACTGAGTTTGAAATTAAGTAATAAAATTTTTTTTTCAGACGACGAAGATTTATTACAGACTTGTTGGTCCAAAAAAAGACAATTTTCAATTCATATAAAAAATACATGTAGATAAACCAAAGGAGAAAAAATCTTTTAAAATATATGTACAATGTACATACATAACCCCTCTTATATTTAGGGACAGAATTAGTGATGTAAAAAACCCGGTTTTTTTGTTTTTTTTTGTTTTTTTTGTTTTTTTTTGTCTTTTTTTTTTTTTTTTTTTTAATAATTAATATAGATATTGCCAATTTAATTATAAGGTATACTTTTGCAATGATATATATTATAAAAATAAATAAATAAATAATAAAATAGGCCATATGGTATGGTACCAGTATAGAATGTCCTTTTCAGCCTATTTACAGAAAAAACTGGCCTCTTTCTTGCACTGAAAGTCTTGTATCTTGAGATCCATTAAACTTGCGAGAACACTGGCTGGGAGGAGCTGACTGCCCATTGTCCAACCTTCCCAGGACTCTCCCATCCATGCCTCGGATTTTGAATCTCCCACTTAACTATCCTTTAGACCCGCGATGACATATTCCCCCCCCCCCCCCCACGAGACCATCCATATATATATACACACACATACACCCATATACATATATACCAATATATACATAAATATTATATACACATTTATATCTATTGTATACCCCATACACATGCATACATCCAGAATTCCAGATACATACGCATGCATACTCACATATATACCTACACAAACTCATACACCTCTATTTCGCCCTTTCATTACCTCTGAGATCATTTAGCACATACAGTAATATCCATACAGCCAAAAGAAACCAATTAAGCACAGACAGAGCAGCAAAGCTAGTATTTATATCCCAAAATGCAAAATTCCAAGAAAGTGAAGTAAAACATGGTGCTACATTGGCTTCATCAACATCCAAATCTGCAATAAATACCAGTACCTGTGATATTGAAACTATTTGCTTTAATCAATCTAGTGATAATGATTCTTCAATGGAAATAGAATCAGATAATGAAAGTTAAACAGCATTAGGTTAACACAAAGGTTAAAGAAAGAGATGAATATTTATATTTTTTTTATTTTTCTATTTGGAATAAATATATATATATATATATATATATATATATATATACACTGGTATTCTTGCCAATCACAATTATATCTATTGTTTTATACCAGTATTATGGATATTATACCAGTACCTGTGATATTGAAACTAGCATATATGCTCTACCCAATCTAGTGATGATTCTTCCATGGAATATATATACTGGTACTCTTGCCAATCACAATTATGTATATTGTTTGAAATGAGGAAGAATGTTTTATGTTCTAGTTAAAAAATATATATACATATAAAAAATGAGGGTTTGTTTTTCCTTTCTATTATATACTTTTTGCGTGATTCAATTTTTCTAAAAGATGACTATATAGTATATATACTAGGTATAACTGTATAAGCATGGTAGTATAGTAAATTATAGGTAATACTAATATACTTATTAGATTAAAGGAAAAAAAATATGGAATAAGTTTAAAACAATAAAAAACAAAAAAAACAGACTACCTTCGTTTTAAACAAAAAAAACGACAAAAAAAACAAAAAAACGACACAATAAAAAACGACTCACATCACTAGACAGAATATATTGACAATAATAATGTTTAATTTATAAAGCACTTATCAGAGTATAAAATACTCTTCCTAATACTACACATACACAAGTCTTTGAGAGTGAATTAAGACAGTATTCTCATCCAGTGAATCCAAATTTTAGACACTAATAATATAATAATAAGAAAAAAGAATTTGAAAAGATTTTTATAACTATTAAGTAGGTACACAAATCTTAGATAAAAATTTTAGAAATATTATATAGACAATCTTAAATAGTATACATTCGATAGAATTTATTTTATCTTCTTTGAAAAGTTATTTAATTCTTGAAGCTGAAAAATGTATTGTATTCTTGTTCCTCCTCGTAAACTTGCTTCAGTACTCCCAAATATATTTTCTGTTGGACCGTGACAAACATCATCTTGCGCAGGAAAAACGTATGAGGGACATACGCCCGAAGGATGGAGAAATTTTATCAGAAAATCATCATATTCACAGTCAAAGGACTGGACTAATCCGAGCCATAGTTTATTTTCATACATACAACCCACAAAAGAGCCTTTTTCAATTTCGCGTTGAGAGACAGTGTTATGTTCTTGATCCGAAGCAGAAACTCTAATGAGCTCTCTTATTTCGACTGACTGTGCACTCTGAGAGAGTGGATAAACCTTCAACGAATTCTTGGAAATTGTGACGAAGCGATGTAATTGTTGAGTACCTTTGATAGAAGTAATAGGTTCACTCAGATGTTTTTGCAAAGAAAGCTCGACATCTACAACTTTTGCCTCAGAGACGTAAAAAAAGTCAGTAGTGGTTAGGAATTCTTGAGAGCAGAAATTGTAGAAGTCCTCAGCTGTTAAGATTTGATGGTCGAGAGGCCATTGTAAGCTTTCTCTGGTGACTGCTCTTTTTACCATTCCACCACTACCGTCGCAGGCATTCTTCCGGTGGGATGTCACGAAAAAATTCCACTCGGCATGAATTTTGAAGTCTTCGAAATGATGGCATAAATTTAGAAAATTTGTTTTATTCTTATACTGAGCTGCGCATCCATCTGTGAAATAATGAATTTTAGTTAGGTTTGAATTTTGTTGTTGGATGCACAGGATTAATTTTTTGAGAAAACTATGAACCAGAATTTTATCATGCCTGCGACGGTTTGAAACGAAGCAGTAACTTTTGCAAATTAGTTTTCCTGCATTGTTTTTGGAATAATAAACGAATGGGTGCACTGTACATTGCGAGTTCTCCCAATGAAATCCCTGGGCACAATCTTGTACGATGAATGAGAAGTTTTCCGCGAAATCACCCACCAAAACACCTTCATTTTCGGGCAGAGTTTCTTTTAGATTTTTGAAGTAACTCTCACCAGCATCTTTTGCATCAGTGCATCATACAATCTTCATTGTCCATGCTGCAGATGGATAAAGACATTAATTTTTTGTAGTCTAAATCTTTAATGCCAAACGCTGATATTTGTAGTTTCGGATTTTGGTGATGCGTACATACGCAGACACTGTGAGTTCCGCTTTGTCCCGCAAGCACGCACCACAACGGTCGAAGATGAGCAAAGGTACTAAAGCCTATTTTGGGATTTTCATCATTTTTTGCATATTCAGCATATAACTCTCTGTAGTAATGCTTTGTTAAGAATATAAATTTCTGTTTTGTTTAATTAAGATAATGTTTAATGTAAATCATTTACTAATAATTATGAGATTACGAGAAAGCATGTTTGTTAGATTGTAAATTGTTTAAAATGGGTAGGGTTGGTAATCCTGAATAGGCCCAGAGAGTGGACTACCCTATAACGGTTGAGTCTTGAAGCAGCGCGTTACGCGATAGGTTGACTAAATGTAACGTAAAATTAATTTAGTGAGTGTCCCTCTCCAACCTAAATTATTATATATAAATGTCATACTCGCATATCCCCTAATTAACTAAACCATTTTCGAAATTAATAAAACGTAATAAGTGTTAATAAAGAGTATCAATATACCTCCCCCTCCCCCCTTCGTTTTGTAACAGTTTCAGTCTAGGCGCGCTACCATGATATATATACGATACGGAAAAAAGAGTGTAGAGAAACAAAGTGATAAATGAAGCAAAGAGCCGATAGAGAATAGATAGTAAAGTAGAAAGAAGCGTAAATAATGAAGATAATAAATAATAAAACCTATTCACTACATCTTTCAAGTTACACAATACCAGTCTTTTTTTGTTTTTTTATTTTTTCACCCTCTTCATTTATTGCAAACTTATAATCTTTGATTCCCAGGCACATCCTACTATATTCGTCATTTTCATAAAACTCCTGAATGATTTTTTTAATTTCAGCTGTGACGACCTTCCCTTTCGTCATGTTTGGAATGTTAGGAAGAATCCAGGGCTGTGGAGCTGGAGCCGGAGCCAGGAGCTGGAGCTTGAAGCAATTTTGGTGAGTGGAGTTGGAGCTGGAGCCAGTTATTTTTGGGAAGCTGGAGCTGGAGCTGGAGCTGATAAAAAATGTGTCAGCTCCGGCTCCAGCCCAATATATAAAAAGTAATAAAAATTATTTTAATTTTTTTAAAAGGCTACATTTTCCAAATAAACAGTCTATAATACAAACGAATAAGGTTTTTTTTTGTCTTTTTGTAAAACATTTTTTTTTGTCATGAAAGGTGTAGGTAATATTATTATTAATAAATGATAAAAAAAAGCCACAAAGGCATAGCTATAGTCATTAGAATTTAGATTAATAGCTGCAACAGGCTTTGGTCTAAATTTTAAAAAGTAGCCTGATGAATCATGTGATGGTGATGAAATGTTTTGTGTGGCTGCCTGCTATGGCCTATGAGTAGCAAGGTACAATTTCAAGAGATTTATCAATCATTAATGTATGGTGAGAGGAGCCGGAGCCGGAGCTGGGCATAAAAAAATGCCGGAGCCGGAGTTGGAGCCAGAAATTTGAAAATGCTGTAGCCGGAGCCGGAGCTTAAGATTTTGGTGCCAGCTCCACAGCCCTGGAAGAATCCCAAACTGTTTTTGAAGATTGTGGTTCTTACGCACCATATACTTTGTTGCTCCAAAGAAGTCAGCAGTTTTTTCAATGGGATAGGGATACAATGATAGTATTTGTAACCTAAGATTGTGATCATTACTTGCTTGAAATTTCTCCTTTAATTCTTCCATAACCTTTTGATACCTGAAATAAAGTGTATTTGACATTAAGTTTAATTAGTATATTTTTAATTAAACTTTTCATAAAATATATGTATTATATTGTCCGATTATAAAAATGTAAACAGATAAAACTTAATTTAGTATATACTTCGATGACTGTATTAAATTTAATTTAAAATGTCAAATTTCAATAACTATGTCCGAAAAGTAGTCTTGCCTCTCTAAATCATCTTCCAAACAACTTTTTTTGGATGGACCAGCTTCAGAATAGTCAATAGGAGCCCCATAAGCAGCTTCAAAACTTCGTTTAACCTTTTCCGTTGTCGATCTGAATTTCGTAGAAGCCTTTATCTGTTTTTGTCCCGGCTTCAATCCAGCTGTAAAACAAATTCATAAATTTAGGTTGCGTGAAATAATCAAATATCAAATATTTTGTATATATGTATTCAAGTGCTGATGCTAATGTTTAAAAACAGAAAACTACGAATTTGGCATTAAGAAACAAATGTCCTGAATGGAGTCTCTATTGTTTTATTACTGTTTTAATAGGGCTTTCATCAAATAAAGGTAAAATATTGTCGCTGAGCAAATCTTTATTGAATTGCCTGTCTTGAACGACAAATTCTTCCAATGGTGGTGGATTCGTGGAATCGCTACTGCTTCGCTCCATAGATTCGTTAAGTATGTCTGGCTCAGGTATTGGCGCAGGTTCCGGCTCTCTGGATGAACGTTGAACATGTTCTAATACAATTGGCTTCTTTTTAATTGTGACATAGCAATTGCTGCATAGTAATTGATTTTCTTCCAAAATTCCATAGCTTGCAGCTGCCATGGCAGAGTTTACTTTTTTGATGTTACAGAAAATTCTTCTTGAGTGTTTTTTCATAGGATCGCAACAAAATTTTGTTTTGAGGCATTTTAAGGGTTAAGTAAATTTACGTATACTAGAAAATTAGGTATATACTGAAAATCTGGAAAGAAAGCAAAAAATTGTTAAAATTTGGAGGATTTTTTTTTGTCATTTTTTTTTTCCTAATAATCGTCGATAAGCTGACTTTTTATTACTTATTATGGTGTACATACATCAAATAAACATTTTTTTATTCCTGGTCTTTTTTTTGAAAAATGATATCTTCGCTGCCAAATCGCAAAAAAAAAAAAAAAAAAAAAATTATAATTTTATTTTTGTTACCCTAAAAAAATTATACATATTTAGAAACTACAGTTAATTTTACATATTTTATCATTTAAGACTTACTACACTACCACAATTAGGAGCCGAGATATTTACGTTTGAAAATTATTGGTTTTTTCATTTGACCAAAATTTGGTCAAGCCATAAAATTTGACCAACTTGACCAATTTTCAAAAAAATTCAGAAATTTGTAATTTGGACCTAAACCAACCTTCATACCAAGTTTCATGAATTTTGAAGAGGTTACCATGTACTGTACTTCATTTGTCTATTTCTCGTAGAATTACCCATATATATAAAATTATTTATTTATTGCAGGTATTAAAATTACTCTAGCTGATAAAGTGATAATATAATGGCTTCTCAATTAATTGGTGATTCGGAGAGGCAATGTGTGATAGATCGCATATGAGCAATAACATTTTGGGAAGCTTGTGATGCTGGAGCCACCTTTATAACACGTTCATGGGTTGCCAAAAAGTTGCAAAGAAATTAGGACTTTGTCAAAAGAAATTGGAATAAAACTTTGGATGAATGTGAAATGGATACAACCAAATCTGGGCACCCAAATTTGCCACTCTCTCAGGAAACAAAGGACATCATTGAAAGCAGTACGCGTAAGCAGAAAAACAGTTGTGCTAAACTTTCTAGACAGTTCGAAGTGTTGAGAGGAAAGATTGTTAGTGGTGAGATCATTCGACTGTACCGTCATAGGCAAGGTTTAAAGCCTTGGCATGAACTTCCAAAGCCAAGAAAAACTCAACTTAACATCGATGACAGAATGTGGTTTGCCCATTATCTTGAAGATTGGGATGTGGATGATTTCATGCATTTAGCTGTCTTTGATGAATTTTTTGTTTACGTAATACGTCGGCCTAACTACCAAAATGATCGAGTGTGGGCCACAACACCAGATGAAATTGATGACAGTGAACATTATCACGAATTATTAAAAAGTTCAGACTGTGTTGGTGTGTTTGTTTTGTTCACTGTAAAGAAGCTCATGTGGGTGCTGAAGCCAAATGGTCAGAGTTGGTATGGACAGTGTTTTCGTGATAGTATTCTATCCCAGCATGTCATTCCTTTTCTATGAAACCCAAACAATGTTATGGATGTCGATCAGGTCACACTTCTGCACGATAAGGCCCCCTGCTTTAAGGCATTAGCCACTCAACAGTTGTTGCGGAACCATGAGATCGATTTTTTTAGAAATGAAGAATGGCCAGGAAATTCTCCTGACCTGAATGTCTGTGAACACATTGGATCAGTTATAAAGGACAAGGTTGAATGTCTCTTGTTTGAAGAACCTGCAGCAAATTGATTTTCGAAGGATACAATGACGCAATATATTGAAACTGTTTTAGCAAATTTGCGTAATGATCAAGATCTATTCATGTCACTTTTGGCAAGCTACCCAAAGTGAATTCAGGCTGTCTTGGAAGCCAATGGCGGGAACACCAAGTTTTAATTGTTTCTCATTAAATGCAGGATTAAATTCTCTTTTGTAAGGTATGTTTAGTTTTACTGTACCTCTAATGGTTTAGGCCATGGGTGGGGTGGCTAAGGTTTATTGGAGCCCCGTATATATCCAAACATGACAACCTATAATACTGTACCTATATACAGGTATTTACATACATACATACATACATTAATAGTTCAAAGTCATCTCATTAATTATTTTTAGTTTCTTACCTCTCCAAATCTGCTTCTTTGAGATACTGTTTACTCAGTGGCTCACCAACATCTTGAACTTCAGTGGCAAATGCAGTTTCCAACTTCCTCTTGAGGGAGGTTAAAGCTTTTTTGTATTTTTGTGAAACTGCCATTGATCTGCTTCCACTGCTCAGGGCATCTGAAAAATATTTGAAATACAATTACAGTAAACCCTTGATAAGTCGGACTATATAGGGCTCCAGCCAGTCTGACTCATTGCGAATTACCTTAATTACCCCCCTATTTACCCCTAAAGAGGCATAATACTCTCTAACCTTTTAAGTTTGATTAGTGAGAGTCTAATACAATGTTCAAAATAAACATTAAAAAACAATAAAACTTTGTTTCACTTACTGTTGCTGGAATTATTTTGAGCGTGAAACACAAAAAATTTTATTGTTTACCTTTTTGTACAATACAGTATTAAAAAAACACTTCACTTAATAAAAGAAACAAAATAATAATGGCACTTGACATAGGAAATAAAACGCTTCTCTCAGTAAAATAAACAAAAGAATAATAGCACTTGACAGAGAATAGAGTCTGACTCATCCCGAAGTCCGACTTATTGAGGGTTTACTGTAATTAATAAATATAAGTATGACATATCTAGTGGCAACAATCTGAATTTCTGAACTGAAGTATATTTTTTAGATAATTTCATATATATGTATTAGGTATAAGACAACTATGGGGCTCCAATAAACTTAGCCCCCTGGCCTAAACTATTAGAGGTACAGTAAAACTAAACATACCTTACAAAGAGAATTTAATACTGCACTTAATGAGAAACAATTAAAATTTGGTGTTCCCGCCATTGGCTTCCAAGACAGCCTGAATTCACTTTGGGTAGCTTGCCAAAAGTGACATGAATAGATCTTGATCATTACGCAAATTTGTTAAAACAGTTTCAATGTGTTGCGTCATTGTATCCTTCGAAAATTGATTTGCTGCAGGTTCTTGAAACAAGAGACATTCAACCTTGTCCTTTATAACTGATCCAGTGTGTTCACAGATGTTCAGGTCAGGAGAATTTCCTGGCCATTCTTCATTTCCAAAGAAATTGATCTCATGGTTCCACAACAACTGTTGAGTGGCTAATGTCTTAAAGCAGGGGGCCTTATCGTGCAGAAGTGTGACCTGATCGACATCCATAACATTGTTTGGGTTTCTTAGAAAAGGAATGACATGCTGGGATAGAATAATATCATGAAAATACTGTCCATCCCAACTCTGACCATTTGGCTTCAGCACCCACATGAGCTGCTTCGCAGTGAACAAAACAAACATACCAACACAGTCTGGACTTTTTAATAATTCGCGATAATGTTCATCGTCATAGATTTCATCTGGTGTTGTGGCCCACACTTGATCATTTTGGTAGTTAGGCCGACGTGTTACGTAATCAAAAAATTCATTGGAGACAGCTAAATGCATGAAATCATCCACATCCCAATCTTCAAGATAATGGGCAAACCACATTCTGTCATCGATGTTGAGTTTTTCTTGGCTTTGGAAGTTCATGCCAAGGCTTTAAACCTTGCCTATGATGGTACAGTCGAATGATCTCACCGCTAATGATCTTTCTTGTCAACATTTCGATCTGTCTAGAGTTTAGCACAGATGTTTTTCTGCTTACGCGTACTGCTTTCAATGATGTCCTTTGTTTCCTGAGAGAGTGGCAAATTTGGGTGCCCAGATTTGGTTGTATCCATTTCACATTCATCCAAAGTTTTATTCCAATTTCTTTTGACAAAGTCCTCACTTCTTTGCAACTTTTTGGCAACCCATGAATGTGTTATAAAGGTGGCTCCAGCATCACGAGCTTCCCGAAATGTTATTGCTCATATGCGATCTATCACACATTGCCTCTCTGAATCACCAATTAATTGAGAAGCCATTATATTATGACTTTATCAGCTAGAGTAATTTTAATACTTGCAATAAATAATTTTATATATTTTTATAATCGCTAAAAACTATTTCAATATAAGTAAACATGTAAGCTGCAAATGGGGGGGGGCCAAGGTTTTTTGGAACCCCTTATATCTGAATTAAATTTCAGCTGACAGTATAAAAATGCATTATCTGTACACACATTAATAGCTAGTTAGTTACGTAATTTCACTGGGGTAACATGAATTTGCTCCAAAGTTGCATTAAGCTCTTCTTGTTGAATATCTTTATCTGTTTCAGTACATTTTCTTGGAATTTTTTCTGGGGATATGTCAGGTGAAGTAGTCGTACTTTCAGTACTACTAGTTATTGCTTCTGGCAGTCTGAATAATTCTTGGTTTTCCGTGTTTATTAATTAATTTCTGACAATTTATACAAACTTCAGATTCACCACTGAAATTATATTTAGGGTCACTATTTTTGACAAGCTTTGGAAGTGGCCTCAAGTTTCACAGAATAGGTTTTTTGTGCAGTTCAAAAGGGTTGCAACAGTGCTTGTTATAGCTTTTATGTGTAGACATTTTCATCAAACACTTTTACTATTTAAAACACTATGCGTATATGTACATAAATCTGTTCAAAATGAAAAAAAAATATATACATTAAATGAGAACACAGTGAATGCTTTGTGCATCATAGAAAACAAAATAAAGATATCTCTAGTTAGACAATAGTTATCCTGGGTAGGATTGCCACTTTTTTAATGTCCACATGAGATTTTTTGTTCAACCAATTTACTCAACAATCGAATGGGGAAGATAGTTTATGGTAGGTACTAGTGTTTTATGTTTAGTTCTTAGAATACTAGTTTAATACACATGTATTTACATTTTTAACAAGTACACCAATCTATATACCAGAAGTCAATGAGAATGTTGAACAGTTTGTTAGAAATTATTGTCACTTAAGTGAAAGTAGTCATTTTCAAATCTGTAAATACCTATTTTATAGGCAATACACACATATTTCTTTTCATATATTGATAGAATAAGGTTGAAACTCATTTTTTGTATATATGAAAATTTTAAAAAATCTGTAATTAGGGTGGGCAGGACCCCTTCAAATGGAATAAAGTGTCATAATTTTTTTCTATTAATTTTAGCCATTTTTCCTGCTTATGCTAATTTGTTGTGTGTGCAATTACCTTTCCTACACACTTTAAATCACTGTTCTATGTCAATTAGTGACTGAGTTATGGTGGTTTGAAAATTTCCAGTTTTTGTCCCCCCCTCAAAAAGGGGGGAGCATAACTTTTGAACCATAACTCCAATTGAGCTGATATTTGAAATTTGGTATTTACTAGCATAGACCATTCTATATACCAAATTTAAGCAAAATCTATGATGGTATGGTGCACTTTTTTTTTTTATGAGTGAAGGTCAAGCTTGTCGCCCCTCCTCTTGAGTTGGCCTGATGAAGTAGTGAGTTGGTTTCTTGTACTCTCCACCTCACATAGCCAGATATGCATGGCTCATCGAGGATTGTTCTGAACGTGGCTTCTAATCTTCTTTTGAAGATGTCTACCACAACACCATTTGTGTTCCTTAGGTCTTTGGGTAGCTGATTAAACAGTTTTGGTCTCACAACAAAACTATTTTCTTACAGGGTTAAGGATGTTCCCTGTCTCACCTTTAATTTGGGAACACTACACAGTCTTCCTTTTCTACTTTCCACTGTTGTTTGAGGAGTTACAGGGTTCAGAGTAAGATTAGGGACTAGTTTCTCCATTATTTTCCAAGTGTAAATAATAGTGTAGCTCTCTCTTCTCCTTTCCAGTGAATATAGGTTTAATTCGCATAACCTTTCCCATAATTTAGTTGTTTGCATCCATTGATCTTGGCTGTGAAGCTTCTCTGAATCCCTTCTAGCTGTCTAATGTCTTCTTTTTTTATATGGGCAATAATTGGGCATGTTAGAACTGAGCAGTATTTCAATTTGGGTATGATCAATGTTTTCAAAGGAGGAATCATTATATTCGTATCCCTTCGTGTAAAGGTTCTCAATATCTGCCAAGTTATTCTCTTTGTTTATTGCTATCTTATTTTGTTTCAAATTTTGCATCATCACTCATTACAACCCCTAAATCTTTTATTTTAGAATTTCTCTGAATTTCCTGTCCATTTGGTGTATAATATTTCATGGATTTTAGGTCCTCCCATTTTCTGTACCATAACAGCTGAAATTTCTCTGTTAAATTTCATATTGTCGTCTTCTATCCACTTGTAGATTTTGTTCATGTCAGTTTGTAGAGATCCTATATCTTCTGGGTTTCTTATTTTTCTACTGATCTTTGTCTCATCTGCAAAGGATGTTACTGTGCTGTCACAGTTAATGTCATCATCTATGTCAGTTAGCATAATTATGAAGAGTAATGGAGCTAATACTGTTCTTTGTGGTACTGAGCTGAGGACTTTTGATTCTGATGAAGATATTCCTTGTACTGTAACGACTTGCTGCCATTCACTGAGGAAATTATATCAGGTCATCCCGTAAGTAATGTCATTTTTTTACCTTTATTTCCAAATGAAAATAAAACTGCATCAAAATAAATTTTAATCAATTTTATATTTTCTTTCACTTTCTATGACTCTGCCACTTCTCTACAAGCATTTCAATTCCATATTGATAAAATTCCTTCGGTTTAGAAGCCAGACTGGCGGTGCAAGGTCTGGTGAATATGGAAGATATGGAATTTTTTCCCAACCAAGCTGTTCAGTTTTGGCAGTGGTGATTTGAGCAGTATGAGGATGTGCGCTGTCCTGTTGAAACACACCACCCTTGCAATTGGCCAAAGAAGGACGTTTTGTTTGCAATGCAACCAGGGCTGTGGAGTTGGAGTCATGGAGTCGGTCAATTTTGAGTGGAGTAGGGGTTGGAAGTGCATAGTTGGATGGAGTCGGAGTTGGTGCAAATCCTTCAATTATAACCATAGCAGCCTAGGCCTAGGCCTAGCTCAATTTTATGAATAAAATAGATTTAACTTAATGTTTTAATATATAATATATAACATAAATATATAAATATAGTTGCTTATAATTAATAAGGATTATGATTATTAATTAACATAATTAATAATAAGGAAATTTAAAAATTTTGTACTAGCAACCCTAAATCTTTTTCAGATTTTTAGATTTCAATTTTATAATTTTGATAAGCATCACTGAAAGAAGATTTAATGGAAGCGATCCTTTTTCTAAGAACAAATTCAGTTTAGGTTAGTACATTTTGTTACGGATGTTTATAATAATACAAAAGCATCTTATTAATTTGCTAAACCAATAATAATCTTATTTTGTTTAAGTTTCAATCAGTTTGTATTTTGGGATTTATTGTAATTTTTTAATAAAGAGAAAAAAAGCTATTAAGGCATAGTTACAGCCACTAAGTAACCTGATGAGTCATGTGGTGGTGATGAAATGCCTTGTTTATGAATCTCCATTGGCCTAATAAAGCTAATCGTAATCAATTTGGCCTTAACATTCCATCGGAGTCGTAATTATACAAGTCATATTTCTGGAGTCGGAGTCTGAATGTTAAAATTTTTGGAGTCGGAGTTGGAGTCGGCAAATTTTATCACTGACTCCACAGCCCTGAATGCAACGCTCCGTCTTTGAAGTTGCTGACAGTAGACTTCGGCTGTAATAGTTTGATTGGGCTGCAACAGTTCAAAATGAACCACTCCTTGAATATCCCACTAAATGCACAGCAAAACCTTCCTGGGGTGCAGATGTCCTCTTGGCTGTGGTGTAGCAGATTCCCCAGCACTGACCCACTGCTGATGATGCTTAACATTTGATGAAGCACCCAATTTTCATCCCCAGTAATGAGTCAATTCAGAAATGGTGCTTGAAGTTGCCAAAAATGCAATGAAGAGCAAATGTTCATGCGATCTCTACAGTTGTCTGGTGACAACGTATGGGGAACCCACTTCCCAAGTTTCGACACTTTTCCCAGACATTGCAGGTGGCGATGAACTGTGGAACTGGTCGAATTTAGTCACTGGGCAAGTTCTTCAACAGTTACAGCAGGATTTTCTTCAAGTGTATCTATCAGAAGGTCATCATTGAACTCAACAGGTTGGCCCGAGCGCGCTTCATCAGTTAAGCTATAGCCACCAGACCTAAACTTCTGGAACCATCTTTGACATTTCCTTACATTTAAAGCTTCCTCCCCATAAATATCCTGAATATTTTTTGCGGCTGCAGTCATGTTATTTCCTTTTCTAAACTCATAAAGCATTATATGCCTAGTGTGTTCCTCTGACACCTCCATCTTATCCGTAAGGGTGAAATAAACGAAGATTGTTAACACGATGAAACTTCACTTAGAGTGAGAAGTAACATGTCTAAACACATAAAAATTCGAGTTTTCCACAAAATATACAGAGAAACATGTGCAAATATGACGCGAGTTTAGCAGTGAAAAAAATGACATTACTTATGGGATGACCTGATATATCCATTTCCCTACTTTTCCTGTTATTCCCATATATTTCAGTTATGTATTATGATTCTATGGTCAATGTATTATGATTCTATGGTCACACTTGTCGAATGCTTTGGCAAAGTCTGTGTATATTACAACATAGTTTTCATTACTTTCAAGTGCATCAATAATGTTGTTGTTGTGTTCTATTAGTTGTGCTAGGCATGATCTGCCTGACCAAAACCCATGTTGGTTATCATTTAATTTTTTCAGTTTCCAAAAAGTCATAGATTTTCTAACTATTCTTTCAAATATTTTAGTGAGATGAGATGTAAGCAACACTGGCCTATAGTTTTTGGCCTCGGATCAATCCTCCTTTATATATATTGGGACTACGTTCGTGCTCTTCAGGATGCCTGGCATTTCTCTCGTGTCTAGTGACCGTCTCCATATCCAATATAGGGGCTTAACTATTGCATTCTTGCAGTTTTTGATCAGTGTGGCATTCCATTTGTCCAGTCCTGCCACTGAGTGTGCTTTTAGTTTCCCTATAGCTTGTGTAATATCATCTGTCGTAAATATGACAGCTGACCCTGTAATAAAATGCCCTTCTGGTTTCGGGAGAACGATATCTAACCTAGGTGCGAATTTCTCAATGGTCTCTGGATTATTTCCTAATCGCCTTTTTTCATTCGTTTTTCGGTTTATAATTTCTGTATAATAAACAACAATGTAATAACCAATGTAATAATAAATTTATAATTTCTGTAATTAATAATTATGCAATATTAAATGTAATAAATTTAATTATAAATGTAATAATTATGTAAAAATAATAGAATCTGTATGTTTAGAACAGGAAGATAGTTTTAAAATTTGTGCGAATGTACTTAATGAAAATGCCCCTCCTGTCTCGAGAGAATGGAATCCAACCTAGGTGCGAATTTCTTAACGGTCGATCCCTGAACTGTTTTTCCCTCTTGTTTTGTTTCATTTGTGTTTCTGTATCCACCCGAGGAGGATGCCAGTGGGTGTCGAAACTGTCGTGGAAATAAACTCTGTCTATTAGAGTGGGTTTTTATTCTCATATTTTGACCTTCATGTAAAAAAGTGAAGTTTTTTGCATTTATCTGTCGTAAAGTTGAAGTCCATTATACTTTCCCCTTGTAGTTCTTCAAAGAATGCATTTCTATCACATTTCAGTTTTTGGGATACTGAAAGATGATTTGTACTGAGCTCTTAATATTTCAGATACTTCTGTTAGATCATCAGATGAAGCACACTTCATTTTTCAAAGGTCTGATAGTCATATGGTTTTTTGACTTCCTTTTTGCAAAATTCTAGAAGTACTTTGAGTTAACCTTTATTGCTTCCATAGCATTGTCATCTTTTTCTGTATGCTTCTCAGTTAGTTCCTGTATGACGCAATTGATACTCTGCAGTTTATCATTTAATATTTTTCTGATGATGTTATCTTTACAGTTTCTTAATTTTATAGTCACTATTTTTCTCTTAGAACAGTGACCTCTTTTGTCTCTTGAACCTGCTTCCCTTTCCTCTTTGTTGTATTTTTGGGACATACCTTTCCACAATTTCCAGCATCTTCTCCTCTAAGGTCATTAGCATCTCTTCCATTGTCTTGGCCTCAAAGATGGTTTGCTAATCTATTACTTTCATGCTGGATGCAACACCTTCCCAGTTTATAGCTTTGGAGTGAAAATTTTTAATTTGCTTATTTCTGTTGTTCATGTTCTTTCCTTTCCTGTTGTTTTTATGTTGGTTATTATTTCAATAATGTTGTGATCCAATATTATAGTTGGGGATATTTCTACATTATCAATTAGGTTGCTGGCTGTTGTTTGTGAATACCAAATCTAGGCAGTTGTTTTTTCTTGTTAACATAAATTAATCAGCTAGAGCTAGTAGCATTTTTACCTGCTCCTGGTCTTCCCATGTGCCCCCTTTGTCCTGGTGTATACATGTATTTTTTTCCTCTCCTTTTACATTTTATGAATGGAAAATTAAAATCACCACAGAGAAAAATATTTGGGGTTGGAGAGTGTAGATCTTTTACCCAGTTTCTTACCTCTGTAATGGAATCTGAGAATTTTGAGGTTGGCATGTTCTTATTTTTTGGCATGTCCAAGATGGCAGCATTTGAGATTGCCATTGAATACTTGGAAGAGAATGATGATACGATTACCAGGGGTGGATTTAGGGTCAGAGGCCTAGTCAGCTAATCTGAGAAGGGGGCTCATTCTGACCATACCAGTTTTGTACACCAAGCTGATAATTCAATCAGTAGTCAGGAAATACAAAAATACCACCTGGGCTGCCTGGGTGGGTGAACAGCAAACCCAAAAGTCCATACAAGGAAAAAGTGTGTGTGTGTGAATTACATGCCATCTCGCAATGATGGCTGATGTGGTAAGCCGGTAACTACATAATGGTCATGTCTTGAAGCCTCATCTTGCTTTCACTTGGGTAAACTGCTCGATAATCATGTCCAAGGGTATGTCATGCTGCGTAGTGTTGCCAAGTATCTCAGTGGAGTTGGGTTTCCATGTTTTTCGTGGCAAGAATATATCACTCATTGAAAAATCAGATAGATTAAGCTAATCTTAGTGATGTTCAAAGTTGATTTCAACTTTATTTCCTGACTGGGATGCTTTATCTCCCATGTGTCTGTTGACAATATTGCAATAGATGCAGAAAAAATACATTTTTAAGAATTCCTTGATTTCTATCATTATCAATCCCCCCGGGTCCCTATAGGCACGATGCTACTGCTGGGTATAAAGTGCACTCCTATCCTGCAGTTACTAAAATAGTTCCCTTAGAATTTTTTACAGTTACACCAATGGTCAGAGGGCCCGACCCAAGAGGGGCCCAGTCAGCTGAAGCTGACCTAGCTGCCTGTTAAATCTGCCACTGATGATTACATTAGGTAATTTGCATCTCATGAAATTGTGGAGTTGGCTGAGCAATGATCAACTCTACACTGCAGCTCAGCTGAAAAGGGAACTTATGAATCACTATGGGAAGAAGGTATAACTACAATCAAGCAACAGCATAACATAACTCTTACATCGAATGTGAAAAATCTCATCCAAGAGGTGTATGTAAATGCTGCAAGTGTTAACCAATCCAACATGGATGACTTTATCAAAATCATGAGAGAATATATTTGTATGGAGATAAAATGTATGGACAAACACAGCACATGAAACTGATTGACACAAATCTCAATTACCTCCCACATTTGTTATGCATCCTCCTACAAACCATCATCAAGAGTCGAAACTCTAAGCTCCATACTGTCATTTGGCAAGGCTATGAATTAGTCAACATGTCCCCATTCATTTCTGCCTCTTCTACAAGTTGGCCTCAGTGTCACATTAGAATATAAATATGGCCATCATGATTTAGTGGATATGATTGGCAAATTTGGCTTTTGCTCTTCATACACTGAGGCATCTAAGTATGGAAAAATTGCAGCAACCACTCAGGGTGTTGGCCTAATCAATAAGATTGCAGACACATTTTGCCAATACCAGGCTGATAATGTATATCATGCCAGGCCATAATTACTAACCTTACCTAGCCTAACTTAATTTAACATATTATCAAGCTGTTATGAATGTGGTCTCCAAACTGTGTCTGGCATCTGGAATTTCATTACTATTTCAAAAAATGAAAAACCTTGACTACCTTAACCAACTAAAGGTTAAGGTGAATTGTATATTAGGTTTTATGCCAATTGTCATATGGTTTTACAAAATGTGTTAAATATTGGATTAACCTTTCTAATTTTTTCATTTTCTAAAAGGTTATGCATCACATAGCCAATGTGCAATTTTTTTTTTTTTTTTAATCATAGATTTGGGGATTTTGTCCCCTCCCCCAATCCCCAACTCTTGGTGGTCATGAATAAAGTGTATAAACTTTAATATACATCATTCTAATTTTAAAAAAAATACAAAATTGGTTAAGGTATTTGTCTTGCAGTTATGGACTTAGTCTGTGTGAGCACATTTTTAGAAGTTGAGAATTTTATATCTCTGGATGGTCAAGTAAAGTATATGAATTAAGAAACACCATTTTAATAGTACATAGAGCTAATGAAAACATTATTGATGTAAAACCTAATGTTCAAATTTTTATAAAATCCAGTGACATTTTTATTAGTGTTAGTTTTTATTTGAACTATGCATGAAATTAATGTCATTTCAGTATGCTGAAACGATGTTGGCTCATCCGTATTGATGGTTTTTTAGTCTATATTTGAACTGGTTCTAGTTTAATGACACTGCAGAATCAGGCTATATAGAGTATTCAGTGGCTTTTAAATCTTTATTGATTATATTTTAACATTACTTTAATTTAGCTACAGCACAGTTATAATATTTAAGTGACAACTTTTGTCCACTGTATAAGATTTCAAAAAAAAAAAGTGATATAAGAATTTAAATAATTTGTCATAGACACTTCATTTTACAAATCATCAAAAAGTTTTTCAATGGAAGTTTCCTATAATGCACGATGTCCAGGTAAGTTATTGTACACATTTGATCTTATGAGGTAGCTACTGGTATATACAGTATATATATTAAGTTTAACCTAACTTAGGTTATATGTCATTTAGTCCTCCATGGACAAGAAATTTTTTTTTTTTAAATTGGCTAGGCTATAAATAAAAAATTATATATTTTTGTGCGCTAACCATGTCATTGGTACAGCCCTTCATTTTTGCTTCCCTACAACCATTTATACTGATGGTATGAGAGCTTTTAAGCCTATACATTCACAGTCATCATACACACACACCAAATTTTAGGGAAGCCTTAGGCCTATTAAAAGCTCCCTTTTCTGAACATAATTTACTTCTTGATTTTGTATAGTAAATAAAACTGCATCCCCCCATTTGAAATGGAGTCCTCTGTACATTTTCAGAAAAAAATTTGCATATAAATATGTAAATATAAAAAAAAAAAAAATTCCAGAATTCAGGTGCAGTTCAGAGACACTGTAATTACTAAATCTAATGAAACTTAGCTAACCTAACCCAATCTATTACTAAGCTATTATGAACTTTCTCTGAACTATGTCTGGATTTGGAATTTTACCAAAATTACTAATTGATAATGTTCCATTTTTCTTTGGCTACATTATTCAGTAATAAAGTAATGAGACTAATAAAATTTCAAAAACAAAACTCAGTAATTACCAATTAGGACCTACTAATTTTTTATGCTTTCCAGAAAATTTTTCTAGAGGTTTTTACTGAAACTGTATATGAAGGCCTGATACTAAAGCATTTATACTAGCCTAGGTCATTATCACTATATAGACTACTGTACATGGTTTCTATCAGGCATGGGATAATTGTAATTGATTGTAATTAATTATATTTTTTCATGTAATTAGCAAGTAATTGTACTTGACTACCTAAAATGTAATTGTAAAGTTTAAACTACTTGCTCATCATATCTCAGGGAGCTTTCTTTTGAAATAAAATGTTTTTATTTCACATGTTCCTACTAAATTAATTGCCAGTTTTTTTTTTTTTGTCTTAGTATTTTCTGAGTGCCTTATCTTTGGTTTCTTTACACCATATCACATACATATGTCCAATCTCCAATTGTCCATAGCAAGAACTGCTTGATGAAAAATACAGTTCTGTGCAATGTTAAAAAGAGAGTATATTTTATTAACCTAATATTATCTATTTTTCATCCAAGATGAAGGCCAAAACTGAAAATGGAATTGAAATACCTAGGTACAAAAGCATGACATGATCAAATAGTGTGTATTTATGAAAAAATGCAATTCTTTGTAAATGTAATTTTAATTACTTTACTAAGTACTGGTAATTGTAATTATTTCACCATCTTCAGTAATTGTAATTGAATATAAAGTAATTGTAATTAATTACATTGACCAAGTAATTGCCCCATGCCTGGTTTCTATACATTTTTAATAAAGCAAGCCTGCCTAATAGCCTAACCTTCAAAGAAAACATTTTGTAACATAATTAGACCCAACATAATTTATTAAAAGTACAAATAGCTACCACAACTAATTTTCCTACAAAAAAAATTAACTAAACCTAATGAAGTTTTATAAAAAAAATTTGCCTATAAACCTAAAATTTTTAAAAACCATAAAGAAATTAATATTCACTAAATAATCAGCAATAATTGGATTTTGATTTTGAAATTTTATTGCTGTCATCAAAATTAATAAAATATCCAAAGAAATGCACATTATTACCAAATACTAATTTTTTATGGAAATTTTGTTTATAAACAAACTTTTCCTGAAACTATCAGGTCATCCCATAAGTAATGTCATTTTTTAGATTGGAATTTGAAGGACAAAAAAAACCTCAACTGAAACTTTTTGATCTAGTATATATTTTCCATCGGAATCAATGACACTCTGCCAACATCCTACAAGCTTTTCAATGCCATGTTTATAAAATTCAGGCAGTTTTGAAGCAAAAAACGTACAAAGACTGGTGTGCAGGTCATCTAAAGAAGTATAGTTTCTCATCAAGATAGTTTTGCAGACTCCTGAAGAGATGATAATCTGAAGGCGCAAGGTCTGGAGAATATGGAGGATGTGGAAGTTTTTCCCACCCAAGCTCCTCAATTTTTGCAGAAGTGATCCAAGCAGTATGAGGATGTGCGTTGTTGTGGTGGAACACGATTCCTTTCTGATTAACCAAAGAAGGTCTCTCTTCTTTTAGTGCAGTGTTCAATCAATCCAGTTGTTGACAGTAGACTTGAGCGGTGATTGTTTGGCTGTGTGGTAAAGTTTCAAAGTGTATTACACCACCTTTATCCCACCAAACACTAAGCAACACCTTCCGAGGGTGAAGATTTGGTTTTGGCTGTGGTGTTGCTGGTTCACCGGCACAAACCCACTGTCGATGGCGCTTAACATTCTGGTACAGTATCCACTTTTCATCACCAGTCACTAAACAGTGCAAAAGCGGATCTTGGAGTTTACAGGACTGAAGAGCTGTGCTAATATTTACCCACACCCTCAGATTGTCGACTGATAATTCATGTGGCACCCATTTTCCTAACTTAGGCACTTTCCCGAGTTGTTACAAATGTCGATGGATGGTGGACACGGATGAATTGAGTTTCTGGGCCAATTCTTCGACAGTTGTTGAACAGTCTTTTTCAAGTGTGGCTAACAGCAGGTCATCATCAAACTGAGCAGGGCATCCAGAATGTGCTGCATCTGTCAAACATTCCTAAACTTTTGAAACCATCTGACATTTCCTCACATGCAGAATATCATTGCCATAAACTTTCTGAATGTTTCGCGTTGCTTCAGTAGCACTATTCCCTTTTTTGAACTCGTAAAGCATTATATGCCTGATATGCTCTTCTGATACCGCCATGTTTATGAGGGGTTCACATAAAGCAAAACACACGTCTTCACTGGTCAAGGTCTGTAAAGTATGTAGCGAGACACGATACATCTCCTCTTAGATATAACCTGCGGAAAATTTATGCTTAAACCGAGTAGGACTAGTTTAAACTTAATCTATCATAAAAAACGACATTACTTATGGGATGACCTGATACATTCTAAAACTAAATAATGAAAATTAAAAATTAGTATGGAACACATCTTCTACAGGTGTTTGTCAACATTTATATAAAAAATTGTATACAAGTTGGCAGCCTTCTCTCTCCTCAGTCTGTTTCTTTCTTTAGACTGTACCAACTCAAAATATGAAAATACCTTTTTGTTACATCTGATTAGGTTTAGTGAAGTAGATGTAGGCTAATATGGATGATGAGTTACAACTGTTTCAGTCTGATTTCTCTCTTTTAGGTTTGAACTGCCTCATCTTGGTAATTCACTATTTATAACAATGTAGCTATATCAAATTTTTTAGTTGAAAAACTGCCACATACTACCAATTTATGAATTTTTGCACTGTTAAAAATAAAAATCAAGTGCCATGATTAAATTATTGTATTTGATCATTTTGAAAATCATTGTCAACCCTCCTTTAAACCTTAGCTACTGTTGGGTACACATGGCTTTGATTACACAGACATCTGATTTGTGGATTATACCAAAGGTATGGATAAGAATTAACATGTACACACTTGGTTAATATATTTACCTATAATTTGCATCTGTGTCAGCATTTGGACACTTAATAATCTTTATATGAAAAGAACATTTTGCTTACACACTCTAATTCATAGTTATTTTGATTTTAGCTGTGAAAAGACTCTTGAAGGAAGCTCAGGAGCTGTATGTAGCCACAGAAGAATACTATGCCCATCCTTTAGAAGACAACCTATTTGAGTGGCATTTTACAGTCAGAGGACCTCCAGAAACGGAGTTTGATGGTGGTGTTTATCACGGGAGAATTGTAATGCCAGCAGAATATCCAATGAAGCCACCTAATATAATATTTTTTACGGTATGTCCTTCCCAAATGTTATTTGCATGATAGGTTTAGTAGACTTCTTTGAATCAAAGGTTGTATTTGTTTACGTACTGATATTTTTTCTTTCTATGGGAGAAGCTTAAGATCTTGCTTTTTAATATTTGTAAATTTACACAAAAATAAAGTTAGAAGTAGCTCTTCAAACTACTGTAGTTAGCGTAGGCACTTCGGCTTTATAAACGAAATTAAAGGATCAGGCAAGAATTTTATGAATTTTACATAGTTTCTTCACATTCATAATTTTGTGACTTCTGATGAGTATTGGGACATTTGTAGCTTGGTTGAAGACTGACTCCAGTTGTGAATGTCCCAGTCTCAACTCCCACACCACTGCTATTGGAATTTGAGCCAGGTGAATCAATGGGATTCACACTCACCTCCCTCTGGTGGGGGGGTGGGGGGAATAGAGTTCCTGTTAATCAGTCAGGAGGGCTAGTTTCTGGCACTGTGCTCAAGTCTCCTAATGCAACCCATTGCCCTAACTCTTGGTTTATTATTGCCAGCACCATCAGGAGTCAAACACCTGACCTTAGTGTCTCCACTTTGCTTATAGGAAAATGGTGGAAAACGGGGGTCCTAGATGTTACTTATTACCCGAGTAGTGTCACTTTATATGGAAACCAAGTATGACATTGTAATCTCCTAGTACCTTTGTAGAAACAACTGCAATTTATAAGAAAAAGGTGTAATTATCAAAGAAAGAGCAGTTGCTAGGTTCATTCATTTAAAAATATGGTGTGAGCCTTTTTATAATGTCTTTTTTATATACCATGTATTTAATTATCATGCTGTGATGGAGTACTATCCTTGTGTAGTATCTTCAAACTGTTTCTCTTGTCAAAAGTGAATGAAGCCACAAATTAAAAAACAAGTTTGGGCAGGGATTAGTCAAGTACTAGTATTGACTATCGAGTATGTTTATGGAATCGCACTGTGGGTGGTAATTCCATGCACAAAATCAGGGTTTCCAGCCATCAAATTTACAAGAGGGTGACAGAAAATAACCTTGGATTTCTTTTATTAAAGAAATCTCCTATATGAAAATCGGCTTTTAACTATATATTGAAATAGTAAACAAAGAAACTGAAGTTACCAATGAAATGTAGAAAAATTTACCATACATAACTTAAAAATTTTAAGCAATTTAAGATTCGCCTTAGTAGCTGTAGGACCACATTCAGAGATTTTATTTCTTATTGATGAGTTTTAGGTCATTAAAAATAATTTTGTACATTAATTAAATTATTAAAAGGAAACATTTTTGTCAAACTTTCATTCAAATTCTCAGCACTTTGTTTACTTGAAAATATTTTAGTATTTTTAGCTATATTTAGTTTTAATATTGGGGACCAAATATTTTTTATTTTCTCACATTTAATAATGCTAAACTTTATAGACAAAGTGAGGTTTTTGCTCATTTTTTAATATTAAGCAGTAAATAACAGTATCGTCCCACTGAATGTTGTTCTCATTTCATTCTGCATCCAAGAGTGAGAATTCTAGAGAAGGGAATTCACAAATTTATCTGTTCCCATTTCAGGCCTATATGAAACTGATTTGGCCTATTTCGGTAATGTAGTAGGGCAAGAAATTCATTTAAGCCCTTAACCCCTGCCAAATAAAGCAAAGAAGGATTTGTATTGAGCCTAGTCTCAACTTTGTTATTGATGTTCCAAGATAGATTAGTTAGTCATCATTGAAATATGTTTCCTTTTGGTTGTCAAAAGGTCTGGAAATTTTACCAGAAGTATCAATAAAGCTTTTCCAAAAGAAAGGAATTATTTTCCAGGGCTGTGGAGTCGGAGTCGGTAAAAATGTACCGACTCCGACTCCGACCTCAATATAAATTTTAATAAAATGTTTTTGTGTGTGATATCACTGGCAGCTATGGTGGTTAAACCACTTAAATAATAAACACAATGTTTTCCATTTCAGACACTAATGCCATTAATTCATTTTTTCTTTTCAGATAATATTTTTTATTTTTAATGCTTATTTAATTTCGAGTTCTTTCTAAATTTCATAAGTTTTTAACTTTCAAGTCTAAAACCCCTTTCACAATGGCAAAGACACTTCTAACAAAGTCTGCAGTTTTTGAATATTTTACAATAACCACAGATGGGAAACATTTCGTGTGTCAGTGTATGATAGAAGATGATGATGATGATGAAAAATTATGTGAAGCAAAAATCAGTGGTTTTACTGGCTCTGATAAAAATGCACCAACCAGAGCATCAAATTTGAAAAGACATTTGCAGCATTTCCATCCCAAAATTTTAGAAGTTGTCATTGAGAAAGATAGTAATAAAAACCTTGCAACTACTTCAAAGTTAACAAAAGATCAGAAATCTACTGAATGACAAGCACCACTTACAAGATACTTTACTACAGACAAAGTTACCGTAACAATGACCACAGATGATGATGATTCACGTGGTGGTGATGAAATGCCTCTTGTGTAATTATCATCATAGCAGATTTAGAATTAATATACCTTCGGAGTCGGATAGACAAAAAATTGAGGAGTCGGAGTCGGAGTCGGTTTTTTATGTGCCGACTCCACAGCCCTGTTATTTTCTAATACTGTATTTGGAAAAACAATAAGTTTTATTATAATACGGGCAGTATCCGAAACTCAGTTGAGTATTAACAAGGGGAATGGCCCACCCAACCCAACCTAGAAGCCAGAAGTGAACCCGACATTGGAACCTATGATAATAGAGACCAGGGGTCGGCAACCATGGGCACGCGAGGTGGTTGTCCAAGGCATGCCAAGTGATTCCCCAAAAATTGCATCATAGGAAAAATAATAAAAAAAGGCAAAACAAAAGCTTTTATTTACAGAACATGCTCAATATGTCCACCATTGTTTTCAGTACACAAATTCAGATGTGATACCCAGTCAGCAAGTACACGGTGAATGATATCAGGAGTAATGGTGTTACATGCCCCAATAATGCGCTGCCGCAAATGTTCAACACTCCTAATTTTCTCTGCTATACCAGCGCTTTCAAGCGGCCCCAGAGATAAAAATCTAGTGGTGTGAGATCCGGGCTTCTAGCTGGCCATTCCACAGGCCCTCGACGTCCTATCCAATGACCAGGGAATTGTTGGTACAGGTATTCCCTTACTTGGGTGCTGTAATGTGCAGGAGCGCCGTCTTGCTGGAACCATGTTGGGAAATTTCCTTCGTTCGAGACACTGGGAAATGCTTCTTCCTTGAGCATACGTAGGTAGGTGCCTCCAGTGACATGTTCATCGAAAAAGAGGGGGCCTATGATGCGATCCTTCCAAATGCCACACCATACCATCACCCGAGATGCACCTTGTTCCTTTGAAGAGGTATACCAGTGAGGGTTGTTTTGAGACCAGTAGCGGGTGTTCTGTCGATTTACCTCACCATTTCCATAAAAAACAGCCTCGTCACTGAACAGAATGGTGGATGGGAAATTGGCATCCCGAGCATATTGTTCCGTAGCCCATTCACAAAATTCCATCCGCCGGTCGGGATCATCTTCGCTTAATTTCTGTAGGATCTGAAATTTATATGGATGCCATTTGTGAGCCTGAAGAATGCGGTGGATGCTACTTTTCGACACTCCTGTCTCGGCGGACAATCGCCGAAGAGACTTATTGGGACTTCTGTTAAAATGAGCCAGGATAGCAGTCGCTGTATCATCGTCAGGGGACCTCCTTGAAGGTTCACTGCGTGGTTTATCTTCTATGGATCCTGTTTCCTTAAACTTTGCAACAAGTCTGCTAACAACTCTGTGTTATTGGCTCGCGGTCTGGATGCAGTCTGTTAAATTCAGCAGCGGCCGCTCTTTGACTCCGATTTCCTATGAGTAGAATTATCTGGATTCGTTCTTCCTTGCTCACAGACATTATGGCCTGTAGAAAGAGAAAAATATGAATTTCTCCTATGATGCCGGACTTATGGGACACCCTGTATATTGAAATTAAAAATTATAAAGGACAGTATCAAACTGTCTCTGTATTTTTGGTTAAAATACAAATCAAAAGCACTTTGATTTGTTTGTTGGAATTGAAATAGAGTGGATCATTCTACGAAATATGCGTATGAAAACTATAGTTGGCACACAGGGCCGTAAAAATGTTGGCATTAATTGTAAACTGGCACACTGCGTTCAGAAGGTTGCCGACCCCTGATATAGACCATTTGTAATTGCATCTTTGATTCTGAAGAACTGTGGTGAATTCTGAAACTGCAAAATATTAATAAAGGTTATTCAAAGTTCAAACTGAATTTTTTTCTTACTTTTAAATTACAGCCATATTGTTTTAAAGTATTTACGCACATAAACTCTAGTCTCTACCATTGTAGAGTTTGGTTAATAATCGAGATATGGTACAGATGCCGATTTTCAGTAACTTTTTCCTACTTAATTTGCAGCCGAATGGAAGATTCGAAACGAATAAAAAAATATGTTTAAGTATCTCTGGTCATCATCCTGAGACGTGGCAGCCATCTTGGAGTATCAGAACCGCCCTTTTAGCTATCATAGGATTTATGCCAACACCAGCTAATGGAACAATAGGAGCTTTAGACTACACGGCAGCAGAGAGGGCAGCGTTGTCTAGAAAGTACGTAGAAAAAGTCTGTTCACATTTCAAAATTGAAATGGTACCATTTCAAACGAAGAAATAAGTTTCTTTTCTTGTAAAGTTTAGATATTTGATATGCTGTTACGAAGCATAGGAACATATTCGGCAAAATTGATGTGATTGAATTTACATAAGGGAAATAAAATGACAAAATATAATAAACAGATCCACATTTAGTGGATTTTGGATTTATTAAAGGGAAAAATACTGTGGAATATTTTTCTGCATTATATTTAAGGCTGGATGTTAATGACAAACTAAATACATATGTCAAATGATCGAGTCTCTCTTACAAAAAATTTTTTTTTAGCAAATATACTGTTCCATTGAACATAAAAGCTTGTCGCAATGCGAGTAAGCCCATATTTAAATATTGTATTTCATCCCATTAAGAAATTAGAAATTCTGAGATTGTCTTTGTTAAAAACTATGTAATTGATCTTTACTAATAAAAGTTTCACCATTGAGAAGAGTTTTGCGAGTGTATGTAGAGGGATTGGAACTCAAATTATAACTAGTAGGTTTCCTGGTTAAGAGGTTAAAAAAAAGTATTCCTTATAGGATTAAAGGTTAAGAACTTAAGTGTAGCACGTACGGTGAGCATTCTAAAAGCCAAAATGAGTTATCCTAAATATCTGTGGGGAAAATCTAACTATAGACGGCTTTAGACGCTGATTCGCAGCTCGTAGGAACTTCCTAAAGGAGGATCGATAAAAATAATCTAGAATATATGATGGAAAATGAACTCCCGTGGCACAATTGGTTCGAGATTGGACACAGGGTTCGTGTCCCATCCTGGCCGCCGTTGAAGATTGGGCCCCCACCAACTCTGTGACTGAGTTCACGCCTATCCCCTTCCCTGTCGGGAAATAGGGTTCCGAGTCTTAGCTGTTACCTTTTTGAAATTCATGTTTGACCTTTTAACGTAAAAATCATTAGCTTTGATTGGGGGAGTAAAGTCACAATCAAAAATGGTTTTATTAAAGGACAAGCTTTTGGCCTATACTAAGGTCTTCATCAGGTGCGAGTGAAGAGGAAAAGGAGGAGGTCGGTTTTTAAGGGAAGGGGGGGCGGGGTAAGTAAAAGGGGCGACAAAGGAGATTAAGGAAGACTAAAAATAGAAAATTATAATTGCAAATGGTATGGAAAAATATAAAAAAAGAATTTAGAAATTGGTTAATAAATAATAACAGTGTTTGATGATGATAATAATAATAGCTTTGTTACAATGTAAAGTCAATTCAACCCCCCCCCCCCCCCCCCCCCCCTCTTTCACCAGATCCGTCGATTACATGTGTCCAACTTGCGGTCGTGTTGGGAATCTTCTGAAGGAGAGAACGGGAATGAACGCCGCTTTGCAGAAAGAGGCTAAGGAAGTGTCGGCTCAAATGGTTGTTGTTTCTGGAAAGGTAAAATTTGGCCTTAAACTCGGACCACAATTCTTTTTAATAGAATTATCGTTTGGTACCTCATCAAAAGTGATTTGTACACCCACGTTTTTGGTTCAAGGTTAATTAAACACCCTTAACTATATATTTACATATCATTATCTGCCATGGCATGATCGTCGTTATAAAACTTGTCTTCCTGGGATGGGTACAGTGCTTGAATGTTTGGATAATCGAGTTTGAACCGTTAACCAAATACAGTCAAGTGAATGCGTTTGAAAAGTGCAGTAACCGCACTTAAATTAGATTAAAAGGGAAAAGCAATAAAATGAGCAACTTGAAGCTAATAGTATTCGAACCGGCGTCATGTTTATATGATTTATAAAGTTATAAAGGTGAGGGAGTTAATGGAGCATGGTCAAACAACATAATTATTGACTTGAGCAGTTTTTTTTGGGGGGGGGGGGAGATTCTTGATGATTATGAAACTACACGACGCTAGTCCGAGTCCCACTTTATTTCCTTTTTCCATCTTATGTAAATAAAGTCGCAAGTACATAATCATTGCCAGGAATGGGGTTCGTACAAATCTTCAAAATCTTGTGTTATCTTTCTGGAATAAGTACGGTTAGAAAAAATTAATAATAGCGTTATGCTAAAAGTTGTTTAAATGTGACGTCCAGTTTTACGTGCCAGTAAATGGGTATCCTGTGGGCATAATACCCATCATCGGAACCATAGTCAGAAGTCGCGTTTTTAATTTTGTGTCTTTGAATGGCAGAAAGAAGATTTTCCCGAAAAAATTGCTTTACCCTCAAGCGAGAAGGAAATGAAAGAAGATTCTAGTCGACAGAATTCACCGATAGCGGAGCCAAACCTTTCACCATCTCCCGATGAGTCTTTACCGAGTGATCAGGATCCCGAGTCACCGTCAGCGGGGAAGTCGGTTAAAGACACCTCTCCTTCCGTAATCCCGATGAGTGCCACTTCATCTTCAGATGCCGTCGTATCTACGAATAGTCAACAAGACCCGTCGCCGTCAGTAGTTGAGTCGATCAGCTCCCCTTTGAACGCCACTCCTAGTCACACTCCTTCCTCCCCGTCCTCTCGCGAGAGGCAGTTCTCCCATCAGAGTTCCGTGGCTTTGATCGCCAACAACATTCTCTTATCGGCAGCGATGTTTCTCGTGATCGCTTTGGTACTGCGCCGCCTTTTCTTGCTGGAGACAGAGTCCTCGGAGGAAATGGAAGACCTTCTATTGTAACTTCTTCTGAACACCCGTTTTCGGTATATTTAAAATTAGTTTTTCTCTACCCCTCTGGTTCAACTTGTATATCATCGAGTACCGTACAGGAACTCCAGCAAAGTTTGCGCAAGTTCTTCCTTCTCATTAACTTATTTACACCTTTCTCTCTGACATTAAGTCGCACCTTATTTATTCATTATTTTCATTTGAGACGCCTTTCTTATTACCTAAGACCACCGCCTTCTCGTGGTCGTTTTGTTGACGGCATTCGTAGCTAGATAAATAACCATTTTGCATCATTGACGAGTCTCTCGTTTGTGTATAAAAGTGAAACTACCTTGAAACAAACATCCGCACTGTTAGGTAAGTAAATTACTAGAAGTTGAAATGAGGAAGTAAAGCCACAATAAGAAATTGATTTATTAGAAAAAAGTTTTCGACCCGTTCCACGGTCTTCATCGCGCCTCATTAGGCTCGTAGAATAGGTCGAAAGCTCGTGCTTTTAATAAATCAATTTCTTATCCTGGTTTTATTCCTTTAAAAATCTACAGTCTTAACTATATATATATGCAAAATATTTTGTATCTCCTTTCGATTTTGCTAAAGAGAATGTGTATTTGCGAAATAATTTGTTGTAGCTCAAGAGCCTTAAATTTTATAGTTAAAAACTTTCGAAATGGGATTTAACCACATTCCTTTTTATTCTTTATTAATTTATTAAATAATTAAGAGGAGTTTAACTGAAATTCATGTAGTCGTTACTCGTTACAATTGTATATTTTTAACTTGTGTGATTTGCTTTACGAGTACTATATAGCAGTAATACGCAAACTAGGGTGCACGACCTCCAGGGAGTATGCGATGGGTTACTGACTTCATAAAACGTTTTTATTTCAAACGGCATAGGACGTCCAAAGAGAAATTATATTTCTAATTTCGAAACGACTGTTCTGGACCCCATCACTACTCGTCCTCACGTATAATCAATAACTACCAATCTACATACGGTTGTTTCCATAACAACCAGAGGAGGGAATTTTTTTCCTACCCTGTGAAAGGAGAGGGAAGCCACTAAAAATGTTTGCAGACCACTGTTCCCCAAGTGTGTGTGTGTTATATATATATATATATATATATATATATATATATATATATATAATATATATATAAAGGTTATTTAATAATTTCATTATATATTTTAGTTTTTAGTTATGAATTTGTTGTGTAGCTTTAGAATAATGTTTTCCGTAGCCATATTAAATTCTTTTAATACTAGGTAAAAAAATGGTTTTTTTTTAGTAATTTAAATTGTGTGTGTGTGTTTTAATGGGAATGGTATAGTCGATTTTTAAACTTCATTGAGGAGCAAATTTTCTCTTGTTTTTCTTTATCTTTCGATGTCTTCTTCACCACAATGTTTTCAGTCTTCTGTGATATTCCAAATTGGCTAAAATGAAAAGAATGCAAAACTTCTTTGGCAGTTTCATCAGAATGTAAAGAGGTGTGTAATTATTATTATTATTATTATTAATTCAATGTCTGTGACCTTAAATCCTTTCGTGAAGGTTAGGGTGGTAGTGTGTAATGTCTGTGATTAAGGGTCATAAGCATTACCGCGAAATGAGTGATTTCACGCATTGACTAGCATTATTATTATTACTATTGTTATTTTAATGAGTCAACTATTTTCGCTTTAAGAATTATGAAGCTTACTAACTTACATACAGGCCTAAATCATTAAAAAATTGCTTTGCATACAGATTTGCGTCCATTTTTATTTTCGTTCTTTCGTCTTTTCCAAACAGTTTTTAGTTTTACAAATAAAAAAGGGAATTAATTGATGACGCGTTTTTGTTAGGCTGCGACTTTTTTAAATAGTAAAGGATTTTGAGTGTTGCTGCAGGAAATTTATATATAATTCTATTGATGAACGTAGTCACTCCGCATATATACTTAGTGTGTCATAGTGAGTAATTGTTTTGTGATACTGTGAAAAAATATCTGTGCATGTAACTGGTGGTATGTGGAGCTTTATTTAAAGGGACGAAAATCCCCCCCCCCACCCCGGCATTCCCTTCCCCTTTTCCCGCCTCACCCCCACCATCACTGACCCCGCAAGACTGTTTCCCGTCTACTCGTAGTCTTGTACAAAATCATTTGTTATATTTTATATTTGACATAGTAGATCATAATAAGTCTGACTTTCTTGTACCTGTTTATCACGATTTTTACGATACGGAAGTAGTAGAATATGCGAGGGTACAGTTAAACACCTTGTTCTATGCTACCCTTCCAATTCGTCGAGGTAACTCTAGAAATGAGAGTACCCCTAAAAACAAAAAAATGAAAACATTATTACCTTTTACGTAACTAACTTTCATGGAATTCCGATAATTTCTAAGGATGACGTGAACGTATCAGTGCTCCTCAATCGATATAATGAGGTACAAAAGTCATTGATTAAAATAAAACACCGACATGGGATGTCAAATCCAAAGAGTGCGATTTCGTTCGAACAATTCCAGTCAGAATTAGATGCGTTGAAAGAGACGCTCCTCCCGGAGCCCAGTTACTCGGAAGTCGTGCAGCATGTCAGGACCCTAGCTCGGAGCGCTTCGGAGAGAGGGAAACGAAACTCCCACTCACCTCCGCATGTGGTGTGGAAATGTATGTTGAAGTGGTAACAGTCAGCTTCCCTCCCGCTCAGGAAAGGACTTCTGCTCCTGATACGATTGATCGACAGGTGACGAGAGTCAATAGCTTCGACAACACTAATAGTAGTTCATTGCCAAAAGGTGAGCATCACTACCCTCTCGTTTGCCTTTTGCTGCAGGGGAGAGGCATTAGAGTACCCAAACACCTCCCTCCCACCAAAGGAGAAGGTGCACACAACCCCGTCAGGTTACAAACACAGCTTACAGACCTCCGTCAAGTCAGAGTAGGAGACGGGCTCCCCAAAGGTCGTGCCACCCATCCCTTAATCAGACGAATCCAGCCTCGGGGAGATCGAGGGAGGATAATGGGTGGGTAATTGCCAGCCGACGCATTTCGTGAAGGATTCCCGAACCCGTTCCCGCAGCAAGACCTCCGGTGAGAAACCTTACCGTGGTGAATACAATGTCTTTTTGTTAGTTAATAAACTAAACACCAAATCTCCATATTATACATTTAAAATGTAAACGCAGTTCAACCATTAGAACATAAGTCAGTGGTCAGATGGTATTCTTGCTAAGGAATATACGTATTCATTTTCCATATTTGGTCATAGAATAATAGTATTAGGGGCAGGTAAATGTTGCGAGCCACGGCCGATCCATTTGGCTCTGAACACTTCGTTGAGGAATTAATGGCAAAATGAACCGGAGCCCCGTCTTGTTGAAACCACACCCGACCAAGCAGCCTTAAACGTTCGAGCTCGGGCACATATTGTTTTGAGGGTCCTGTCAACCAAACTGCCTACCTCAGCATGTTATGAGAGTGGTTTGTGCCTGAGCTCGAACGTTTGTGGGTGTGGTTTCAACAAGACGGGGCTCCGGCTCATTTTGCCATTAATGTAAGTGAATTCCTCAACGAAGTGTTCAGGAGATAAATGGATCGGCCGTTGCTCGCAACATTTACCTGTCTTTCTTCAGTGGCCGCCCCCGAAGTCCAGATCTGTCTTCGTGTGACAGTGCGTTATGGGGTTTCGTCAAGCAAAATGTATCCCGGGTGCGTTACCGCACAACAGAGGAACTGAAACACGCTGTTCGAGATGCATTTGGTGCAATCACTCCAGCAATGCCTACCTCAAAGAATATAGGCATAATTGATGGAGTGTCTGGGGAGGTGGAAATAGCTAAGTTATGGAGAACGAAGTACTCGGACATCCTTAACAGCGTGGGGAGAGTTAATCTTAATGTAGGCTGCAATGGAGCGACATTAGGTGGGGCTAGTGAAAACACAGGGACTTCAGTGATGGAATTAAGGATCTGATTAAAGAGCTAAAGACTGGCGCCTCACCAGGGATAGATGACTCGTCGAATGAGCATTTAAAGTATGCGAATGATGCGATTAGGCTCCATATCTCATTACTGTTCTCAGCCATGCTATAGCATTCAGTTATATTCCTGCAGAGTTTGAGGGTTTATAGCACCCCCATTGTCAAAAATAAATATGGGGTCGTTCTATCCAGTAACAACACAACTCAATCCTTCCTCTTCTCTTAACATTCTTGCCGTTTCCTTTTCTCGTGATCTTTCCTGGAAAGCGCGCGCACACACACACACGCACACACACACACACACAGAGCTTCTAAGAGGTTTGGTGTGCTGTACCACCGCCGCGGTTTCTTCACCCCCACTCAGTTGCTGTCTCTGTATAGGGGTCTTGTTCGCCCCTGTATGGAGTAGGCCTCTCACGTGTGGGGTGGCTCAACCCACACAGCCGTACTTGACCGGGGGGAATCAGTCTTTTCGTCTCATCAATTCCCCGTCTCTTACTGATTGTCTTCAATCTATCTCTCTCTATTCGCCGCAATGTTGCCTCACTATCTCTGTACTATCGCTATTATAACGGACATTGCTCTTCTGAACTCTCTAACTACGTGCCCCCTCCTTTAAGGAGAGCACGCAGTACCAGACTTTCTACACTTCCTCATTCCTTTTCTGTCCAACTATCTAATGCAAGGGTTAATCGGCATTTTCAGTCTTTCATCCACTCAACCGGTCAACTCTGGAACAGTTTCAATCTTCATCAATCCACCTTTCCTCCTGTCTGTGACCTCCCATCTTTCAAATGCAGTGTGTCTAAGCGTCTCGAAAACCCCGGACTTTGATTTTGGCTCTTCTTCTATGGGAATGCTTTTGCGGGCATTTGCCCTTGGCCCCTCCTTCCTGCATAAAAAAACAAACAAACGAACGAACAAAAAAAAATACAGGCCTATTGCTGTTGTCTCCTGCTTCTCAAAATTACTCGAAAACTAAATGATTAAATGATTATTTATGAAGTCTTATCAGTTTGGGTGGGGGGGGGGGGGGGGGACAACAACTTTTTTAACTAGTCCGAAATTGGGAATTATTTTTTTCCAAAATTGAGAGTTAATTTTAATCTTTGATAATTTAAACAAGGAGTGCGTAGGTTGTATTAAATTCATAAAGAATTTAATATAAGAATGGTTGCCACTATAAATGTAGTGTTTCTTTTTTAATATGTTAATTACTGTTACTGTTCTATTTCTTTACGGGTATTTTCTATTATAAACAATATGCCATTCCTACTCTAAAAGCACACTTCGTGACCGAGGAAAGAAGGAAGACATTCGTTTTTCCTGAAAACGTTTTATTAATTTTGACTTTGTAATTTACGGGTTTATTATTATTATTATTATTATTATTATTATTATTATTATTATTACTGACTATTACCAAGTCTCCTGGAAAAGTGAATATATTCCTTAACAATAATAATACCTTACCACTTTCTTCTTCCACCATATGACGAATATCGCTTTCCTCGTTTGAGAGCCGAATTCACGAAAAAAAGAGGGTAAAGTTCTCACCGGAGGCCTTGCTGCGAGAACGGGTTGAATCCTTCACGAAATGCGTCGACTGAGCATTACTCAACCATTAGCTATCCTTTCTCGATCTTCCCTGAGGCAGGATTCGCTCGATTGGGGGATGGGTGGCACGACGACCTTTGGGGAATGGGAAGCCCCTTCACTACTCTGACTTGACGGAGGTCTGTGAGCTGTGTTTGTGACCTGACGGGGTCGTGTTCACCTCCTTCGGTGGGAGTGGGGGGGAACTGCATGCCAAGTGAGGCACGGATTCCTAGTAACTGGGCTTTGGGAGGAGCTTCTCTTTCAACGCATCTAATTCTGACCGGAATTGTTCGAACGAAATTGCGCTTTTCTGATTTGACATCACATGTTGGTGTTTTATTTCACTCAATAACTTTTATACCTCATTATATCGTTTGAGAGCACAGATATGTTCTATGGAAGTTAGTCACGTAAAAAGTAATATAGTTTTCATTTTCCCGAAGGGTTGACACCTTTTTTATGTTTTTAAGGGTACCTCTACGAATTGGAAGGGTAGCATTGAACAAGGTGTTTAACTGTACCCTCGCATATTCTACTTCTTCCGTATCGTAAAAATCGTGATGAACAGGTACAAGCAGGTCAGATTTCTTATGATCTACTTTGTCAAATACAAAACACAACAAAGGATTTTGTACAAGACTCCGATTTTCTGCCGACATCATCCTCATCCTCATCATCATCGTAGTCGAGTAGACGGGAAACAGTCTCGTTGGGTCGGTGTAGATAGTAGGGGTGAGGTGGGAAGGGAATGCCTATGGGGTGCCCACTTCTCGTCCCTTTAAATAACGTTCCAAATACCACTAGTTAGATGCACAGATATCTTTTCACATTAAGCATCACAAAACAATTACTCACAATTGGCACAATAAGTATATATGCGGAGTCACTGTAAGTTCATCAATAGAATGATATATAAACTTTCCGCGGTAACGCTCAAAAACCTTTACTATTTAAGAGTCTCAGCCTAACGAAAACGCTTCCACTCCTCGTGGACTATATATATATTATTATGTTTGTATGTATGTATGTATGTAATGTAAGCACACCGGACAAAAAATTAGTCACCCCTAATAGCACCGATAGTAGGAAGCTCAAGGTCACACAGAGGGCGCTGATGTAGCATTGGTAAGTGACAAGTAGCGGTGACGTAGCACACAGGATCAGATCTGTTTCGTGAGGTGGTGAAGAACAAAGTGTGTGTTGGATATAGTCTGCAAAATGGGTCGTGAGGCAGACGTTACTCAGTGGCAAAAAGGAGCCATCGTGTTTGGCAGAGCCCACGGACACAAAATGTCTGAAGTAGCCCAATTTGTTGGTGTGTCAACGCGTACTGTCCAGCGAGTTTACAAAGAGTGGTGTTTCGCAATCAACTGACAATCGACGGCGTAACTGTGGCCAGAAAACAATTCTCGACAATAGGGGCCGCCGCCATGTTTCTCGTCTAGTAACTGCAAATCGTTTTCAAACCAGAGAACAATTGCTCCAAGAAACCAATGAGGTTCTCCAGCGACCAATTTCCGAACGGACATTGCGACGAGAACTGCATGCGATGGACATCTGGAGCAGGGTACCACGGAAGAGGCCGCTGTTAACAGCAAGTCACAAATTGGCACGTTATAAATGGGCTCAGAGGCACAAAAACTGGACTGCGGCAGATTGGAAACGTGTAATTTGGTCCGATGAGTCCCGTTTTTGTTTGTTCTCCAATGATGGGAGGCGGCGAGTACATCGCAGGTCCAATGAAGCCTTTAATCCTGAATGCGTCGAAGGTGTTGTTCAGGCTGGAAACAGAAAATGAAGCGCAGGACTCTGGCGGAACTTCGGGACCGGCTGATGAACGAGTGGCAGCAAATCGATGTTCAGTATATGCACAACCTCGTAGAGTCTCTGCCTCGCCGGATTCGTGCGGTTATCAAGGCCAGAGGCGCCGTCACACGTTATTAGGTACATTCTGAGAGGGGTGACTAATTTTTTGTCCGGTGTGCTTATGTATGTATGTAAAACCATTATCTTGTTGGGAGTGATTGAGATAGGTATGGTTTTCAGTTTCTATGACAAATTTAAATAGTTAGTTTTGAAACGGAAGATAATATCATTGCCGCAAAGTACCTAAGAAGTTGTTGAAAAATTAATTGTAAAAATATTTAAATATTTAATATTTAGTTTACCATAAGTCTTATTGTCTACATTTTATAAATTCTTAAGTCTTATTGTCTACATTTTATAAATTCTTAAAGAAGAGTAATTTTACGTGAAATTAGAGAGAGTATTTAATAATAAATATTGAAATTATATAAAATTATTTTTTTCCCCTACTCCAATATCTAAATCTTATTTTTCTCCAATTTTTAATTCCTTTTTCTCCGTTCTTTGATTTCTTTTAATTTGTATTCCATTTCTCGGACCATGAGTAATAATAATTGTATTTTGGGGTTATTTAACCAGCTTCGTAACGACAGAGGCCGCGCGATTGAGGAGAACTATTGCTTTACGGGGAATATGAATTATCCGAGGGTCGTTACATGATCTGAATGCGGAGGAAGACGTTTACCCATCCGACTACCGACCATACCAAACGTTGCTTAATCTCTTCGCTGATCTAATAATGTACCATGAATGAAGGTGGAGAGGCGTAAGAGTGAACAATTCTTAACTTTCTCCGATTTATTTTTCTAACTTATCTTACATTCTCTTCTCGCATCGATCTTAACGTAACTCACCCTCGTAACTTAATACAACTCTGGCATCCAAAATGTTTATTTTTCTTCCTTTAAAAGAGAGAGAGAGAGAGAGAGAGTGGTTTCTTGAAGTCTAAGTCGTAAGCTTATTTGAAAAGTCCTCTGCCAACTTTTACGATGACATTAGAGACTACGTCGTATCCATTGTTGCAACACTACTTCCCTCAGATCAGCGAAGGTAAGCGGTATTGGGTTTTAGTAGTAGTAGTAGTAGTAATTGGATGGGTAACCGTCCTTCGCGTCCAGATGATTTAGCGACTCGTGGATCTCGCTTCCTATACAGGGTGTCCCAGAATTAACTATCTATTTCAATGAAATCGGACAAATTTTTTAAAAACACACTTTTATTTATGTTTATCATGTTTAATGTGTGTTAAAAATGTATAAATTTCTAAATTTTTTTCATAATTTTATTTTCATAATTTTTTCATTATCTGGTCCAATGAAAGACCGTCTGAAGTCATAGAATGGCAAAGAGAGACTCCAAAAGTTAACGTGTGGCTTGGAATGACCAAATCCAAAATTTATGGCCCATTCTTCTTTGCGGAAGCAACTGTAACAGGTACCGTCTACCTTGATATGCTTCAGCAGTTTCTCGAACCACAGCTTCTTGATGATGGCATTCTTGATAATGTTGTGTTTCAACAAGATGGAGCACCATAAATTTTGGATTTGGTCATTCCAAGCCACACGTTAACTTTTGGAGTCTCTCTTTGCCATTCTATGACTTCAGACGGTCTTTCATTGGACCAGATAATGAAAAAATTATGAAAATAAAATTATGAAAAAAATTTAGAAATTTATACATTTCTAACACACATTAAACATGATAAACATAAATAAAAGTGTGTTTTTAAAAAATTTGTCCGATTTCATTGAAATAGATAGTTAATTCTGGGACACCCTGTATATAAACGCATATAGGAAAATGCAAATAAAGACATGAAAATGTGACTGGCGGATTGACCGGGAACGTCTAAAGGCAAAAAATATCCCCTTTCAATCTCCATTTTCCTGATTATGTCTAACTACTTTAACAAATCAATATAATTACAGTCTTTAGGCTCTAGACACGGACTGAAATTTATTATTTCGTCATTACCGAGATGACTTCATAATAATTGATGTTTAGGGTTGTTTACATTTAACTTCATAAAACTGAATGTCTCTGTCGAGCTTGTTCGCAGATTGCAACTTGTTTGAGATTTAAGATTGAAAAGGTAAAAACCACGTCCCATATTCCCCAAGGAATTAAAGTGTAGGGGCACGAGGCTGGGCTACCTAAGCTTGATTTAGAATATAATGTTAAATAATAAATGTCTCCAAGCTTCAAAAGAGTGACCAGTCGGTTTTGGATTGGAATTAATTGTTTTTTGAGTAATTAGGTTTCTGAAAATAAGAGCAGAACTTAATTGGTTTTAGCGGAAAGTAATTCTTCCGGGGTGCCAAGTGTATGGTAATAAGCTAAAATTATTTTTTACATACTTTGATTTGAAACCGGAAAGATAGTGATCCCTATAATAATTAATACGTTACGGCAGTGACTATTACCCGTTTTGTATAAAATAAAGCCCAAGTTGTATACAAATTACCCATTGGTCCACGAATGATCACGGTAAAGTAAATAATGAAATCGCATAACGATGCCGATATATTAAAATATCTCGTAAAGAGCGAAACTCAAATTTTACAGAAGGAAAAGGAATGAAGAACATGTCGTGTAATTAATCAAAATTTACGACCATTTCAAATGTAATTAATTGTTACGATGGGAAAGAAACAGAAGTAGTGAGGGTGGTTTTTTTTGTACGATTATCAGCCAACATGAATTAAAGCGAAATGTTAAACAAAGAAATGGGGGTTGGGGGGGAGTGACGCTTAACAGAGTTTGAAATATCATCATCGATATGAAGGAACAAACGAAGCACAAGTAGCGTATACAAACAAACAAGTAACAACAAGAACAACAAAACGGACTTGGATGATTGGTGGCAGTATTAATTCAGCTCTCAAGGATGCCAATGACACTGTTAAAACGAAGCCTAATTTCCGAAGATGAATTGGCCTCACTGTATTGAAATGCATTTCGCATTCCGCGCTTCTTTCGTTCTCTTATCTCTTAGCCTTAGCTCTATCTCAAGGCTGACCTTTTAAGGTCAGGAAAAGGAGTACATTCGGTCAACGGACAGACGTATTAAGAGCACTCTATATAGGGATATGGGTACGATAGACTACGGCTAGACAGTAAATGCGCAGACAACGAATTCTCCAAAGGTCAAGTTCAGTTTTGTATTGAATGAAATTCTTTTATATATATACTGGGGTTTTGTTTTATTTTTTGGCAGGAAGGAGGAGCCAAGGACGTAGAGGAAGAAGAGAGCAAAAATCAAGGTCCGAGGTTTTTGAGATGCCTGGACACTCTGCGTTTGAAAGATTGAAGGTCATACACAATGGGAAAGATGGATTTAGGAAGATTGTTCCAGAGTTGACCGGTGGAGTAGGTGAAAGATTGAAAATATTGATTAACCCTTGCATTAGATAGTGGGACAGAAAAGGAATGAGAAAGTGTCGAAAGTTATAATAGCGATAGTAGAGAGAGAGAGAGAGAGAGAGAGAAATACGTAGTAACATTTTAAATATCACTAATTTTTCTCTTGTTGAGGAGGCCGACAATTTAACTCGTTCTCCGAAGTGAACATCGGGTAATTTCGAGGCGAGTAAAATAGACCCTCATACAAGAGAGCTTATCTCTTTCAACGGCGCTTAAAAGCAGTACTTTTTGGACGGAGAAGGCTGGCTGCAACAATTCCACATTTAATATCGGCGTTACCCCTAAATTATGACTCATCACAATCCTGGACACTTCTAAATTAAGCGAAACCTAAACGGGAATAACTAACCTTAGAAACGTGTAGATCAATGTTTTTGACATCTCCAAAATTTGGTATAATCCCCATAATTACAAAAGACTCTGAACATTAGAATAAATTGTGTTTGTGTGATAATAATAATGAATAATGAAGGCCATGAATTTGCACAGCTCTCAGGCCAACTCGATTATGCGGCCCATTGAACTAACTCCCTGATTAATTTATTATTAAACCCGACCCCTAAGGTGGTATCTTCGCTTCGCTTATTAGGGAAACTGTTACCAACTGAGGCACCACAGTCGCTGGCGTTTGTGCGAGTGTGAAGGGTAAGTGAATAATTTTATGGAATTACCAAGAATGTACAGTTTGGAAAAAAGTTCGCCTAAAAAAAAACAATCTTCTAAGAAGTATAAATAATTAGCAATTGGTTATAATATTGTTTCCTTTGGATATTTTATCCATTCTGATGATAGTAATAAAATTAAAAAAAAAAAAAAAAATCATTACTAATTTGTAATTTTTAATAATTTTTCGAAATTTGGTTTTTGGCGGGGATTTTGTCCGAAAATGTACAATATACTAGTCAATCGCACTTCATTTCTGGATTTTTTGAACTGACTGTACTGTGGGTTAAAGGTCGAAGCAGATTAATCTTCTAGAATGAACCACCAAAATTCACAGTAAAATTTCTAACCTTCCTCCATCGCGTAAACTAATTCTTTAATGGGTAACTGTCTTGTCTATTCACATGACGACCAGCGAACTTTAAATCGTTGAAATCGTTCGTAAAACTGTAGGTTCCTTGTATCACATGACCTAAGATCACTCGGGGGATGGTTAAACAACCCTCAAACCAAACTTGGTTGGAGAAAATGTTAAATTCTGACTTATAAAATAAATGTGTAAAAATACTATTAAAAATTAAAATACTGTAATCCCTCGCTTTACGGAAGGGTTATGTTCCGTAAAATCCCTCCGTAAAGCGGATTTCCGTATATCGAATCATATTTTCTCAAACTCCATTATATATTTGGAGATAGTTCCTACGGAACAAAATCTTAACTCCACGATGTAACACACACACACACGCACACACAATAACGCAGCAAACTATTAAAATACTCTACATTATTACTGTAAATTATATTTGTATAGTACTTAATAATAAAGCGAGGAAAAAAGTAAGAAAAGGGTGTCTGACTATCAATGGAGATGTGTGAGGCTGTTGGAGGGAGGACTGGAGGGAAGGTTGTGGTGAGCACGAGCCAATGCCTGTGTAAAATTAGAGTAGTTTAGATATTTTGACTGACTGAATTAATGATTTTTTAGACTCAAATTTCTGTTATACTGAATTTTATTCACTCATTAATCATTTCCGTTAAAGCGAAATTCCGCAAACTGAATTTCTGTAAAGCGAGGGATTACTAATTGCCTTCGTAGATATAGTTGCGTAAAAAATGCGGGAACTGTATGCGGGGGCATATGCGGAAGAGTGACGTCATAAACTGATCAAAGTTAATTGTCAAGATAATCGTCATCCGTGTTTCACGATAATTTGACGATAGCTTTCTGACCAGCATTAAATCGGAGATCAACTTTTATTCATTGTACATATTCATATATCATAAAATGTACTCTCTACAGTTCTGCACAGTCTACCAGTTTAGGCACGCGTGAACATAGACAACAGTCAACATCCGGAACTCATTTTTCCACCTTGTTGTGGTGAATGTGTCCCTAAGAGTCACCTGAGCCCGAGCATTAACAGGGTGAGTGGCTGGCTCAATCCAGCCCAGACGCCAGCAGTCGGGAGTGAACCCAGAGCCTGAACGCCAGACTCCGACATCGATACCACTAAACTACGGGAAAACATTCGTTAACTTGCCTTAATTAATAGGTTGGTACCATAGTCTTTTGTAATTATATTAAACTATGTCGATAGTGTACTATCGTCTAACTCTAATATATTATAATAATATTGCATTAGACAATGACTGTACTTGGGAGTCAATCTATAAATCTTCGTTGATGTGGTATTAACACACAAATAGAGATTGAATTTTATTATTAAAAAATAAATGTACTACAGTACCATACACTGTATAATAATAATAGTAATAACAATAATACATACCGTAGTCGTCGTTATTATTATTAATTATTATTATTATTACTATAATAACTTTACTTATTATTATTATTATTATATATAAAAGGCAGCTTTACAAAATTGTTACGACATATGCACGGATTAGTTACGGTTCTGAATGAAATAAATGAATCATGCATGCACATGTGGCGATAATATGAAATATCAAGATTGGGTAATAGTTTTCGCATTGAAAAGCATCATGGAGAACAGACTTTTAAATTTTATCCAATATTTAGGAAGGGCATGAAGGAAATGCTTCAGTGTTTACTAAGAATTTTCGTAAGAAAATATTATTATTATTATTATTATTATTATTATTATTATTATTATTATTAGAGTGCAACCAAAATACTAAACTTATTTTCGATCGTGTGCGATAATTTAGTTGCATAATATACGACTGCAATTTATAATATAAGGTCCTAAGTTAGATTACGACACACACACACACACACACACACTCTCAGCCTAGGATTGTCACATACCGTGACGGTGACTCTGGGATTGTCTAGACAATTAAAAAAAGCAATTGCACAGTCATTTATGGTTCGTTAATTTCCCTGAGGCACATTAAATTTTGAGATTAAAAGAGAAACCCAATATTAAATAATTACAATAGCTAATAATTACTGAAGTGATTTCTGGTTCATAGATATGTACCGCCCATTTTAAGAGTAACGATGTAGAATCATGGGATTGGCGGAAATTCATCTCTATTTTATTTCACAGTTTTTGGATCCAATTTAGTTAATTATTTGTGACTTAATTTTACGAAATTTTAATTTTTTGTTTATAAAATTAGATAAAATGTTTAAAAATATGTAAAATTTCCATATAATTAAATTTGTATATACTAAAATTTTATCTAAATCCTTTTTACTTTTATTAATAATTTCCTGTTAAGTTCGACATCATATAATGAAATGGCAATTCATATATATATATATATATATATATATATACATATATGCAGTCGGCTATCGCCATAAATAGTTGGAAATAATGTATACATGGCATAATAAGGCAAAATTCATATTAAAATAAACAAATTTTAAATTCTTTCAAAACTCTTGTCACACAAGTACCGTGTAACGTAACACAATTCAGTAAATATTGACGTTACGATAAATGTATAACTAAATAATTCCTTCCGAAAAGCTTTTTCAGTTTTCAATTCAAAATAAAAAAAATAGAATTTAAAATGTTCAGTGGAGTAATTTCATCACTACAATGAATGATACTTTCTAAACCTTTGCATCTCTGGAAACAGAGGCGTGACAAAAGTAGAGTCAACTTTTTGTTTTTTTCTTTTAAATGTATTTTGGTTATGAAAGTAACACGATTTTAAATATTTAGATTGAATTAATTTATTTATTGACGTTTATAATTAAAATATTGGGGGGGGGGGGGAGGAATATCTATTTACTTTTGTCAGTCCTCTGTATATTTTTATTGTGAATTTAAAAAAAAATTCATATTTATTTTAATATTTACAAAAAGAAAATACCATCTTTTGATTAATTTTTTTCATTATTTATGACCTTTGGTGACATTGCTTGGTTTTATATACAAGACGTCATTTGAAAGTGTGTGGTTGAAGTATTATTATTCCCTTATATAAGATGAATAAGTGAAATAGTCTCATCAGTTCAACATAAACGTGGAGAGAGGTAGTACGCGTTTTCTATACCTCGTGAGTCGGTTAAAGCAGGAACTTTCTCGTGTCTAATTATCGTACTTATTATTTATTTACGTAATTATCTTTGTATTCTTATTGCTTTTTATTTATAAAATAAAGTGACGCGTTTTTAAATAATGTGAAAAAATACACATTAAATTTCTCTCTATAAACATTTCAAATATAATAAGAAAGACGTGATGATGTAGGCGCTTTTTAGGCCTAAGTTCAATCAATTTTAAATCCATGCCCACATGATATTTACGATAGACCTTCTAAATTGAATTTAATTAATATTCTGATACGGAATTCAATCGGTCTATGTACTTTAATTGCTTTAATTTAAAGGATTCTATTTTTAAAGAACATCGGACTCGCTTTTTCAACTAATTTAGCAAATTTTCAGAAACGCTTTAAAGGCATTTTCAGTTTTGGCGGTAAGTAGAGTTTTGGGTTTCAGGCTTACATATATGTATGTACTCTGTTAGGCCTATTAGCCATGCCTAAAGTATTAGGCATAATGTCGTCTTGCCAAACTTTAAAAGAGTAAGCTTTAAGTTGACTTATTTAGAAACGAAGTCCAGTTACGGTATGAAATACATTAATTAGCTGAAACTTACCTACCAAAGCAACTCGCAAGTAGTTTATATATATATATATATAACCTTGTTGCTGTTCCGTGCGTTGGTCTCTCCACACGGTCAAGCTGGTGGCCCCGCCTCTAGGTCTGGCTTGATGGAGTGAGTTGCTTTCTTGCGCTCTCCATCGTACATAGCCAGGTATACCCGGCTCATCTGGTACCGTCCTGAGCCAGGCATCTAGTCTTCTCTTGAAGACCAACTTTGTCCCCTGTAACGTTTCTGAGGTCCTTTGGAAGCTGGTTAAAAAGTCTTGGCCCCCTGACAACCAAGCTATTTTCCTTCAGTGTTGAAGAGGTCCCTTGCCGGGCCTTTAATTTAGGAACACTACACATTCTGCCTTTCCTATTTTCCAGTGTTTGAATGGTAATTGGGTTTAGTTTGAGGTTTGTTACCAGTTTTTCGATCATTTTCCATATGTAGATTATGGTGTACACACACACACACACTTCTTTCCAGGGAGTACAGATTTAGTTTACATAGTCTTTCCCAGTAGTTGAGTTCTTTACAGCCATCAATCTTGGCTGTGAAATGTGTGTGCGTTTCTTCGTTTATTAGTTTCTTCCTTTTTATATGGGGACGTCAAAACTGAGCAGTATTCAAGTTTTGGTATAATCAGTGTTTTTAGCAAGGGGAATCATTACTGTCCTGTCCCATCTTTTGAACGTTCTTAGTACCTGTCCCGCGACTCTTTTTGCTTTATTTATTGCTATCTGATTTTGTGTTTCGAATTTCGCATCATCGGTCATTATTACCCCTAGATCGATCGCTTTCGTGCTTCTCTGAATTTCCTGTCTATCTGAAACATAATATATAGTCTAAGTTCCTCTTTTCTACCATATCTCAAGAGCTGAAATTTCTCAGTGTTAAATGTCATGTTGTTGTCTTCTGACCGTTTGTATAGTGAAGAGCCTCGGTGGTGTAGTGGTTAGCGTCGCTGACTACGAATCCATCGGCCCCGGGTTCGAGACCCGACGGCAGCAGGCACGCAGAAAACCCAGCTGTTCATCCTTCCACACAATAAAGAAAGTGGTTGGGATTCCACGTTAAACTGTAGGTCTAAGGTGGAGTGAAAAGCTTGACCTTCGTCAGAATGAACAATTCGGGCGGAAGCTAACCAAAGGATATATATATATATATATATATAAATTAAAAATAAACGTGTTAAATATAAATAGCCCACCTATATATATATGTATATTTTTTCATTATGCGCCTCGGTAGTGTAGTGGTTAACGTCGCTGACTACGAATCCATTGGCCCCGTGATCGAGACCCGGTGACGGCAGGCGGCGCGCAGTTCATCTTTCCACACAATAAAAATTGGTTAGTAGATAAATAGGTACCCTGGGTAGCTTAGTGGTTAAGGCACTGGTCTGCTGGTGGGGCGTGGTTTGAAGGTTAGATGACAAGCTTGACCTTCGTCAGAATGAACAATTCGGGCGGAAGCTGGACCAAGGTTATATATATATAATATATATTATATATGCAGTAAAATCACAGAATAACATGTGATCTTATTAATAAGCAAACAACCACAGGGAAATGGAAAAAGAAACACGAAAGCGCTCGGATTTCGTGTTTCCTTTTCCCTGTGGTTGCTTATATATATATATATATATATATATATATATATATTAGGTGTAGACTATTTCTAAACTAAAATGGCATTATGGAATTTAACATTATTTGTTTAGGTTATTGAAGTATATATACAGGGCCGTTTCTAGCCATTAGGGGGCCCTAAGCAATATACCCACTTGAGGCCCCACCCCTCCATCCACCAACTCACGCCTTACGACATCACCTCCGCACACACATACAAAAAATGGCTGTGTTAATAAAAAACAATTATGAAACAATTTTAATGAAACATTTATGTCCAAAACAACAAATATGTACTTTCAGAAGACAAACAGAAAAAATACACTCCATGAAATTCCTGAAAATTAGCTTATACATTATTTAGAATAAATGACACAGAACTATGTATAAAAAAATAATGCAATTATCAACTCCCAAACAATTACTAACTCTACGATACAATCGTGTAATAGCTAACAGTTATACAGAACAGTTTGTCTTCAAAATTTTTGCCGCCTAGATTTTTTCTGGGCGAAATCATCAATAACATCATCATATGAAATCTCCCTGCCAACGTCCTGGTTGATGCTTATGATGCCAAGGCCACTGAGGCGATCCTGCCCCATTGATGATCTGAGGTAGTTCTTGATTAGCTTCATCTTAGAGAAGCTCCTCTCGGCTGACGCTATTGTCACAGGTAGAGTGCAGGCAATTCTTAGTGCAACCCAGAGATTGGGGTATAGTTCCTCCAGTTGTTTCTGATGAATGAAGGAGAGAAGCTCCAATGCAGTCATGTTGTGTGAAGGTTAAGTCGGCAAGTTCTTAATTTCGAGGGCCAGTTCTCTTCCATCAATGTCAGTCAGCTCCAGAGCTTTTCACACTTGCAGGACAAGTCTTCCTTGTTCATTGTGGTGAAGTTTAGGAGAACCCCAAATATGTCCTTCACATCATCTAATGTTTTGAATATCTCATTTATTGACCCGATGGCACAATCCACCACCACATTGAAAAATTTTACTTCCAGCCTCTTTAAGGCCCCCTAGTAGCAGCGGGGCCCTAAGCGGCCGCTTAGTCTGCTTATGCCAGGAAACGGCCTTGTGTGTGTGTATATATATATATATATATATATATATATATATGGGATAAATTTCATGATTAAATACGTGAAATGAATCCTTGTAGGTTATATAATATATATATATGTGTGTGTGTGTGTGTGTGTGTTCTGTTTCGGTGTATTCACAAAGAGTAAGAAACTTGGCGAATGGATCACTCGGATTAGATTACTCAAAACGCACTTCTTACCCTGTATTATTCCTTCATCCACCCACATTTATTATATTGCATTACAGCATGGGGTAGATCAAAGAAATATATAAAATTTTCTTTAGAAGTCATAAAAATGTCTGCGAGCCTCTTCAAGTAATAACTAAATGACTTATACAAATTCAGTGTTGCTGTCAATATGGTCAAAAGTTAACAGTAAAAATCACGTACATTACTCATTCAAAGAGCAATTACTCCCATGAAATTATTCTTCATTATAATACTAGACTCTCCAGAGATTTTATACCCAAACTAAACTATACAATGGAAACTGTGGGAAATACACTCTCTTTCAAAGGAGCAGATGTATGGAATGCAATTCCCATAAATATCAGACAGGCTTCATCACTAAATGCATTTTGCAAATCACTGAAGAAGTAGGCCTACTTCGTTGTTCCTGCTGATGTATAAGTTCACTACTGCCATTATTACCATAGTAATTAAGTTCCCATTTTATAATTAACAATATAAAATATGCGAATTTCATTAAGTACTTTAAATTTTTTTGTAATTTATCCTTTTTTTTAATAGAACATCATTTATTTTCTACTAAATATACAATTGATCATTTTATTTAAAATTGTATAAAATAATCAAATATTACCTTGGTAAATTTTTACCTTTTTACCTTTTTGTTTATTATTATTATTATTACTACTACTACTACTACTACTACTACTACTGCTATTATTATTTGTCATTTTCTCTGCTCTTATGTAATAAACCAAATCCCATAACTAAATTGTAGAGAAAAATATTGAAAAATGTTGGAGAACTTTATGTAAAATATATTCTTTTTCTGAATAAAGGTTTTGTTTGTTTTCTTCGATCATTGGTACTAGCACTATCGTGGGTATGATGTGTTCTCTCTAAACTTTCAAAACCATTTGATGGTGGTGTAAATGTTACTTATTACGGCCGTCATTTTGCGGTACAATACATTACGTGAAGGCTATTGGGCCTGTTTTTATAGGGCGTTCACTTTTTACGTGGATTTCCTGTTTCAAATGGCGTTTTTTTTTGGATTCGTTGATAGCGTGAATGCTTTTGGAACATTCCTCGTCTCGTTCTTTGTGATTTTTAAGGATTTTCTCGTTTCATTTTCGACTGAAAGAACAATGGACAAATTCTGGAAGACTTACAAAAAACATAGATGAAATATAAGCAAATCCCCCTTAATCGTGAAATGACACGAAACCAATGTAGGTTGTTTTTAGCAACAAAAAAGTAATTGTTAATATGAAATTTCCCTGAAAAATAAGTAATAAATGAATTGTGACCTGAACAACCCATTACAGCCGACAAAACCAGTATGAGGAAATATTTTTTTAAAAGAACAGGAATTCCAGAGAACAGATTTCTAGGAACTTTTTTCCTTGCCCCAAGAGCAGTGTGAATGGAATATAAACTTAGACGTTAGACAAACAAAGAAACAGAATCTTTTTTCCAAACTCAACATGTACAAAAAGTGGACGGGTGGTCTATATACAGTATGTTTAAGTAATAGCTGTCTAGAACAGTGATTAATTACATAGGATACTGAAACATTTTGAATACTGAACAGTGAACATACAATTGTTCCGTACATTATCACCGAAAATAACAGATTGACACTACAAGGGACACCATTTATAAACTTAAGCGTTCTTAATAGCAACCTAAATTGAACAGTTGTAATGCAATCAATGCAATCCTAGTAAGCTTATTGATTGCCGATGGGGCTTACAGAGAGAAAGAGAGACTGAGATATACAAAACGTTTTACGATTGCCCCGTGCATCGAGCTGCGTATCTTATACCTACTGTAGTTCATACAAATGCCTAGTTATTACCATAAAATATTTTTTTAAAGATAAATACAATAAAAAAAATTAAATGGATTTATATTTTTGTTTTTATCTTCTTTCGCAGCCTTATTAGCCCACTTCTATGTGGGGTCGCTGTTGCAGATCCTTCTTCTTCATTCACTTCTGTCTTGAGCCACCTCTTCCTCCAGTCCCTTATCACTATCTTTCTTCAGTCTATCCCGCCACCTCATCTTAGGTCTACCTCTTCTCGTGTCTGGAATTTCCATCCTCAGCATCCGTCGTCCCACATACTCCTCCTCCCTCCTCTGGACATGCCCAATGCCCATACCATCTTAATCTCTTTTCCTGTACCTTGGAGATTTCCGTTACTTTTGTTGTTCCTCTTGTTATAATGGATCTGCATTCATAAGGTTTTGGCAAAAGTTTTACGGCCGGATGCCCTTCCTGCCGCCAACCCTCCTCCTTTCTCCGGCCTTGGGACCGGCTGAGACTTGGGCTGGCTTGCCCACTCCCAGGCGGAGTTATATTTTTGTTTTTATCAAAACTTAAATGAGCAAATAAATCACGAATTGATAATCCGATTCAGTGAAAAAGTTAGTCTGTTCATGAAAGAGTTTTGGTGCCGTTGATTTTACAAATATTATTATTATTATTATTATTATTGTAGCAATAGAAGTTATTATAAGTGATACCTTGTCATTGTAGAAGAATAAACAAGTTTTGTTTTGCTTTGTTTGTTTAGTAGTAGCAAAGCGTATTTATACCGAGTCAGTCCGCGATTACATATAATACATGTAGCTAAATAATTTCATACAAACGATTTTGAACAGAATTTTTAAAGCCAGTAAAACTTGAACATTTTCTTTAATCTTACGAACCACTTACATTTTGAATGCAGCTTCACACCTTTTGAACCTATTTGGCTTTTAGTGCGAAGTTCAAGATTTTGATGACTATGATAGTTACGTAAATTTATGGACTGCTTGGCTTTTCTTTGATTTCATAAAAAGAGCATGAAATTTTTGTTCAAGCGTGGTCTGACTAGATATAGATAGGCTTTGAGAGTAGTAGCCAAGGCCGTAATTTTTAATAGCTTCCCTATTATTTTGTTGGCCTGAGTAGTTGCGTGCAATAAATGTTAGAATTATAAAAAAGGGTCTTTTCGGTTTGGTGGACTGCTACAGATTTTTACGAAACTTAGCAAATAACTTACAAATTTTATCCGAAAGAAATGTAAGTTAGGTTAGGTTTAGTTACGTTACGTTAGGAATTAGACATTTGCTTAGGATAAAATTTGTAAATAATTGATTTGTTAAGTTTCATAAAAATCTGTAGCAGTCCAACAAACCGAAAAGATTCATAAAATAATTTAATAATAATTTGCATTATGATAAATTATGCAAAATCTCCAATTCCTTTCATCCTTATCTCTATCAGTTTTGTATATTTTTTTGTGGACGCGCGCTCTCCATACGGGAATAGGTAAATGACTAAAAATATAATGTTTTTATATGTTGTTGCAGGATAATAGTTCTGCTAATAATCTTTAACGATTTTCTTTACAATGGAAAAAGAGATCTGTGACTCATTTCTATTGCAGGTAATATACGAGCATATATACAGTATAATATAGTCTAGATTCTAGAATCATTATTATTAATTATTCTTGTGTTGACTTGTTTGTGGTCGAAGCGATCGTATCTAATATTTTCTCGTACAAAATAACTTTCCTTTTTATTTGCATCCTTTCTCTTTTCTTTGTCGCGCATACACACACACACACACACACACACTATATATATATACAGAGAGAGAGAGAGAGAGAGAGAGAACGACTGGGGCACAGATGATATGGCCTGAGGCATATGCCCAGATACCACCCAGTCAGTCAGTCAGTGTATCAACGTTTCACGAAGGCCCAATAATCGCGATAGCAGTTTCAGGATCGCTTTGTTAAACACATTAAATGAAGTGATAAAGTACGTTAGAGTCCGCCATGTTTGTTTGATTTTTGTTTGTTTGTATTTGAATTACACGCGTAAATGCTCTGTTTGAACCCTGAATTTATAATACTAGTGGAATGGGAATTTGTTTGTTTGTCTTCGTGTGAAGGTATTGTGTTTATGAAAATTCGTGTGAATCACTTTTTTACATTCCTTATTTACGATGTAAATGAATGATGGAGTGGAGGTGTAAGTAACATTTGAGTGATCTCATCACTCTGCAAGGGACCAAGATTCACTTCCGCGAATGACGTACATTTAACTTCTTTTTTTTTTTTTGCCTTAATTGTCTGCCCTCTGTCGCGCCCAGCAGCATTGGTATCGGTACATAGTCGGAGCGATGGGTTCAGTATAATTTAGAGACTACCAAATTTTTAGCTTCCTTTCAGGACAGACTTGTTTACCAGTGCCTCAAAAAATTGTCATGTATGACCTTGTCTGTATAGGCCCTATAGGGATGAATAAAGTTTGAAAGGTTCAAACATTATGTTTGAAACATTAATAGTTAGTTCGTGTTCTATTTGAGGAAGTGCACTTTTCCCCACGAACGTTGCAGTAGGAGGTAACTATATGCCTTTCTTCGTCCTTGCCTTATCACAATGTTGAACAGGAACCTGTACAGGTAATCTTTATAGATTTAGCCGCCCACATAATTTGGGCATGACCCACTTTTCGCTATTTAGTGATAAAGGAAGTTAAATTCATATGAAGACGCTCTTTTATATATATATATATATATATATATATATATAAACCTTAGTTTGCTTCCGCCAGAAATGTTCATTCTGACGAAGGTCAAGTTGTTGACCCACCTTACATTTCCAGCTTAACATGGAATCAGAACCCCACCAGGGAAGTCAGAAATTACAAAAGTCCTCGCCCACACTCAATCTCATGACCTTCCGATCAGCAGCCCAGCGTCTTAACCAGTAGACTACCCAGGGTACCCATTTATCTACCAACCAACCAACACACACACACATATATATATATATATATATGAAAAATTTAGCTTAGAAGGTGTTAGTCAGTTATAAAAGAAAATTAAGAAATAGGAAACTTGATTCATCGTTAAAACATTGGATGTAGGCAACTTCGATATTGGGTAACTCTTTACATTGTGTGTGTGCGCGCGCGCACAGGCAACTGGTCATAAGATGTAGTAGAGTAATGTTTTTATGAGGTAGAGCTTTTGGTACCTCGGAACACTAAAAAATTTATATATATAAAAAAATCCAGAAACGTGTTAACTGTTGGAAAAGAAAAGTTTGCCCCTGATGAGGTTAAGTTAGGTTAGATAAGGTTTGGTTTGGGTTGATTAGCGAGGAATCCAATATGTAATGACTTAACAGAAAACACCCTCCGAGCCCTTAATTGCGCCCGAAACACTTATGACACCTTTCTTGGTATGATGGCACTAAGGTTAGGTTAAATTAAATTATGTTTGATTAATTTGTGTTTTAGATATGTGAATTTAAAAAAATCGGTACCTCGCGTATGCGGATATGCACACGTGTGTGTGTGTGTGTGTGTGTGTGTGTGTGTGTGTGTGTGTGTGTGTGTGTGACATCACAACGAGTAAGATCATTTCCAGAAGAAAGGGTGCGCACAGTTCGGACTCGCTCATATCCGGCATGACTAAAGGCGAAGCGGATCTATTGAGCAAAAAGGAAAAATGAAAGTACTTTCCTTTGAACAGTGGAACTACCTGATAGATAAGTTAGTTAATACAGTATTTTAAATGAGTTTTACTAAGCTTGAACGTATTATTATTATTATTATTAATAATTATGACTGGTATTTGTTAGAAGCTATCTAGGCTTATCGAGTATTTTAATTAAAGGTATGAAAGAATTATATATATATATATATATATATATATATATATATATATATATATATATATATATATAGTGTTGTGACAGTTACTAGTTACTGTCTCAAAAAATAACTAATTATTAGTTATTAGTTGCTGTTTCAAAAAGTAACTAGTTACTAATTACTTCAAAAGTTACTTTTGACATTTCTCCTGGTTTTAGCGAGCATCTGATCATGGTAAAAGTACTTTCCGTGACAAGTGATACTTGCCAAAATTGGCCATTTTGTTTTAAATTGTGCCCTAATGAATAAACAAGATTTTATTTTATATATATATATATATATATATATATATATATATATATATATATATATATATATATCAATAAATTTGCACGTGCAAAATATCTACATGAAACAAGGCTTGTGAAAAAAAAGTAGTTACTAACTTTTTGTCCCCAGAATAAAGTAACGTAGAAGTTATAAATATTCATGATTTTCTGTAATTAGTTAGTTATAATTACTCGGCCGGAAAATTTAACTAACTAATTAACTTTTACAGTTACTAAAAAAGGTAACTAGTTACGTCACAGCTCTCTCTCTCTCTCTCTCTCTCTCTCTCTCTCTCTCTCTCTCTCTCTCTGTATATATAATTTTTTTTTCAAATTAGCTATTGAATGTTAAAATGACCTTGCGTTGTAGGGTTTCCCTCATCTCCGAAAAAAAGGTGTGTGT